>LPNX010071838.1:178114-210614 GCA_001517045.1 Pseudotsuga menziesii | reverse complement strand
TGATGGTGGATATACACAATTGTATAAGAAAATCAGCTTGAGGAACAATTTACGATTTAACTTTCATTTGCTTATTATTCAAGAGAACCAAAGGTAAATTTTCCCATTCATTATTGTTTTAATGGGAAATATGAACAATTGAGAAGGAAGATTGAAGCACCTTGAAGGATCAATAGTTATAAAGCAAGTTAAAGGTTTCAAAGCTTGTAATTGAGGAGCAACAAAAACAAACTATATTCACATTGATCATTGTGGTGATGGGAAATGTACGTAACCAAGGAAGAAAATCAGCAAGGAAGAAGAGACCTCAAGAAGTCATTGAAGAAGAGAAAGAAAAGAAAAGAATAGACATGATGAATCAGAGACTTTCTTTGGAAACTAATCCAAATCTAATTATAGAGGATATGGCGGTTCATCCTATTAATCCAGCACAAGAAAAAAGGAAGCATTCACTAAAGGGACCTTCAATTTCTACAATAGTTGTTGAACATGCACCCCATGGAAGTATTCAAGAAGAAAAACGTAGGTGCTCATTAGGGGATGTTTCAAATCCCACATCAAGTCAAAGTGATAAGTTACCATCTCAAGACAAAGCTCATGAAGAGGCATTGTACATGGAGCCTACTGTTGAAGAGGCATTGGACATGGAGCCTACTGTTGAAGAAGAAAATATTATCCGAACCATTGATGAGGATGTTGGACTTCCACCATCCAACTACCAGGAAGAGAATCAAGGACAACAAGTTGCTACTGAAATGCCAGAGCATATTGTTAATGCACTAGATGATAGAAATCCAACCCCCTTACCTCCATTAGAAAGAACACGTTGAAGAACTCTGAAGCGTATACAAGTTGATGAAGGACTCCTCAATTCCATTGAAGGTATGCTATCTAAACGTAGTATTGCTTATCAAACTCAACAAATACTAAATAAATATTTTGTTTCTAAATGTGATGGAGCTAAATGTAGATTATTTTTATCATTGTTAAAATCTAGAGGCATGAATATTGTTAGGAAATCGTTAGGAATAAAGATGATAAAGCCTTCTGGACCAAGTTCTCATATAGTTAAAAGCTTAGTAGATGCCTTTGGTAAAATTGGTAAGAACACATGGTCAAAAGACCGCAATGTGGCTCGTCATGTGTTATCGCAAGCAATTGTAAATAAGAACACCAAGGTCCTTTGTTTTCTCAAGCCTACATCTAAACTAGTTAATTTGAATGTAAAAACCCTCCGTAGGTATTCTATTAGAAGAGAACATCTTGACACAACCGCCCAGAGAGATTTTTGGGCCTTTATTGGTCGGTTGCCACGTCGTGACATGAAGCTAGTTGATCCAGTAAAGGGACTAGTGTAGATTTTTTGGCATGATCACACAAGGCCTTCTTCAAACCGGAAGGATGTACTAAAACTGAGAAGGGGTTCAAAGGACCTTGAACCACATATTAAGCATCTTCTTTATATAACACAGACAGAACTATATGAGAAATTTAGGAATGAACATAGACAATTGAATTTGGGGCAAAGATCTTTTGAGAAATGTAAACCCTGGTATGTTAGAATAAATACTCTTTGTAACACTTGTTGTTGTAGATACCATGTAGAATATGAATATTACTATGAAACATTTTTGTATATTCATTGTGTGTTGCATACTAACCATGTGCAGGATTGCTCCTTGACAATACCGCCGACCTCATCAAGAGAATTCATTCATAGTATCATGTGCAATAGGCCTGAGGGGCAAACTTACTATGCAAAATCCTGTTTGGATGGAACTTGCTCCAACTGTGCTGGAATGGCATTATTGAGCCAATGTATGCACGAGACTGGAGACAATGAATTTGGGAATATGGTTACAGACATGAAAATTTTAAAATATATCAGCTATGAAATAGTCCCAGGGAAAGAAAGCAAAAAAATACAATTGGTGACATCTCAGGTACATGCATTTATCTATAAATTTATGTTTGAACAGTTGCATTTCATTCCTTACAAAAAAACCTAATATTGAGATCATTTTGTGTCAACAGGTACAAGTTAGTGTCTTCATCAAGGAATTTATTGAAAAGACACGTCAATATGTTCAGCATGTCCACTTGGCATGATGGCAGGATGAGAAGTGTAGAATATGCAGAGATACATTTCCTCGTGGTACTATACTTTCAGTTGTTGATTTACCGAGAACTACACTCTTCAACCTCAAAATGAGATCCAAAGTCAGTATTATCACTCTGAGTAGGTTTCCTTGATGGTGCATATCACATATAGGCATTGCCCAAATAACAGTGAAGAGCAAAGAGAAATTCTAAAGGAATATCACTTCTACATAAGTGATGATAGGTTCCATGATTTCCACTATGTACGTCATTGCTTCATCATGTTCTATGATCATTTGAAGGGCAGGAACATACAGATGGATCGACACTAGATTTGGTCTGATGGATGTGTTGGCTAGTTAAAAAATGCATGCATATTTCAATGGTTGTGTTCATTGCATAAAAACTACAAAGTTCCACATATGTGGAACTATTTTGAGACTAGGCATGGTAAAGGAGAGCATGATGGAGCCAGAGCATGTGTCAAAACAGCCCTATGAAGAGAGGAATTGAAATTATATACAATATCTACTCTTCGAAATGATCAATCTATAGTCAAGTGGTGCACATCAGTAATGGGAGAGGAATCAGCTATGCAAGTAGAATCCACAAGAAAGAGACATGTGGAGAGGTTTTCTTGGGAGGTGGTAGAAATAGATCGTTCACATGCATGGGAATGCAAGACTATTCTTGGGACTCATGGCTTTCATTTGGTTCGAAGCTCTGATAACCCAGTATTTGAAATTTGGACCAGAAAACTCACTTGTTTTTGCCCGCCTTGTTGTGATGGTGATTGGGATGTGTGTGAATCATTGGATTGGGTTGATGGATGGGATCGCATGTCACTTCCACTTGATCAGCGTGCAATTGTTGAGTTAAATCCGTTAGAAGAAGACCAATCGTCTATTTCTATAGATTTTGATCATGTATCAGACCTTGTACAACCTAGTATGATGCATTTCCTTAACATTCTTTTGTAAAATTTACGTAGTCTTGAAACTCACATTAATGGCCTTGTATCACACAAAAAATATTTGATCATATACCTACAATCATACTATGCAGGACACATATACGTAGTGGTTGCCTCAAAAGATAGTGAATGGGGTGGTGATTACTGGTTGGCACATTGTATAGAGGGAAAGAAAACCCTCATTATGTCCATGATTGATGATGAAAACAACCACTTCCCCATTGGGTCTATGGTTGTTAAAGGTGAATATCTTACACATGACAACAATGCAAGAAAGAAGGGTGGATATGTTTACAGGGATTACAAACCAGGTGCAAGTGTGTGTCACTTTACCAACTTAATCATTGGTACAAACCTCCAGGTACGAACAATGCCTAGTCCGAATTCATCGAAGGTACGCTACTTCTTACCGGATACAGAACATGAGAGACTAATGGAGACCATGATTATAAGAGATGATCTAGAGGGCTTGGTTGTATGATAATAGGTGGGATCTAGCATGATGAGGTATGTATCATAATTGTAATTTTCCCATGTATGTTTCTAATGAATATGTCAATTTTGTGTTCTTGTATGCTACCTCTTACCGGATACATAGCACGAGAGACTAATGGAGACCATCATTATAAGAGATGATTCGGAGTCCTTGGTTGTATGATATTAGGTGGGATCTAGCATGATTAGGTATGTATCATAATTTTAATTTTCCCATGTATGTTTCTTATGAATATGTCAATTTTGTGTTCTTGTACACTACTTACCGGATACATAGCATGAGAGACTAATGGAGACCATCATTATAAGAGATAATCTGGAGGCCTTGGTTGTATGATATTAGGTGGGATCTAGCATGATGAGGTATGTATCATAATTTTAATTTTCCCATGTATGTTTCTTATGAATATGTCAATTTTTTGTTCTTGATATGCAAAATTTTCCATAATGTTGTTTATAAATATGCCAAAAATTATCTTGTATGTCAAGTTAATGAACATGCCAAATTTTACGTATGATCAATAAACCATATATATCAATCATATGAACATTTCAAGATCTCATTCACATGATATAAATAACATTACAATACATACATGTACCTCTGTAGGTCATACCTATCAAAGTTCTTTGTAGGCTCTCTTACAGGACTAAAACCCTAATTTTTCAAGTAGGTAATACTGTCAATGTTTTCAGCCAATATATACAACTAGGATGATGGAAACAAGATGCCGAAACGATAAAATTATTTTTTAAGGCTTGTATAATTTCCTTCTTGACAGCTCACCTCTTATACCCACATGTCCATTGCCATAGGGGTAGTGCATAGTAGTGTTGGAATTTCATCTCATTTTTTTTATTTAAAAGTTTAATTTCTACTTAAAAGATAATAAAAGATAATAAGAGATTTGGGCCAAAGCTGGACAATGCATTTCATGCCAACAAAGGCCAAACTTGGAAAACCCTATCCCTAACTAGGGTTTATTGTTTAACATGCATGGCCCATAACCATAACCCTACCTATGAAACCCTAATCCTAACCCTAATCTTATCTTACTGTCACAACTCAATTCAGAATCAATCTAATGTCCAACTCAACTTTTTCAAATCCAGTGGACTTATGCTTCAAATCATGTTGATTCACGAAGTTGACTTTAGTGTGCATGCACTGAGATCATTGAAACCTTTAAATATAATAATTTTTTCATGCACGGTTTCCATTCTATGCTTCGAGTAGGGATTCAACAGGTGTCCCTAAAAGCCTGTAGGAGGTGGGATTTAACGTGCCACATAATCATTACTATTGCTCGGATCGATGAACCTTCATCTCCATTGGATTTAGGACATCGGGATAGTGCTAGGGTGGCCCTCTAATCTGGTTCCATGGAGAAGAGACCATTATTTTGGTCAATTTTGGAAACTAGGGTTTTGCTTAGTAAGTGAATGTGAAATGTTTGCACATGGGGGTCAAATTCACATATTTCTCAACTGTAAAGGTGTGGCTAGTGTTCCCACATAACAGGTGCCTAAATACACTTGCACGACCCACTAGAAGCCCTTTTTTATGCACGATTTCCATTCTATGCCCCAGGTAGGGATTTAACAGGTGTCCCTGAAAGCCTGTAGGAGGTGGGATTCAACGTGCCACAGAATCATGACCATTGCTCGGATCAACGAACCATGGCTCCATTGCATTCAGGACATCGGGATAGTGCTAGGGTGGCCCTCTAATCTGGTTCCATGGAGAAGAGACCATTATTTTGGTCAATTTTGGAATCCAGGGTTTTGCTCAGTAAGTGAATGTGAAATTTTTGCACATGGGGGTCAAATTCGCATATTGCTCGACCGTGAAGGTGTGGCTAGAATTCCCACATAACAGGTTCCTAAACACACTTGTACGACCCACCGAAAGCCTATTTTTATGCACAATTTCCATTCTATGCCCTGGGTAGGGATTCAACAGGTGTCCCTGAAAGCCTGTAGGAGGTGGGATTCAATGTGCCACAGAATCATGACCGTTGCTTGGATCGATGAACCATCGGCTCCATTGGATTCAAGACATCGGGATAGTGCTAGGGTGGCCCTCTAATCTAGTTCCATGGAGAGGAGACCATTATTTTGGTCAAATTTGGAAACTAGGGTTTTGGTCAGTAAGTGAATGTGAAATTTTTGCACATGGGGGTCAAATTCACATATTGCTCGACTATGAAGGTGTGGCTAGCGTTCCCACATAACACATGCCTAAACACGCTTGCACAACCCACCAGAAGCCCTTTTTTATGCATGGTTTCCATTCTATTCCCCGTGTAGGGATTCAATAGGTGTCCTTGAAATCCTATAGGAGGTGGGATTCAATGTGCCACAGAATCATGACCGTTGCTTGGATCGATGAACCGTCAGCTCTGCTGGATTCAGGACATCGGGATAGTGCTAGGGTGGCCCTCTAATCTGGTTCCATGGAGAAGAGACCATTATTTTGGTCAATTTTGGAAACTAGGGTTTTGCTCAGTAAGTGAATGTGAAATTTTTGCACATAGGGGTCAAATTCGCATATTACTCGACCATGAAGGTGTGGCTAGCGTTCCCACATAATACATGCCTAAAAAATCTTGCACAAACCATCGAAAGTCCTTTTTGATGCATGGTTTCCATTCTATGCCCCGGGTAGGGATTCAACATGTGTCCTTGAAAGTCTGGAGGAGGTGGGATTCAACGTGCCATAGAATCATGGTCGTTGCTCGGATCGACAAACCGTCAGCTCCGTTGGATTTTGGACATCGAGATAGTGCTAGGGTGGCCCTTTAATATGCTTCCATGGAGAAGAGACCATTATTTTGGTCAATTTTGGAAACTAGGGTTTTGCTCAGTAAGTGAATGTCCAATTTCTACACATATGGGTCAGCTTTGCAAATTCCTTGACCGTGAATGTGTGGCTAGCATTCCCACATGGAACCTGCCTAAACACGCCTGCAACTTCAAAAATTACTTCAAAAACTGTAAATATTAGACATTTTAATAAATTAATCAAGACTAACACATGCATTAACAAAATTATATGTAATAACAAAATGACAAGTGTTTAAATATTACCTCAATTGTGGTTCTTTGGGCCTCAGGTACAACCACACCGGGTGCAGTACCACCCCCATGAGAGGCATCAATCTCCTGCAAGAGTAAATATTGCATATATATTACGAATCTTTTAATATGTTATATATAGTATGGAACAATTAAAAATTGAACAATAACAGAGTTTTAAAACAATGTCCTTACCTAACCACCAGTCATCGTAGTGGTACCATGTCTTGGTCCAGGACCATAACAGGGTCCCCCACATGATGTGCAGACATGTGGCTCGCTCTAAGGAACATGGGATGTCAGTCTATCCCCACCAATAGATGTCCCTCCACCACGAGAAGCTGGTGGTTGTACACCAGCAGAGGAAGAGGGCGCTCGCTAGTCAATAGTGGTCATGTGTCGAGAGACCATCTCAACTAGAGTAAAAAATGCCTCCTATGTCTGGGAAACCATGTCACATGCAGGAGGGATGTCTGCCCTCGGTAGCTAGGCATGGGGTGCGGGTATCTATGGATTGGAATCTCTATTCCTAGCATGGGGTCGGTGTTGGGGCATCCCCCTAACAACTCCCTAGAAGCCCAACATGTCAAAATAGTTGACATGTTTCCCCATCACAAAATCTGCATACAATTTTCAAAGGAAGTACATCAGTACTTCCCTATTGTTGTGAGGGGGAATGTCAAAAACCATGTACCACCTATCCATCCAATTGTCTTTGATGGGTGGAAAAGTGCACCACTCAATAGAAATATGTGGCCTGCTGATCTATGGAATGTCATCCGTCCCAGGCAATCTAAACAATGAATAGATGGCTTGTTTTGTTATTTTCAGCTTTTTTACCTCATTGTAACTTAACCCATCATCATATTGTTGTCTTTTCCTCTCCCTGTAAGATGCGATGCTATACAAAGCATCGTTTGATCTTGCGATCATATCAATAATAGACAACAATGAATCTGACAAGGAGCGGTAAAGCTCATCTCAGTATCTTTGCATTTTTATGATCCATAGTAGCCACTGCAATCATAAATACAAATAAAATATCATTAGAAATATAAACACATGATATAATGACATATCTAAGAACTGAAAACTGTATAACTAATGACATATAAACTAAATCTATTATGTAAATTTAAAAATTGATCTTGAATTTTATAGTAAAGAATAAACATTTAACATTTTTTCATTTCATATTTATGTCCTAAATTCAAGTATTGATTCCAATTTTTAAGTACATGCATGTGTACATAAAGTGTCTTGAGTGCATATGTTGATTGTGAAGCTCCTCTAGCTTATTTTAAGGCTTGGATTATGAAGTTTCATCGAAATTGTGAGGTGTTGATTATTGCCTTTGTAGGACCAGCTCCCAAATTGTGGGTATAGGCAACAACTAGACCCTAGAATAGGTGGCATAATGTGCTGTTGATGGATACAATCCCAGTATAGGCAACAATTTTGTTAGATATGTAATTATTTGTTGTAGTGTGATGTTTTTTGGAATCCGAAGGCTATTTAGCAGAACTTTATGGATTTTATGGTTGCAAGGGTTCTACTAGATTAAATATCATGTATGATCTAGTATGTGATTGGCATGTTTAATCAAATACATCAACCTACCTATGTATCTTCACATTCATAGAGTCTATTGTTGAACTTTATTGTCTTGACCTTAACCAAAAAGTACCCTTCGTTCAAGATGAAATATTTGTGAAAAGCATGGGAAGCTTCTATACCTTATTTTGACACTTGGATTGGGAAGTTTCATCAAGACTATAAGGTGTTTATTGATATTCTTGGAAGAGAAAATTCAAGAAGTTTCATCAAAATTATAAGGTGTTCATTTGTGGATTTTGGTATGGATTCACAAGGATCCTTGTGAATATGCATATGGAAATAGTGAAATTCATTTGTTTTTTGAGTTAATTGGGGTTTTGGTTTCCATTGGGCATGGGAATTTTGGGTATGAATTTTGTTAAATAATCAAAATTATTTAATTTTTATCATTAAATTGGGGAATTTGTTTCAATTGGCCAATTACATTGGGGTTCTTGTTTCCATTGGCTAATTCCATTGGGTTTTTGTTTCAATTGGCCAATTCCATTGGGTTTTTGTTTCAATTGGCCATAATTTAATTTAATATGGTTTAATTTTTCAATCTAGGGAAAATAAATTGATGAAGAAAGAGAAAAAAACATGAAAAGAAATGAGGAAAATACCTCACAAAGGGGAGGTTTATCCAAATGTGGAGATGGAGGGATTTGGCACACCCAAAATGCGTTTTCCCAGTCGAGATTTACTCCTCCTTGGTCCAATAGCGACGCGGTGAGGAGAAAAAGACGGCCTCGACCAATTTATAAAAAAAAAACAGGCTTTCCAAATCATGCCTCTGTTTTAGTCAACGAAATCCTGCTCGCGATTTTGTTCACTAAAACGGAGTCACGATTTGTCTTACTATCCTAGCTGGCATGCCTATTTCCAGCCTTGGGACTAGGCTTGGCAGGTTCGGGATTACTTGGGATGATTTTATTTTATTTTATTAATATTGATTGACTTCACTCCACCATTGCATCTAAAAGGTCCCTCAACTTCTTGCACACACCCTACATTCATTTTTACTTTATTGTCAAAATATGGTGTATTACAATGGATAAATTGATTAAGATCATAACCACTTTTTTTTCTTTGAAGGGGGTTATATTGGGAGGAAACAATGGATGCACTAGATTTTTCTAAAAACCCTAACCAGGTTTTCATCTTGGATTCAAGTCGATAAGTCCTAGTACCAACCAAGACAAAAAAATGTTGAAATATTGTAACGTCAAATAATATTCTAAATGTATTTTACTCATGTAACCCATGGGAGATGTCTTATTCCTCCATAAATATGTTACTATTGTATTTGGTAATCATAGAGTCATGTGATATAACCTCCATTGTAAGACAGGTCAATAGTACCGTCTTGAATATAATATAATATTGTTGTGTGTCTTTCTAGGTGAAGTCAGACTAGTAAGTTTGTTGGGGCCGACTTGTTACGGTAAAAGTCAAGTGACATAAAGAGTATAAATAGAGGAGTTGTGTTCCTCATTTGAACACACACTCACTTGTGTATAGCACATAGGAGAGAGAGAGACATATCTGCAAGGAGGTAGAGCACCTGTTTGGGGTTTAACTTTGTACTCTTGATACATCTATATAGAGGAAGTTTTGTTGGGTTTTCTTCCCCTTAAGGGTTTCCTAGGATAAATCTATGTCTATCTTGTGAATTGTTTGTTTTAGTGATCCTGCATATGCTATTGTTGTGAAATTGAATTAAATATTGATGATATCTAGCTGAGCATATGAAATCTTAACATGGTATCATAGATAACCTGAATAGAACAGATTTCACAAGGTGAAACTCTCTCTTTTGTCCAACAAGAAATTAGGATTTCTGTCAAAGTTGGAATTTTGGAGATCTGGTTGCATAGAAAGTTGTGCCTCCCTAGAGCATATATTTTGAGCCATGGATCGAAGTTTTTGAGTAGGTAGATCTTCAGGAAAGTCAAACCCTAGTTTGGATTTGGACCAAAAAACTGCATAAAACCACAAAACCAAAAAATTGGAGAAACTGCAGATCAGAATCTTGCAAGCCAATTTTGAAAGGTGAAGACTTGGAATCTCCAGAAATCAAGTGTACCAATCAATTCACCTCAGTCAAGCACGTCTCCTAGTAAGGTTAGTTTTTCATTTTGAAAAATTTCATTTTTTGGTGACCTCCTAGATAAGATGGCCCCAAGCACTAAACTTGAGGACAAACTAGAAGGAACAAAAAAATTATGAGCATGGAAATATAGGATTGACTTCAGTATTAGAGAGAATGATCTTCAAAAAATAAATCAAAGCTAAAGATGTAGAACCGGAAGAAGATGAAGCTAAGGAGAGGTACAAGAAGGACCTAATTAGGGATATGAGGATCATTGTTGATTCTATCAAAGATCAATTGATTCCTCAAGTTTCATCCAAAGAGGTTCCTAAGGAAATGTATGATACCCTATCCAGAATGTATGAAAGAAGGAATATCAACAGAAAGATGAATTTGAGAGCTCAATTGAAAAGCACCAAGATGAGTAAAGGAGAATCCATTCAAGACTACTTCACAAGGGTCTCCCAGTTCAAGGAGAAAATAGAAGCCATTGGAGACTCCCTTGATGAAGATGAACTAGTGATGACTACTCTCAATTGTCTCACCGGACCTTGTGATTCTTTCATCCAGACTATGTGTGCCAAAAAAGGAAAGCATGAAGTTTGATATTGTATGGGAAGACTGCATCCAAGAGGAGGCTAAAGTATCCAATAGATAAGATTTGCTTAAAGAAGATGATCAAGCCATAACCACCCATAAAGAAAGAGCAAGAAGTCAATCTAACTTAAAAAATGTAAGCCACAAGGAGTCTCAACCTCCAAAGAGGTTCGACCAAAGGAGAAGAGAAAACAATCAGAGAAAATTCTACTCCCAATTTCAATGTTACAACTGTCACAAGATAGGACACATTTCTAGAGAGTGTCAATTGAAGAAAGAAGAATATAAGAAGAAGAACAACAAAAGACATCATGCACATCTAGATGAAGATGAGGATGAAGAAGAATAATAATGACCTTGAAGAAAAAAAGAAAAAGAAGAAGATGCAGAAGAGTATGTATTATTCTCTACACTCTCCCAGTCTATGACACTTGGAAAATATACATGGCTTATTGATAGTGGTGCTTCAAAGCACATGATAGGAAAAAAGAAAACTTTGTCAATACTTAAAGAGAAGAAGTCTCCTCAGAAAGTATATTTAGGAGATGACTATCAATATCCTATCAAAGGTATTGGTGAACAAATATACAAGCTTGGCTCTGGAACTTCCATGAGGATGAAGGAAGTCTTATATGTACCAGGTTTAAATAAGAACTTAATTTATATCTCAACATTATATAAGAAAGGATATAGGGTTTCAATTATATATCGACAAGTACTTATGTGGCTCAAAGGAAAATCAATTGAAGATGCAGTTGTCATTGGTGAAGAAGAAGGAGGATTATATAAACTCAAAGGACATTCAGAAATAACTCTTGTTCTTGAGACCACTAGCTCAAGTGAACTATGGAATAGGAGGATTTCTCACATCAACTATAAGGCACTACCCTATGTGAGCAAAGTAGTAACATGTTTAGCATATTTGAAGATTGATCATGAAGGCACTTGCAAAGGATGTGCAAGAGGATAGAATGTCAAGAATCAATTTCCAAAGAGTGAATCAAAGACTAAAGGTACGTTGGAACTAATTCACTCAAATGTATGTGGTCCAATTCCCTCCACATATTTGAGTGGTTTTGAATGTTATTTTACATTTATTTGTTGATTATTCAAGAAAGAATTGGATATATTTCTTGAAAACAAAGGATGAGGTATTTATAAGATTCAATGAATTCAAAGCCTTGATAGAGAATCATTCAGAAAGAAGGATCAAGACACTCAGAATAAACAATGGTGGAGAATATACCTCAAATTAATTTGAGTCCTTTTTGCAAAGAAGATGGAATCAAGAGGAAACCAACCACTCCCTACAATCCTCAACAAAATGGTGTTGCAGAAAGAAAGAATAGGACCATTATGGAAGGAGTGAAGACAATGATACATGATAAAGGTCTTCCTATGCATCTATGGGTAGAAGCAGCGAGAACAAATATTTATGTGCAGAATAGATTATCTCATAGTTCCCTTGGATTCAAAACTCCTGAAGAAATGTACACAGGAAAGAAGCCTAAAGTGATCCATCTCAATATATTTGGTTGTCGAGTATATTCTCACATTCCAAAAGAAAAGAGAACCAAGTTGGATCCTTCCGGAAATAAGGGAATATTTGTTGGATACTGTGAAGTCTCCAAGGTCTTCAGGATATACATTTCATGATTCCATCACATAGAGATTAATAGGGATGTAAAATTTGACAAAGAAGTATCTCTCAAAAGATCCCAAAAGTGTCAGCATGAATAAGTACATTAAGAGGATGTACCTCCGAGAAAAGTATAAGTTGCACCCTCTCCTGAAAGTGAAACATCAGAAGACCATGATATGCTATAACCTCAAGAACCCCCCACTATGGACATATCATGAAACATAAATCCTTCTTGTGTAAGATAAATCATACAAGAAGTAGAGAAGTATGGAGTTCTATAAGTCTCCACAAGAATAAGCAAGAGATAAAATCCATTCTCTAGTTATGTAGCTTTGATGTGTGATCTTGTAGATCAAGAACCTACGAGTTATAAAGAAGTTATACAGAAGAAAGAATGGGTAGAAGAAATGATGAAATAATACCAATAAATAATGAAGAATGATGTTTGGGATATAGTACCCAAAAACAAATGAAAGGGTGTGGTATCTTCCAAGTGGATCTACAAGATAAAACATGTAACTAATGGGGTCATTAACAAATACAAGGCACAGTTTGTGGCTAGATGATTCTCTCAGAAAGACAAAATTGACAATGAAGAGACATTTGCACCAATAGCAAGGTACACTTCCATCAGGACCATCATGGCACTTACATCCATGATGAAGTGGAACCTACAATAGATGGATGTGAAGACAACTTTCTTGAATGGTGTTATTGAGGAAGAAGTGTACATAGAACAACCACAAGGATTTGAAGTCGAAGAGAAACAAAATTATGTATGTAAGTTGAAGAAGGCTTTGTATGGACTAAAGAAATCTCCTAGAGCATGGTATGGAAGGATAGATAGCTTCTTGATGAGCTTGAGCTTTACCAAAAGTAAAGTCGATCCTAACATTTAATTTAAGGTTATGGATGATGAACCTATCATATTATTATTATATGTGGATGACTTATTTCTAACAGGAAATGAGAAACTGATTATAGATTGCAAGAATAATCTTGTTGAAGAATTCGAGATGAAGTATCTTGGATTGATGCACTATTTTCTAGGCCTGGAAGTATGGTAGAGCCCAGAAGGAATATTTCTCAAACAGGGAAAGTATGGTGAGGAAATATTAAAAAGATTTGATATGTTGGATTGTAAATCCATGGCCACACCCATGGATACCAACCTAAATTTATTGTCTGATTGATCATAAGAATTAGTAGATGTGACTCAGTAAAAATAGATGATTGGTTCATTGATGTATCTGATTAATACCAGGGTAGATATATGCTTTGTTGTGAATACCCTGAGTCAATATCTAGTTAAACCTAGACGTGTTCACCTGATACCTACAAAGGATGTGATGAGGTACCTAAAAGTTACAATAGACTTTGGACTATACTATGATACATAACATCACTACAGATTGTATGGATATACAGATTTAGATTGGGAGAGAAGTGCCTCAAGAAAAAAGAGAACCTCAAGTGGATGTCATTGTCTGGGATCCCCCATGATCTCATGGTTTAGCAAGAAGAAGTCCAGTGTTTTTCTCAGCGCCGTTGAAGAAAATTATATAGCATCTTGTTCTGCTATTTGTGAAGCCATATGGCTTCAAAAGTTGATGTTAGGTATTTTTTATCTCGAGCTGGACACCACAGTGATTCTATGCCAAAAAACATAGTTGTATAAAGATGACGGAGAACCCAATGTTTCATGATAAGTTGAATCACATAGAAATATGGTATTTTTATATATGGGGCATGGTACAAAAGGGAGCTATAAATCTCCAGTACATGAGTATCGATGAGGAAGTTGTTGATGTGTTGACCAAGCCTCTCTCTCGAGTAAAGTTTGAATACTTCCATGAAAATATTGGTGTAGTCCGGAAAGGCCTTCCTCGCAAGGAGGAACAATGATGATGATGTTATAGACTTTCCTTGAAAGAAGGAGCAATGATATGGGCCCTCCTCATAAATGGGGAGTAGGTTGGTGATATGGACCCTCCTCGAAAAGGGGGGAACAGGTTGATGATGTGGACCCTCCTTGAAAGGGGGATAGGATGATGATGTTGCAGTGGGATTGTATCATCCCTCGGCATTAGTCCTAAAGTGATCCGTAGAATTTTGTCTCTGTGAAGTGACAAGATCGTATCACCTTTGGACTTATGTCCTAAAGTGATATGGATTAACCATCCCGTAAGTGACTCGAAATTGCACCATCCTTGGAGTTATGTCCTAAAGTGAGAGGGATTGACCATCCCGTAAGTGGCTCAGGATAGCAACATCCTTGGACTTATGTCCTAAAGTGAGAGGGATTGACCTTCCCATAAGTGGCTCAAGATTGCATCATCCTTGGACTTATATCCTAAAGTGAGAGGGATTGAACATCACATAAGTGGCTCAGGATTACATCATCCTTGGACTTATGTACTAAAGTGATAGGGATTGACCATCTCGTAAGTGGCTTAGGATTGCATCATCATTGGACTTATGTCCTAAACTGAGAGGGATTGACCATCCCGTAAGTGGGTCAGGATTGCATCATCCTTGGACCTTTGTCCAAAAGTGAGAGGGATTGATCATCTTGTAACTGGATCACGTGTGTTGCAGGTTATGATGCTTCTAATGATGTTATTGATCGATAGACTAAGTACGTATGCAAACGATGAAATTATTGATTGAAAGATCAAGTATGGTTACATATAATGAGGTGGATCGAGTGATCAAGTGCTCCAAAGGAATGAATGATCAAGTGCTGTAAAGGATCGAGTGATTGAGTGCTACAAAGGATCGATTGATCGAGTGATCATGTGCTCTAAAGGATCAAGTGATCGAGTGCAATAGAAGATAAAGATCAAAGATAAATACTTGATGATGTCAAAGATGATGTTCCAACACTGAAGATGTTCAATAACTGCTCTAGTTACTGATGACTATTGAAAACTTCCAATGGCGTATAGATGTATCACCTTGATGTTGTTGTAGATGCTCTCTCTCCATGCTCCTATAGTTGATGATGTTGTTTTCAGTAGAATACTCTTCTCGTTAAGGGGGAGAGAGATATCTTCAAGGAGGAAGAAAAACCATTTGGGGTTTTATCTTTGTACTCTTGATACATCTTTATAGAGTAAATTTTGTTGGGTTTTCTTCCCGTTAAGGGTTTCCCAGGATAAATATCTATCTATATTTTGATTGTGTTTCTTTCAGTGATATTGCATATGATATTTTTGTGAAATTGAATTGATTACTAATGATATCTATCTTAGCATATGAAATCTTAACAAAAAAATGGGTAGCTTATATTTTTTTGTGTTTTTTTTTTGCCTGGTTTTTTCCGGGAGACATGTCTAGAAAAAATAAAAAACAACTTTATGTTCCCTATAAAAAGGAGTTAGGGTTCAAATCTCCTTTTTCTAGTTCTCTAGAGGTGGATCCACTTGTGGACTCCATGTTTCCCTTGGACAGACATGTGGCTACTTGTGCAGACAGACAGCGCTGCAGTATGAGCAGAGGGGGACAACTAGTTCGAAAGGTGACTCATGCAAGTGTTGGAGATGATAGGACAAAGGGTGGGAGTCTCGAGACTCTTTTTGACTATGATATGGAGGTAGGGTTTAATGCATAAAGTACACTTATGAATGAGGTTGATGTGGTAAGGGTTACAAATGTAAAACAATATTTCTATGTTGGTGACAAATATTGTCCTTATTTGCATAAATAAATTACACAACACCTTGCATGGATTAATATGAAGAAACTAGAGTTATTGAAAATACCTAAATGGTATGTCTTAAAATGGGTCTACTAGATGAATTCCAAATATATGGGACTCACTAGTATTTGGGTATTTCATTGGGATTCCTACATCAAAAAATTGAAAGATGTTGGGGTTTGTTATAGCTAAAAATGACACATATTTTCCTATGACCATTGTCCCATGATTTTGTCACATGTCAACACTTCATGAAAGTCACTGAAAATCACTGAAAAAACACCTAAATTGGAGGACCCATATCCAGAGTTTTGTAATTCTATTTGACCTATTGTCTACACCATTGGAAAGGTATTTCAGTCAGCTAAAACTTTTGAGAAGACACCAAAGTCAGAAAATTTCCAAAAGTACCCTAAAAATGATATTTTTTGATGTACACGTGATTTTCCTTAAGGAAACCCACGTGTTGCACGTGACTTGTTATATATAATACTCGTGTGTGCCTAAATACATGAATGTTTACATTGAAACCTGTGTGTACCTACTGCACATCTGATTGTTGTCTATGAAACCCACATGTTTTTCCTGTAGATGTCAAAAAAATACGTTTTTCAAAATTTGGGTAGTTTGGGTGGTTATGCAACTAACTCCTTCAGTTGTAACTACTTTGTCTTTGACACTATCTCTTTAGAAAGGTATAAATAGAGGTAGGGAGGTCCATGAGAGGAGACTTGAACTTTTGCATTGTCATGCTTGAGGAATTGGGACTTTCTTTCCCCCCACCTTTGCCCTAGAATCTTTCTCCTTGTGTTGCAGAGCTTGGAGATTGAGTTCCTTGGATAAGAGAAGCAGCAGAACCAGATCGAGGTTTCGTGAGGTGCCCAACTTGAAGAGAAGGTATATTTGTACTTGTTTTCAAGATTAATAAAGATGTGATGTGCTTCTTCTTCCCAAATCATTGTTCAATGTGTGATTGAATATCTATTTATGATCATATGATTATGTTAGTCACATCATTATCTCATGTTTATTTGATTATCATTGCTTTATATGTGGTCATATTGGTTTGAGGAAGGTATAATTTGTTTTGCAGGTCTCTTGGAGCAAGAGGAGAAAGAGGAGGATTGAAGGGATGCTTGGATCAACCTTCATTTTTCAAGGTATGAACCATTATAATATCCGAATCTTATTTATATTTGCTTGCGTAACCATTTTCTTCTCTCTTTCAACCCCAGTACATTGATGGCCTCTTAAACCCTAGCCATAGGAAACTTTCCTCTACAACAGAACTGGCGACTCCATTGGGGAGAGCCTTATCTATTTGGTGTTTCTCTATATTTCTTCCATACTTTTGCAAGTTTTCAAGTCCTTATTTCCACTTAGGAACACCTTCTAAGTCTTATAGTACACTTCTCCTACCTTCTTGAGGCATCTTTCGACCTTTTTTGGGATTTTTTCCACCCATAGGCGAGTTGCAGACTGAACAGTCACGTGTATGGTTTGTACAAGCGAACTGATATATTGTAAAACCATGTATGACACACGAACTCTCAGTAGGTAAACTCACGTGTGCCTCTAAAACAATGTTTTTTCCTCATTTTTGTGGTTTTTTCTGCTGTTGTGGGTTATTTGGTAGGTATTTTGGGGTCCTTTGCAGGTGCATGACTCTAGGGAGTTAGTGCCATCCATTTTGGTTGTTCTTTATCTATGTGGTAAGTATTTTTATAGCATTAGGGTTTTCTCTTTTCTCATCCCGCCCACCCTCTTTGCTTGGTATGCTTTTTGGCTTATGTTTCTGGTCAGCCTCTATTAGTGATATTTGTTTGAACTTAGAAGCTTATTGGTCTTTGTTTCCTTCTTCTTTTGTTGGTTCACTTCACCGTGCCAAAATAGTTGACTTGTCTCTTATGCAAGTGTTCCTTCTAGGTAGGGTTTATATTGACTTTAGGGCATTCTAGAGTCTTTTTGGTGGTTGTATAGCAGAGTTCCTTTTGCTTTGTTCTTGGCATCTACATACTTTAGTTTGTAGGTAGTTTTTCTTTTGCGTTTATAAAAGAAAAAGAAAAAGAACATATAGTTGTTTAATATGCATGTAGATTAGGTTTTTGTCTTTAATGCACTGCATATTATTATTTTTGAAAAAATAAAAAAGAAATTGTTCTTTTGTGGCTTTCGAGTTTCTATTTGAAAAGAAAGAGAATAGTTTTTCCTTTTTGCATTTCATTTCACTTTGCTTAGTCATTTTGTTTCAACTTTGAGTCAAAACACCACATAAGTTTCACGCCATTTTCCTCTGACTAAAAAAATCCTATTAAAAAGAACGACATAATTAAAAATTATTAATAAGTTTTCTTTTTGAGGCTGCTACACCAACTAGTTTAGGCTAGACTTGTGGATTAGGGAGTTTTAATTCCCCACAAGTATTTGATTTCAAACATAGTTGGCCAATAACTAGGTAAATCCTCCTCTATGTTGATTGTATCTGAGAATCTCCTCTCACACAGGAGTTAGGCACGAGGCCGCGTGAGGACCTGGACTGAGGAGATAACCTCAGTGGAAGGCGTGGGAGGGAGGTTGGGTGATTCCTTCGCTTGTGCCTAAGAACAATTACAGGGATGCCAAGTAACTGTCTATCAGCTTTCTTTTGGAAAGAATATCTTATACCTATTTTTTTGTTTGGCTTTAGTAATTTTTTAGTGAGTGCTATGTGGTTTGTCTATACTTAGTTTTCCTTCAGGTGTGTGCTTTGAACTTTTGGTTTCCTATCAACCTCAAACTTTGTCTTATTGTTTGAAATTATGGATAACACCCCTTTGAACACCAACCAAGATATCCCCATGTTGGGAATTCCTTGTACTATTCCTTTCATAGGGAATTTTGGTGTTCCTTTGATGATCACCTTGAATCTACCTGGATTCACGCTAGGGATACCGGTGTGGTTGTTTTCCACTCCAACTATCCTGAATGCTCCTGATGCTTCTCAAGTAAGCTCCTTATATCAAGGGAATCAAAACACTATTTCCCCTTCACCTGTAGATGCTTCTCCTCCTCTTTCTACCTCATGCGGTGAAAGTACTGATACTAGTAACCGGCAGTATAAAAGGAGTAGAAGAAGGAGGAATAGGAAGAAGACACATAAGCAAGGGGGCACCCATTCAAACTTTGAAATATAAGTTGAACCTCACCACCCACCCTCTACAGTTCATGTTGGGGGCACCTATCCAACCTCTGTAGTTCATGTTGGATATAAGCACTCAACCTCGGAAAGTCAAGTTGATATTCATCATCTAGCCTCTGCTGATCATGCTGGTGGGATCCTTCAGACCTTTCTAGGTCATGTTGGATCCAGTCACTCAACCTATGCAGTTCATGTTGAGGGTACCCGTTCAACCTCTATATGTCAATTTGAACCTCCCCATCCAACCTCTGCAAGTCATGTTGGATCCATCCACCTAGCCTCTGAAGGTCATGCTGGGGGCACACACTCAACTACTGCAAATCATTCAGCCTCTGCATGTCATGCTGGTGGTGCTCGTCCAACCTCTACAGGTCATGTTGGACCCAGTCTCTTAGCCTCTATAGGTCATGCTAGGGGCATTCTCTCAGCCTATGTGGTTCATGTTGAGGACAAATAGTCAGCCACTGCGCGTCATGTTGACACTGCTGAAAAGAATAACCATTCAAAACAAAAGCCCAAGTTTCCTTGTAATCTTTGTGAGGGAAACCACCTTACTTATAAATTCCCTTCCATTACGGAGGTATGAAGACTTTGGTTTCATGGTCATCCCATTTTTTAACATCCTGAATTTTTTCAACAACCAGCCTCTATTAATCAGGTTGGACCCAGTCACCCAGCCTCTGGTGGTCATGCTGGGGGGAAAACTCTCAGCCTCTGTAGGTCATGTTGAGAGAAAACAGTCAGCCGTTGTTATTCATGTTGAAATCATTGATAAAACTAGTCATTTGAAATGAAAAATTAAGTTCCCTTGTATGCTATGCAAGGTAGATCATCTTACTCACCAGTGCCCTGCTATCGTAGAGGTGCGAAGAGTGTGTTCCGAGAATCAAGAATTTATTTCTCTGAAAAAACCTATATTTTCTCAACAACCTACTAAACCTTTGGTTGATATAGTGGTCGAACCAATCTCAGCTTTGGTTGATCCCACTCTTCTTTCAAAGAGTGATCCTTATGTGATTGAACCAATGTCATCTTTGGTCAATCCCACTCTCCCTTCGAAGAGTGATTTTCACAAAGCGGTTGAATCGATTCCATTGTCGATCAATCCCACTCTTCCTTTGGAGAGTGATGTGTCTTCTAGTCACATTTTCTTCACTTCCAGTTTAGAACTTACTGAACAAGGGGGCATTGAACTCACCTCGGATGAACCCCCACCAATCTCTCAGATGTCTTCCTTTGATTGGGATAGCTAAGTTGAGTCGTGCCTTCCTTCTGACTCACCTTTCCAGATAAAGGTTAAAGTTGAAAAATACATGATTTCTCATTGTATTGTTGATGAAGGAGCCTCAGTTAGTATTTTTTATGATAGTGCTTGGTGAGGCATGGGATCTCCCGTCCCTGTGTCGACAGCTAGTCAGTTACTCTCGTTGGATAGAAGAACTAGTACAAACTTGGGAATTCTTTCTCAAACAATTGTTACTTTGGGTGGGAAGACCGTCTTAGTTGACTTCATGGTGATAGAATACCCCTTGGACTTCAATATGCTCCTTGGACATGATTATGTCTATCCCCTACAAGCTATGGTGTTAACATTCTTTCGTGTGATGTACTTTAATCATGGTGAAGAAATTGTCACTATCGATTAGTTAGATTTTCTTGATCCGTCTCCTGACCCAACTAGAAATCAGGTCTTTCCTTTATTGATTCCCATTGTTTCTATAGACACTACCCCGCTACAGGTGAGCTATGTGGCCTCATGTCCTTTGCGTTCAATTTCTATTGAGAAGCAACCTCTGTTTTCATGCTTACCTTCTCGAGACTTGGTCCTAGAAGTTGACCAGGTGAGTCATCCTATACAGACTGTGGAGCCTACTCTCCACTCTGTTGATCCATTTGAAATTTTAGACATGTGTCCTATCTTGGAAGATCTCCTTCCTTCGGATGAAATATTCCTAGAGTCTTTGATACAGTCTGACCTTCTTTTGGATGTTGGTTCAGTTGTGACTAAGTCTAACCTTGATTTTCTTAGTAAGCCTAATATTTCCATGGATCGGTATTCTTATGTTGGTATTGTTGAGTCTCTTGACTCTTCCTTTGAACAGCAAGTCAGTGATCATGATGAGTTTGATTTTTCTTATGAATTTTTCAACTCTTGTGATACCAAGTTTGTTCCTATAGACTCTATCTCCCTTGTTGATTTCTGCTCTCCTTCTGAGGTTAATATTGATGATTATAAATCCTCTGATCTTGGAACTATAGAGTCCTCTTTCGTTGATTCTACCTTGACTACACCTTTTATAGAAGATATCAAAGTCACATGTCTTTCTACAAAAGTGACCTACATCGGATCTTTTCTTCTAAATGTGATTCTGATGTTGTTGTTTCTTGGAGATGGGATTTTTAGTTGGATTCACAATTGTTTATTAACCTTGCCTTATTGTTTGAATTGTTACTGCATTTTCATGTACCCTGCTCGTGCTTATGAGCCTAATGTCGGATTCCACGTTTTTAGCTCATTATATAGGCCTTCATCTCTACTCTCATCATTGCTAAGCCTTGTATCATTTTTCCTTTGCATCTTGACACCCTTTCCCTTGAGGAGACATTCCCCAAGTGTCTTTATCCTGCTTGTGTTCCCTGCATTATGCATAGGTTTTTTCCTCACACTTGGAACTAGTTTCTCTTTCCTCTAACACTCGTCTCCTCACATTTAGAGCCTTCTTTTTATTAGAATAATCAAACCCATAGTATTACCCACTTAGAGATTAATTCATTTATTTTTGTCTTATTTGCCTAGTTCATGAGTCCCACCATGTGCAAGTTGCTAATTGCCTATCCATAGAGGTCAAACTTTCCATCTTTGACTCATGTAGCGCTTGGGAAATCCTTAGGAATCAAATCTACTTTATTCCTAGCCTCCTAGGTGCCCTTCTACTTTTTCTGCTTTATTGCCTGCTTTTTCAGTGTTTTAAGGCACATAGGAAAGCAAGACTAGGTGAGGTGAACTTGTTTTTTGCCCCTTTGATCCTCCACCCTTTCCTCCATGAAAAATCATGTATGAGCTGCCATTCCATCACTCATTAGCTTTCCCATGCGCCCTTGCCAATTCGTGAGCCTCATGACAAATTTGGGATCAGCTTTTTACACCTATGGGGGATTTGCCTATTTTGGGTAATCCTGCTTTATGCTAGTTTTGGATGCCTCCTTATGCATTTGATCTCTTGATGTATTCTATATATTCATAAACCTATGTTATTACAGGGTTTTCTATTGTACACTCAGTTAATATAATTTTGTGTTACAGCTCCATATTCAGTCTCCATTGTTAGCGATTTTGCATGATCAATTGATAATTGTTGTGGGTAAAATTAATCTATTGCTGGCCTGAATTTCTACATGGTATCAGAGCCATTGTAGGTTTCTACTCTCCTTCAGAAATTGTTTTGCAGGTTCAACATCAAGACTGGGAGCCTTCTACTGATAGCTGGGACAGATTTTCTAAAGCTATGGATTCACAGAAAACTATCTTGACTCCCTTCAACTATTTTGAATGGAAAGAAGAGATGGAGATATTGTTGAGAGAGAAAGGGCTCTACAGGGTGACTATGGCTACAGAAGCAGAGCCCAATGCTGCTGCATAGAAGATCAAATGGCACAATCGGAGAGATGAGGCCTATGTCCTCCTATGTCTCAGTATTTCCTGAGACCTCCTTTTCCATCTCGATGGATTAACTTCACCGGATCAAGTATGGGAGAAGATTTCTGATCTTTTTGGAAAGAAAGATGAGATGAGGGGACATCAGATCAAAAATGAGCTGATTTCTCTGAGTCCCAGTAGCTTTGAATCCCTGCAGCTATATTTCTCCAAGTTCAAAGCACTACTTTTGCAGCTGAAGCAGTGTGGTATCGAAAAGAAAGATGATCAGATCATATTGGACATCCTCTCGAAGCTAGGACCTGACTACTCAGTCTTTCTTTTGACCTTCTATTCCACAAAACTCACAGCTCAAACCTGGAAGATGCCTAGCCTTGCAGATTTCATGGAATCTCTCACACAAGAACAAGACAAGCCGGTGATGATGGGCACCATCAAACCATCCAAAGATCAAGATTTGATTGCTGGAGATTCAAGGGTGGATTCAAAAAGCAAAAATAAAGCTAAAAATCCACCTGAGGAAAGAAGAGACAAGAAGCAGTCTCCAGAGGATCAACAAGGTCCCAAGAAAAATACCCAGAAGAAGAAAAACAAAGGTGAAATGAAAAAGTGCTCATACTGTTCAAAGGGAAATCACACTGAAAGCTCTTGTATGAAAAAGCAGATTGATATGTTGACCAATCTCCTGGAGAAGAATGGCATCTCCCTTCCAGAAAGCTCAAAGAAGAGAGAAGGAGGATCAAGTTCCGATGACAGAGAGAGAGTTCATGCTCTAGTTGCTGGCACATCAAGCTCACCCAGTTTTATCATAGATTCTGGAGCTTCAAGACACATGGTTTCGACTAAGGAGGCCTTCTCCTCACTAGATATGTCGAAAGGACCATCTATTGTACTGGGAGATGACTCTCTCACTGAAAGTAAAAACAAAGGAAGGATAGACCTTGATCATGGTAACTTCAACAATGTGTTGTATGTCCCTAGTCTTGCCTCCAACCTTCTGTCAGTGTACCAGATGACCCACACTGGGTCTCCTAAGAAAGTCATATTCTCCCCCAATGAAGTTGAGATCACAGAAATCTCAAGTGGTAGAGTCATTGCAAAAGGAGTAGCGAATCATGCTCAAAAGGTATACATGTTTTCACACTTCCTACCTAACTCAAAACCCTCTGATCTTCTTATCCATGCTAATGAAGCTAGCAAGCTATGGCATGAAATATTTGGCCATCTAAATTACAAGTATCTGTCTAATCTTAGTGAGAAAGAAATGGTCATAGGGCTGCCCAAGATAAAATTTTCCAAAGGAGTCTGCCAAGGCTGTATCCTAGGAAAACACCTAGAGCATAAGTTTGAGAAAGCTAGTCATGAGAGAACCTCTGCACCCCTCGAGCTGATTCACAGTGATGTTGCTGGCCCATTCCCTCATATGTCCATGATTTAGGCCAAATATGCATTGACCTTTATTGATGATTTTTCCAGGTATTGTTGGGTTCACTTCATGAAACACAAGTCTGAAGTTTTTGGCCTACTCAAAGTCTTTAAGGATTTGGTTGAAAACCAATGTGGAAGGAAACTCAAGGTCCTCAGATCTAATTATGGTGGTGAGTATGTCAAGTCTGATTTTATTAACTATTGTGCAGATGCAGGTATTTAGATGCAGCATTCTATCCCCTACACACCACAGCAAAATGGTGTTGCTAAGAGGAAGAACAGATCATTGAAGGAGATGGCAACATGCATGATGGAGGCCAAAACTTTGCCACCAAAGTACTGGGCCAAAGCTATCAACTATACAGCCTATATCCAAAATAGGGTGCCTCACAAAAAACTTGATGGCATGACTCCCTTCAAAGCATGGAGTGGGCACAAGCCAGATGTGACCCATTTCAGGATTTTTGGCTCTAAGGCATGGGCTAGAATCCCGACAGAGAAGAGGAAGGCTTTGCAGCCCCAAATCCAAGAGTGTGATTTTGTTGGATACTCTAAAGATTCAAAAGGGTACAAGTTGATAAACTTGAGCACAAACAAATCCTTCATTGAAAGGTGTGTTCAGTTTGAAGAAGAACCCCTTACAGAAGTGGAAATTGGTGAAGCATCTTCACCACCTGAACCTCAAGAAGTAAGTAAAGAGTTTGTTGAACATGATGATTCTGATTTGTCTGATGGAGATGAGTTTTT
Organism: Pseudotsuga menziesii; assembly: GCA_001517045.1. NCBI lineage: Eukaryota > Viridiplantae > Streptophyta > Pinopsida > Pinales > Pinaceae > Pseudotsuga > Pseudotsuga menziesii. Next base: position 185,333 of record LPNX010071838.1, on the reverse strand, counting down.
TGCAGACCCAAACATCCCCACAAGGCCTAAATGGGAATCCAAGACACTACATGCAGCAGGTGAGCTAGCTGGGGATCCCAATGACCCAAGGAGGACTAGATCTCAATTTGAGAGTGGTCTGTGCATGAAGGATCCTATGTTTGCTGAAAAATGCTATTTGATGGTGGATTCTGATCCTCAAACATATGAATAAGCAGCAGGAGATCCAAGATGGCAAGCTTCCATGAAGGAGGAGTTCAGTTCACTCCAGAAGAGCAACACATTGGAGCTAGTGGATCTTCCTCCAGGGAGAAAACTAGTACAGTGTAAGTGGGTCTATAAGAACAAATTTGCTGCTAATGGTTCACCACTGAAGTACAAGGATATATTGGTATCTAAAGGCTACTCACAGGTTCATGGCATCGATTACAATGAGACCATTGCCCCACTGGAAAAAATGGACTCCATCAGGCTAGCTCTAGCCATTGCAGCCTCAAGGCAATGGGAGGTACATCACATGGATGTAAAATGTGCCTTTCTGAATGGAGATCTCACTAAGGAGATATATATGCAGCAGCCTCAAATTTTTTCTACTAACCCTTCTCTTGTTTGCAGGTTGAGAAAGTCATTGTATGGGCTAAAGCAAGCCCCCAGGGCTTCGTATGCCAAGATTGATAGCTTCTTGCTATCACTGAATTTTGTTCGGTGAAAATCAGATCCAAATGTCTATTTGAAGTTAGTTAATGGTTCATTAATGATCATTGTGTTATATGTTGATGACCTCCTCATTACAGGAAGCTCACAGGCTAAGATTGCTTCCTTAAAAGGAGCTATGAACCAAGCCTTCTCCATGACAGATTTGGGGATCTTAAGTCAATTTTTGGGGCTTGAGATCTCTCAAAACAAAGCTGGAATCAAGGTGCACTAGTCCAAATATTCCTTGGACTTGCTGAACAAATTCAAAATGAAGGATTTCAAAGCAAGCAAAACTCCTTTCCTTTCAGGGGTAAAGCTGGAAGAAGCCGATTCTTCACCGATGGTAAACAATACACTGTGTAGGAAATTGATTGGCTATTTGTTGTATTTGACACATACTCGACCTGATATTTGTTATGCAGTAAGTGTGGCTTCTAGATTCATGGATCAGCCTCATGAGATCCATTGGAAAGCAGCCAAAAGGATCCTTAACTTTGTTCAGGGAACAAGGACACATGGGATCTTCTATAAGGCAAAATCTGATCTTGATTTGATTGGATTTACTGACAGTGATTGGGCAGGTGATAGCACAGATAGAAAGTCCACTTCAAGGTATGTGTTCATGCTTGCAGAAGGGCCAATCAGCTGGTCAAGCAAGAAACAAAGTGCCATTGCACTCTCATCTACAGAAGCTGAGTACAGAGGAGTTGTTAATGCAGCAACTCAGTGTTTATGGTTGCAGGGTTTACTTGGAGAGTGTGGTTTAGAACCTGAGTACTCAACTACCATCTACTGTGATAACCAGAGTACCATTCAAATCTTCAAAGATCCAGTTCAGAAGCAGAGAACCAAACACATTGAGATTCACATGCACTACATCAGAGATCTTGTGCATGATGGCACCATTCACCTACTCTTCTGTTCATCTTCAGAACAAGTAGCTGATATCTTCACCAAAGAATTTTGTGAGAAGACCTTCAGCAATCTCAAATCACTGCTGGGGATTGTTGATCATGCTGTAAAGGAATGAGTGGAGAAAAGATTCTACAATTTTGTTTCACAGTCCATGTTTAAGGGAGGATTTTCCCAAGTTGGTTTTGCCTCTTTCCTTGTTTCATATGGACTTGCAGTATGTAAAAGGGTGACTAAGCCTTGTTGCTAGGCCCTATATTTTTTATTTATTACTCATAAAGTCAGGCTTAAGGGGGGGTGTTAGAATAATCAAACCCATAGTATTACCCACTTAGACATTAATTCATTTATTTTTGTCTTATTTGCCTAGTTCATGAGTCCCACCATGTGCAAGTTGCTAATTGCCTATCCATAGAGGTCAAACTTGCCATCTTTGACTCATGTAGCACTTGGGAAATCCTTAGGAATCAAATCTACTTTATTCCTGGCCTCCTAGGTGCCCTTCTGCTTTTTCTGCTTTATTGCCTGCCTTTTCAGTGTTTTAAGGCACATAGGAAAGCAAGACTAGGTGAGGTGAACTTGTTTTTTTCCCCTTTCATCCTCCACTCTTTACTCCATGAAAAAGAATGTATGAGCTACCATTCCATCACTCATTATCTTGCCCATGCACCCTTGCCAATTCGTGAGCCTCATGACAGATTTGGGATCAGCTTTTTACACCTATGGGGGATTTGCCTATTTTGGGTAAGCCTGATTTATGCTAGTTTTGGATGCCTCCTTATGCATTCAATCTCTTGATGTATTCTATATATTCAGCAACCTATGTTATTACAGGGTTGGATATTGTACACTCAGTTAATATAATTTTTTGTTACAGCTCCATATTCAGTCTCCATTGTTAGCAATTTTGCATGATCAATTGATAATTGTTGTGGGTAAAATTAATCTATTGCTGGCATGAATTTCTACACTTTCTACTCTCCTTCGAGCTTTTTAAAAATAGTAAGGAGGCCATGAGTTGAATTTTTTGGAATCACTAAAAATTCACAGGAAATATATGGAGTTTTCTTTAGGACCGACTCTGACTCCTCAAAATAGACTTGACTGCCAAGTAAACTTGTTCGTTCAGGCTTGTTAAGAATATGTGAATGGGAATCCACATTGGTGGTAGTTTATCGCTTTTTCGTACCATGTGGAATAATACAAAAAAGGAGCACTCTCTTTTATTTGGAATTGAGAAGAGTATTCTTAGGCATAGATTTATCACTTTTCCGGACCTGAGAGACTAAACATACGGAAAAGGAACCCCTGGTATGAGCTTAGTTTTTTATTTTTCGTGCTCTAGAGCTAAACATGAAAAATATTCCTAGTGTGCTTTAAGTCTTTGTCATGCTCACAAAAGAACAAATCATCGAGTTTACTGTTGTAAGCCCCATTTCTCGTAATCAAGTGGATCTTTTCGAGTGATCTTTCCTTCCTTCACACTCGTTAAACTCAGGCTACCTGCCGCTTCTGAAGGTGCATTGGGTAGGTGGTAATTTAACCTTTTACGTGCCTACCTGACTAAATATGAAAAAGGTGCACCTTACTTGTTCAGAAGCTAAGAGAGTTCTTATGTGGTTTGTTTTATACTTTTTCGACCTCAGGAGACTAAATTGGATGGAAACGTTCCCCCCTAGAGTCTTCTTTGGATTTTTCAGACTCTCAAAACTATGAAGACACCGTTGAGCATTTACTAATTTGGGATCGTAAAATCTACAAACCGGTGCTTTATCAAGCATTCTTCTATCTCTTCTTTGAGCTTGCAAAAAAGGAAGAAGGTCCGGAGTTTTATTTCATGGAATCATTAAACCTTTACAAGAAAGAGGGAAGGGAAGTTCATTCACATGTATTTTACATCATGGTTGCAAGTCTTGTTTCCTTGAAAAAAGCACTAGTTTTGAGTCTATCAACAGTTGGGTCCTATTATTTTGACCTTATCTCGATTCAGAGTTTCTTACTCCTCCAGTTGGTTTCTTTTCCAATTATATGGGGAATCTGTCAATGTCTCCTACATTGCAGAGTTGCATCATTGGTATTTTTGTGTCAAAATCTTCCTAAGTCACTTTTATTTCATGCTCATTATTCAAGGATTAAACCTTTGTCAGACATTCTGTAGTTTCCTTGACCTTTTATGTCGGCGATTTCCCGATATCAGTTCATTACATCATGTCTTCGGCAGTCCTTGTCGTGAAATTTAGTACTAGTTCCAGATCCAATTAGTCTTTGACTTACCTCATGTTGGATGATGAAGGATGACTTAATTCCTTCCTTCCAGCGGATCTCTTCCTATCGATTGCAACACATCTTGCTCTGGGAATGAGATTAAGAGTTTATGAAAGTACCTTGGGGATTGCAGTCATCAATGGCAATTTCCCTCGCTATTGGGTAGTGGGAATACCTTATTGTATCCTACTGGATGTATTCTTCAAGTGTTTGACTTCAAGTCCTTGTATTAACACTTATTAGAATGTACTAGGTACCTTAAGGACCATTTTCATTAATGGTAGCTTCCCTTGTGTTTGTTAACGGTTCTCATCATTGGTCGATAATCAAACAGTTTCCTCCATGCTTGACCTCAACTCCTTTATTTGAATGGTTAGTATTCGTACCTTTTGGGTGGTTTGGATTGAAGACCTTGGGCCAACAGTAGCATCATCATATTTTTGCTATCGCCCAAGTTGCACAAGACCTTGTCACACTTCATATGACATTTTATTGAGACATAGATCCACCTTGTATTTTTGTGGCTATGATCAATTCTTGAGCATGGATCCACCTTGTTCATTTGTGGGCATGACTCCTTTAGATTTGCTATGGTGCATTTTTGCATATTGAGCGACCATGATAGTTTCATCAGTTATACATATGTTGGATCCGCCTGTATCTTTATGGAGATGATTTGTATATGGACTTGTATGTCCTGGAGATCAGTTTTTGTATGACATGTATCTCTCTTTCAGGTACCTTTATTAGATCCTTTTTATCTTGGATTCACTACTCTCTCCATACTCAGTTGTTTGCTTTATAATGTATTTCAGCTATCATCTTCCCCTCTAACCACATACATTAGGGGGCATCTGTTATAGCTCAAAATGACACATCTCTTCCTGTGACCACTTTCACATGATTTCGTCGCATGTCGACACTTCATGAAAGTCACTAAAAAAATATCTAACTTGGAGGACCCATATCCAGAGTCCTATAATTTTGTTTGACCTCTTCTCTGCACCGTTCGAAAGGTGTCTGAGTTAGATAAAAAAAAATTAGAAGACACTATAGTCTGAAAATTCCTTGAAGTACCCTAAAAATGAGATTTTTTTATGTACACGCAAGTTTCCTTAAGGAAACCCACATGTTCCACATGACTTGTTATATATAATAAATGTTTGTGCCCTAAATACATGACTATTTACATTCCAACCCGCGTATACCTCCTGCAAATGCGATTGTTTTCTCTGAAACCCATTTATTTTTCTTGTAGATTTCAAAAAAATATGTTTTTCGAAATTTGGGTAGTTTGGGTGGTTATGAAACTAACTCCTTCATTTGTAACTACTTTGTATTCAACAATTTCTCTTCATAAAGGTATAAATAGAGGTAGGGAGGTCCATGAGAGGAGACTTGAACTTTTGCATTGTCATGCTGGAGGAATTGGGACTCTCTTTCCCCCCACCTTTTCCCTAGAAGCTTTCTCCTTGTGTTGCAGAGCTTGGAGGCTGAGTTCCTTGGAGAAGAGAAGTGTCAGAACCAGATCGAGGTTTAGTGAGGTTCCCAACTATAAGAGAAGGTATATTTGTACTTGTTTTCAATATTAATAAAGATGTTATGTTCTTCTTCTTCCCAAATCATTGTTCAATGTATGATTGAACCTTTGTCTATGATCATATGATGATGTTAGTCAGGTCATTATTTCATGTTTATTTGATTATCACTGCTTTATATGTGGTCATATTGGTTTGAGGAAGGTATAATTTGTTTTGCAGGTCTCTTGGAGCAAGAGGATCAAGAGGAGGATTGAAGGGTTGCTTGGATCAACCTTCATTTCTCAAGGTATGAACGGTTCTAATCTCTGAATCTTGTTTATATTTTCTTGCAGAACCATTTGCATCTCTCTTTCAACTTGAGTATGTTGATGGCCTCTTGAACCCTAGCCACAAGAAACTTTCCTCTACAATAGGGTTAAGCTCAAAACTAGGAATTACACTTTAGTTTGGTGAGAAAACAAAAAGAATGGGATTATTATAGCCAAATTGGACTATGATTATTTAATTAGAAATGGTAGTAAGTCTGAGCAAAGATGGTGGTTCAAACTGTTGTGGGAATGGAATATTCCACAAAAATTGAAATTCTTTTGGTGGATCTCTCTTAAGGATAAGATTCTTACTTGGCACAATATCATGAAAAGGGGGTGGCAATGTCCAATCATTTTACCCCTTTGTAGACAAAATGGAGAATATGAATGACACCTTTTTGTGGAATGTCTTTTCTGCAAACATGTCTGGTGAGTTGTCAAATATTTTCTAAGCCTTAGTATGGATTGGGGTGTGTTGCTCAGGAATAAACACCCTTGTAACGTAGGGTTCGGGGTTACCAACTTACTTCTAAAACTTGCAGACAATCACCTTTAAAGTACAGAAAGGAAATAGGAAGAGATGTTGGACTCACCCGATTATCGACGGTTGATCCAAGCTTTGTCTTCTCCCGCTCTGCTTCTCTCCAAATCTTTAAGGGATGCACCTCCTTCACCTGCAAAGAGAAAATTCTCCAAATACAATCTTATACATGTATATATGACAGTTTAGATAAACAACATATATAGTGATTAATCAAATATATTCATCAACCATAATACATGAAAGATATTCAACACAAAGTTGGAAGACCAATTCTCTTTATTAACAATCAGTGAATGAGATAAGTGTACAACCCAACGCCTGAAACAAGGACTCCTCTACAACCAAAGGACTCTGAGTTCTATTGCTCCAAAGACTTCTGAAGATATACCACCAGCATAACTTTTCTCTCCAAAATTTATTGATTAATGCCCTCCCAAACGCCTCTATTTATACTTTGGGAAATAGAGCAGTGTCGAAGGTTGAGGAGGTTGAGACAGTTGAGATGGTTAATGATTAGGGCTCAACTAATCTCTATTAATCGTGTTTTATTATTTTTAATGTAGAATGGATGTGTACGTGACTACTAATACCTACAACCCGCGTATGAAACATGAGTTTCTTTAAGGGAAACCCATGTATAGATCTGTACGCAGGTTGCAATGGGAATAGTCGCGTACAGTATGTGGGTTGTCAACAAACACAGTTGCATATGTACATGATTTTCAGTGGAGATAGTCGCGTACAGAAATCAACATATAGAAAGATAAAATGGCAAGCTGGTTGGAGGATAAATGCATCTCATGTCATGCCCACCTATAGTGTTGAGGCAACCTTCAATCCTATAGTGCCTTTTGTGTACCAACATATGAAGTGTCGGCACTCGAATGGAGAAGTGTCATTTGGGTTGATAACAGATGCCCCCTAATGTGTGAGGTCAAAGGGAAGCGATGGCCAAAATACATTATAATAATTAT
>LPNX010071838.1:88902-178063 GCA_001517045.1 Pseudotsuga menziesii | reverse complement strand
GGTAGTACCTGAAACAAATACATAATAATGTCATATACAAAGTCATATCTGAGGATGCTATGTTCAATATACTGTAACACTAGCTCCTTTACAATATTTGAGTACATCATATAGTACGGGTACTAGACCACGTATATTACAAAGGTGGATCGAAGCCACAATATACAATAATGATGAGTCTTCAAAGATCTGGAAGCTGTGTAAATAGGCGCAACATAGTCTTGCGCAACTTAGTCCATAAATAGGAAACTAAGGTCTTCATAAACAATCCCAAAGAACCAGTACAATCCAAGCCATGTGAACATATGTTATTCAAATCGAACATGGAGCGGATTCAATAGATTGTCAATCAATAGGTGATAATTAACAATTGAAGAAAAGGAATTGACCCAGAATGAAAGTGAATCCTGAGGTAAGATCATCAAAACTCTAGGTCTTCGTCGTCAGGAAGTGTTGATGCGGAACCATACTATGATAAGGAAGGAAATAGATCCTCCAATGGATCACAAGAGTGACTAGGAATTGGGTAAAAGAAGGGAGACACAAATGATAACAGATACGACAATGATGGGATCAGGATATAGATCGGACACGGGGTTAAATCCTTGAATAGTGAGAATGACACAGAGATAACCCAAGGAAGATTTTAACTTTATAGATGGAACAACTAGACTTATCTATCATGTAGGAGACATGATCAGATTCCCCGGGTAGAACTAACAAGAGGACGAGTAAGAAACTCAAAGTAATAGATGAATTGAAAGTCAACACTGAGACATGAGTATCATAAAAAATAGAGAGTGCTATGTTCAAGGATGACATGCTGCCACTAACTGAAAACCCAAAGAAAACGTCTTCCTTACCTTCCCTGTTGAATTTTAACGAGTCCAGGAAAGTCAACTTGAATCTCTCTTCATTTTTTAACAAGCTTGAAGAGAAGAGGGAATAATGCTTGATAGTGTCACTGATTCGTGGATTTTATGAGCCCGAACTAGTACATGCTCACTTGGTGTTCTCATGTTTAGAGAGTCTGAAAACTCCGAAGAAGACTCCAAAGGGGTCCTTTTTCATCCATTTTAGTCTCCTAAAGCCGGAAAAGTATAAAACATACCACAAAAGAACTCTCTTAACTTCTGTAGAAGAAAAGGTGAACATTTTTTCATACTTAGTCAGGGAGGTCCGAAAAAGGTTAAATTATCACCTACCCAATGCTCCTTCAAGAGTAGCATATAGCTTGAGTTTTACGAGTGTGAAGGAAAGCAAGATCACTCGAAAAGATCTATTTGAGTACGAGAAATGGGGCTTACAACAATAAACTTGATGCTTTGTTCTTTAGTGTTTAACGAGCATGACAAAGACATAAAGTACACTCAAAATATTTTTCATGTTTAGGTCCAGAGCACGAAAAAGAGAAAACTAAGCTCATACCAGGTGTTCCTTTTTCGTAAATTTAGTCCCTCAAGTCTGAAAAAGTTATAAACCTGTACCAGAGAATACTCTTCTCAATTCCATAGAAAAGAGACTGATCCTTTCTCATATTATTCCACATGGTCCGAGAAAGAGATAACCTACCACCAATGCGGATGCCCATTCACGTATTCTTAACGAGCTTGAACGAACAAGTTAACTCGGCAGTCAAGTTTGTTTTTAAGGAGTTAAACCTGGGCCTAAAGAAACTCCATAAGGGTGGGGAGTCCTATAAAGGGATATCTTGTAAAAAGAGACCAAAATGAGGCTCAATTTGGCGTGAAAAATAGCTAAAAAGATTCCCCTATGCCTAAGACAGATGCAGCATGAGTATCGAAAGAAAAAATAGGTTCTAAATGGGGATACTCATGAGAGGAAAGCCCTATCCATGGAAGAGCAATGGTAAAGACAAGGAGCTAATGGTTGAAAATACCATAGTCTGTGGTCAAAATGTTAATTGCTAGGTTTAAGATGGAGTAGGTATAGATGCAAAATGCATGTGAAACGACAAAAAAACATCCTATATGAGCAAAAAAAATACCTTAAAACGATGATAAACCTGTTACAAGGAAAAAATATATCGTATTAGTTTTAGAAATTGTGAACTATAGGGAAAAAACCCACTTAAGAAATAAAATTTCTATAAATAGTTCAAAAACATAAATAAAACTCACCGTTTGAACTTTTAGCCATAAAAAACAAGTTTTCACCTCTACCTTCAATTGCTCAGTGTGGACAACCCGGTGGGCCAATTCCAAATCCGCATGTGTCGAGTAATTCTACACTCCATGCTCTTCAATTTGATCCAAGCAATTTTCAAAATTAGGCCCTAATTTTATGTTTTTAAGTTCCCTCAACAAAGAAACATTGTGTACACAGGTTTGCTATATTGAAAGTCACGTACACGCGTTCTGTACGCGGGTTACCAGAAGGATAGTCGCATACAGTACATGACATGCCTTAATAGACAGTTGTGTACGCTGCGTGAGGTGGAAAAGAAGCATGTAGGGTCAAAATTTTGAAATTTTATATGAAACTGAAGGTTTACAATTGCTTGTTTTCTAGGTTTGAAGATGGTGCTTGAGTGGAAGGAGCGCGAACATGAAGATATGGATGAAGAAGCACTCCAAGATGCCCCCACCATGAATGTTTTATGTTCAAGTGGGTTGTTAAAGTTTTTATGTACCTCACCTATGCGGGCCAATGTCCTCCTCTTAGAGTTCCTGATAAATTATTTGGATCATGACTTGGGCATGTTTGACCTTCAAGGTGAGTCCTTGGAGATTACTTCAGAGGATATCTATTTCATTGTGGGTCTATCATAGGCAGTGATCCTCTAAGTGTCCAAAACTATATTGATGTATACTATGCACCAGGCACACAAAAGAGGGGTAGTTGCATCCCCATTGTACACATACGTGACCTTCCTCTATAGGTATTGACAAGTACCATAGTGAGGGTTGCGGGATCATCTTCTCTTCACCTTGTGACACGGAACTAGATGAGACTAGTAGTGGATTGCATGCAGGGGGGCTTATATGATTGGTGCTCAGGAGTGATCCCGATTATAAGAAAACAACTCTCTGACTGCAAGACAGGAAGGAGGAAGAATTTTGGATATTCGAGCATACTAGTACCCTTCTTCTTTGAGAGAGTTCTTGGATTGAGCCCTACAGTACCCTTACCAGTTCGTTCTCCTCGTCAGCCTATGCTGAGTGGATGGGGAGATATCTTCCTCTACAGGGAGGTGGTGGTTCAGTGCAGAGTGTCTATGATGATGACTTCTATTTTTGGTGGGAGCGTCAGTTGCCAGCTTTGGAGTAGTTTACATATGCTGAAATGGATTTCCGTGGTGATACAGACCTCGTCCTCCCTCCAAAAGGAGCATGGGGAGAGTTAGGTAATTTTTTATTTTCAAGTTTTTTTTTTTATAATTTTTATGAATTTTAAAATATAGAGATATATGCATATGTATAAGAGTTCTAATCCTTTTAAAATGTCAAAATGCATATATTGGACCGGTCCGCCTTGAAGGGAATCCACGCATGTATGTGCGTCCTGTCTTAGGAGAAGACCAGGTGCTAATTAAAGTTCTAGAGGGGAAGTTGGCCAGGCTTACCTAGAGAGTACCCACCTTACGGATTGAGCACATCCCAGCCATCATGCAGGAGTTCATGGTTGGTGTACCACCTGTCTGGATTCGCCTTATGGGGTGAGTAGCTAGATCGGTATTAGTATACATAGATGTTGTTGAGGATACTGAAGCCGAGGAGGCTGAAGAAGCCAGAGTACAGGGAGACCGGGGGGACAAGGGTGGTCTAGCTTAGATCTAGGGCATTTGATGGACTTTGATCCATATTTTGTATATTTTTTGTATATTATACAGTTTTGACTGGATCTGAGGATCAGAGACTCGACCTATATATGGACATATATTCACACACACACACACACACACACATACACACACACACACACACACACACACACACACATATATATATATATATATATATATTGTCGGTTCATTTACAAATATTTTTTATGTGTTTGCTGTATATTTTTATGAAAAATGTGTTAAATGCCAATCCAAGATGTAATTAGTGTATGCATCAGTTAATGAATTTTGATTCCTTGGAATATGATTGAATATAATGAACTCAAAATTTCTTTCCAAGAACCTAACTTCCATAAACTGACGTAATAGAATAGGGTTCCGCACCTGGTAAGCCCGATTAAGCTGGGAAACCACTAGTTGAGAGTCCAGTCGGAATTCCAGCTGAGTGATACCACATGACAAAGCATCCCATAGAATCTCAATGAAGGCCCTATATTCAGCCACATTATTGAATGCAGGACCTAATCAAGCGCCTCCCAAGGTAACTAGCTGCCCTGAGGGTGAATAAATGACCCATGCAGCTGAAGCTAGATTACAAGTGTGGCAACTGGCACCATCAGCAAAACCTTCAAAACTCTCAGAAGACATCTGAAACAACCAACAACTATTATAAAAAACACAAACCGACAAACTAGTGTACATAAAAATACATACAATAAAATACAAGAAAAAGTGCTAAGCCTAAGCATAGTACTTTTTTAGGTAGAGCCCATTTCTAGGCTCAGGCAGGTTATTCCCATCAAAATCAATTAATTCGTATGCGCCTTTCTTTAAAACCTTTGACACGACATATGGTCGCAACCACATAGACCTGAACTTTCCTGGCCCCAAGGGATCATTGTCTTGGTCCCAAAGCAAAACAAGTTCCTCCTCAGAGAAAATTCGAGACTTGACCGACTTATCATATTGGTTTTTGACCCTATTTTTATGAGCTTGGTTTGCTATCAGTGCATCTCTACATTGTTCATCAAGATGTTCTAAATGTACTAAATGTTCTTCAAGCTCAGTCATATCAGGTAACTTTGAGGATAGTTTTCAAAGTTTTATTAATAGCCTCGACCTGACCATTGGCTTGAGGCTAGAATGAGGATGAATGTTCTTGTTTAAATCCTAGCATAGTGGTCAGTTCCATCATCATGCTATTTTGAAAATTACTGCCATGGTCAGTGACAATCACTTTGGGTATACCAAATCATGCTATAATTTGATTGAACACGAAAAAAGTTATAGTTTCCCCATCAGCTCTAAAGGTGGGCATTGCCTTCGCCCATTTTGTAAAAATATCCATGGTGACAATGGTATATTTGTGCCCCCCAGCCGAGACTGGGTTACACGTCACGTAGTCAATCCCCCACTTCATGAAGGGGCCCACCGAGATAAAGGGAAATAATGGAGTGGGATGTGACCGCATCTTCCTGGTGTAAAGCTGATAAGGATGACAACGCTTCACAGCTTCCACACAATCCTTAAAGATCGTGGGCCAGAAATAACCGACACATAATATCTTCTGGGTCATTGCTAACCTAGATAAATGACCTCCACATGCTCCACTATGGGAATCATTCAAGACAGTCTCTGCTTCCTCATGGGTAAGGCATCGACGCAAAATAGAATCTACCCCCTACGATATAAAGTATCTCCTATAATGAGGTAGTTCTTAGCATGTAAGCGTAGTTTACGCCGTTCTTCCCATGAGAAAGCTACAGGATACTTCAGAGTTTGGAGATAGATAAGTATATCTCCATACCAAGGGTCAAAGGTGGAAATCAAGAAGATATGCTCATCTGGGAATGAGTCTTCTTCAATGACTACATCTTCTTCCATTGGAAATTCTGCAATAAGCTCGACAAAATCTAAGGATTTTTTGGATTTGGTGGACTAAAAATCCAAGTCAAACTCTTGGAGAATGACTATCCATTTGTTGAATTTGCCTCCAATTATCTATCGGGACAAAACATATTGAAAAGGATTAACATCTACCACTACCGTTGTAGTCCTTAGTAAGATATAGTGACGTAACCTCTGAACAGCATAAACAGCTGCTAAGGCCAACTTCTCGATGTGGGAGTACCTTAGTTCAGGTCCAGATAAATCACGACTAAGATAGTAAATGACATGCTCTTGGAGCCTATTGTCCTCCTGGACTAGGACTACCCCTATGGTCAACTCAGACACAGCCAGATACAATATAAAATCCCTAGAGTAATCTGGCAGACGCAACAATGGCGTCAACAACAAAGATTTTTTCAATGCCTCGAATGCGAGTTGTGTAGTTTCATCCCATACAAATGGGGTGTCCTATTTTAGCAGGCGCATGAAACCCTTAGTAATATTGGCATAGTTTACAATGAAACGTCGAAGAAAATTGGACTTTCCCTGTAGGCTCTAAAGTTGCCTCATAGAACGAGGAGGAGGTAGATTTACAATGGCCTCAACTTTTAACGGATCCACCTGAATGCCTCTATTAGAAACAATGAATCCGAGCAGTCTCCCTGACTCAACACAAAACACACACTTGTGGGGATTCAAGCGGATTTTATAGTATCTGCATCGTTCAAATATCAACAGTAGGTGATCTGGATGGTCAATCCTCTTACGAGAATGTGCAAGCAGATCATCAAGGTAGGGTTCGACAATGGCTTTGATATCATGGAAGGAAAAATTCATTGCCCGCTGAAAGGTTGCCCCGCATTTTTCAATCCAAAGTGCATTTTTTTGTACGCGAAGGTACCCCAAGGACAAACGAAAGAAGTTTTATGTTGGTCTTCTGGTTTGATTTGAATTTGATTATATCTAGAGAAGCCATCCATAAACGAAAAAACTTCACTTCCCACGCAAGCATCAATAATTTGGTCTATAAATGGTGTGGGATAGTTATCCTTAGGATAGGCTTTGTTCAAATCTCGAAAGTCAATACAGACGCATATGGTCCCTTGCTTCTTATCAACAGGAACAGGGTTGGAAACCCGTTCCATTAGAGATATGAGATAAATAAAACCGGCTTTCAGCAATTTTTCCACTTCAGCCTTCACTGCTCCCGCTTTACGTGGGTTAACAGGTCTCAACTTTTTTCGAACAGGTTTAGCGTTAGGGTATGTTCGGATCTCATGCTCGACTATAGATGGATCAATGCCTGGCATCTCCTCATATGACTAGGCAAGAATGTCCCAGAATTCCTTAAACAAGGACGTATAGATCGTAATCTCTTCAAGAGAGCAGTTTGCGTCAATATGTATATTTTCCACAATGTTAGGATTTACAGAGATGTTGATAGGGATGGTAGCATAAATATTTTCCATATTCCCCTCAGTAAACATTTCATCCCTTGGTAAGGGATTGATGGGTGTATCAACATCATCTGTCAGTCTCATATGAAACTCATGATTCTCTATCCTGCTTAGCTCTAGAAGAAAATAGGATCGATGGTGAAGATCTTCGTAGATCTTATCACGTCCACACATGACTTCCAAAATGGCTTCATCAGAAGGTAAAACCATGTCTAAACAGTCTGTAGAATGCAAAGAGTTTTTTGCCCAAGCAGGAAGATAAGCTTCTTCTAGTTCCTCTGAGACTATGAGGGGAACTGGAATGGAATCAACAATGGTTTGGTTGATAGCTTGATAATCTACTTCCACTACCGATAGGGTCACTTCAGGTTCATGGTGGGTAGGGAGGACCCAAGGATCAGTCCTATCGACAACCATAGCAATGGACTTTCCCACACTAGTAGAACCTATATAATTAAGAGGAGCTGGAAAATCGAATGTGCCCATCAATGATGCATACATTCCAGCCCCTAAGCTCTGTGCAGCAGGTTTGACCTGATCAACCAATGGCACAGTGGAATCATTAGATTCCATGTGGCCTTTTCGAGTAAAATTGAGTTGGTCAATAGTAAACAACTTCCCTTCATGTGGAAACACTACCACCCGAAAGATGGCCGATGCTATAGTAGACATGGCATAAGTCTAGCTTCTTCCCAAAAGAAAATTACAGTCTAAAGGTGCATCAATCACCTCCACCTCAACAAACACCGCTTTCCCTACCAGCTTAATTTCAAAAGTAGGTAGGATACCATGTGGACGAAACGACCTTCCGTCGAAAGCAGTAAGCAGGGTGTTTGACGGGACCAGCTCTGGGGATCCAAGAGCTTTCCAACATAACAAGGACATAACACATGTAGAAGCACCCTCATCAACAACTTCCCTTCCAATGGTCTTTGTACCATGGATGACATCTATTGATAAGGCTACATGGTAAGGTAGGCGAATTTTGACATTAGATAAGTGAAATTTCGCCATGAGACTCGATGAGTCCATACTGCCTAAAGCTACTAAGAGTTTCTGGGCAGGACAACTCTGTAACACCTCTAAAGATGACATTACACAAGGTTTTTGGGCTAAGTATTCAACCACGGAGTAGTTGGATGCAGCCCTAGCATTAAGATTATGCAAGGTCTTCTTAAAGACACCTTTTGGTATCTTGGGCATAGTTTCAGCAGGTTTCTCAATCGTGAGAGGGTTAGAAGTTTCACCTATGGTCTTACCCTTCTCAGAGGTCTCTTTTTCATAGTTCTTATTCTTGGTCTATAGTAAAGTTGAGGATCGAACCATGTTGATATAATTGGGGTCAGGGGCATTTGCTGTGCCCCCTGTTGTATTCGAAGCTAAAGCAGAATTCTTCCCTTGGGGAAATGGATACTTCAGGACAGCCGGTTGTTGAGCTTTTAATAGCTTCTAGGCTTGTTCCATAAGGGTATAAATATGGGTGAGGTGATCCTCATGTCACAACTTACATGGGAATTTCACCTTTTTCTTTTTTTCCTTGCCCCCATCAGCATTGTTTGCGGGTTTCTGATTGTTTTGATTTCCCTCCCCTTTCTTTCCTCTCTTCTTTTTCCCACCGAGCTGCTGATTGCCCTTCTGAGAGGTCTGTGCAAAAATATTTGCATTTTGGGGTGAGGGGGAAGCCTTTGCTGCCTCCGCCATAGAATGTTTGATGGACAGCTGATGGAGCTTATTGGCCAAAGATTCTACAGTGGAAGAATTAACAGACCCAACCACACCATCGGCATGGGGTGCAGGCTTAGGCTTTTCTGCATTGTGGGTTGGCCTCGGTGCCTCAAGGATAATCTCATACAAGATCCCAGACTGAGAGTAAATCAAATCTAATTGTTGAACCCTGAGGATAGCTTCTTCCTTATTCGTCACTCCTGAAGTAGATACGTCCTTAGATATATAAGGCAATAATAATTTAAGGAACCATTCTAGTAAGAACTCGTGAGGAATAGTGGCTTTAATGAGGCTCTTCCACCTCCTCCACTCTTGGATGTGATTTGAGATGTGGGTGGCCTTTTTCTTCCTAACCATTCTGAAGTTGTATCGAACTGGAAGCTAGAAGTGGCTAAGTAATGCATTAGCCAAGTCCCAAAAACTATTGAATGCAGCAGAAGGCAACTCAATGTACCATTTTGCTACAGTACTCATCAAGGTTCTTTGGAACAACCTTAACCTAATTGAATCTTCATTCAGTGAATTGGAAGAACACCATAAGTGAAAAGTGGTGGCATGAGCCCCAGGATCTTCACCAAATTTTCCTTCGAATTTTGGGATGTCCGAGGGCAATTTGGTGGGGACAGGTGGCCAGGAGGGATCATGCCTCATCGGGTCGTTCATTAGTTTAGACAAATATGGCAATTTTAACGATGCCAGGAAAGGAATCTTAGGTCGAACTAGAGCACTAAAAGTGCCAATCTGGGGATTAGAGGGACTTTCCCCCAAATTCCCATATGTAAAGGTGGGGTTTCCCCCTACCACTGGTTGCGAAGTGGATGGGTTACTTTGAAACGGATTCCATCCGTAAGCCATAAGATTGTTGGTATGAGGTGCAGTATAAGAGGTTCTGCCTACCCCAGTCAAAATTGGGGTTTGAAATACAGTAGCAGGTATCCCTCCACTAAACAACGAAAAGGGAGAGCTCATGACTGGAACAAAGACCAGGGTTTGGAAACCTTGACCATAAGGGTTAGTGTTCCCAAACTGCACCCCTACATAAGAGGGTGGTGGGCCTACGTATGGAGTGGATGGGGATATATGCCCCCCATTCCAAGGAAATCCTTGGACAAAAGTCAAGGATCCTATCGGGCCACTTTGAGCAGTGTTTGTGAAAGAGTTTGGAACTTTATTTACACTAGGAATCCCAGTGACCATACCACCAGAAGCACCTGCTAGGCTTGTGGGAATCGGCGGTTGAACCACTCAGCTCGCTGAAGTTTAGGGCGTAGTACGTATGCTTGATCTAGGGGAACCTACCGGGGGAGGTGTAATGTCCCAAATTTGGAATTGGGCCATAGTGGCCAAATCACATTTTCCATATTCATGCAAGTTTTCAAATGGATGCTAAAAGTCAAATAATTGCCAAGAAGGAAAATCACTAGTCTCCTAGGTTGGGGGTGGAAGCTTTGAGATTTGGAATAAGGGGGATAATAAATGATGTTCAGACATTATAAGGGGATAAATATTTATTAATTTATCTTATTAAATAAATACAGGATAAAATGGAAGTGGCAATAGAGCATGAAGACACATGGAGACTATGGGGCCCACACTAGCTAGAATTCCTATGTTAAATGGTATCTTTCTCTTGCAAATTTGAATATATGGGAAGTCTAATGTTTTTTTATGGATTATAATGTTAATATACTTGTCCATATATTTCATAGGTCTAATTTGATATGAATTGTAACTTACATGGGAGAGGAAGAGCCAAATGGGAGTTTCATGGACACTTGGCTAGATTCCCCTAACATTTATGACATCTATGACACCAATGATGGAGATTCTATGAAAGTTATGACCCAAGTAATATCTGAAGGATGACATACTAACATACTGACATGTCAGTCCTGAATAGAGCATCTTGTAGGTCGAAATTGGGAGTTGGAGAAGGCCAAGAGGCTCCTACTCAAATTTGGGAGAAGAGGGAAGGTGAAGAGAGAGGCCACATGGCATAGCATGAGTAGCCACACCAATTCGACTTGGATTTGGTTTATGGATGGATTTTGAACCTTATAATACCAATAATATTTATAAAATATATGGATTATCCATGAGAAGAATCTTTTGCTCATTTGTGAATTGTGAGAGCTAGTGGATGACTAGTTTTCTTGCTTAAGCCAATTTCGAGGGTGAAAGATTCCCATCCTAGTTGGTGTTTGGAAAGGCCACTAAAGTATTTAATGGAGATTTAATGGAGTCTTATTTTCATTTGTAAGCTACAGTAAATCATGTGGATTCTTCTATTGCAGCACTCTCTCTCAACTATTTCCAGTTTTCACACCATATTCATGCCAATGAAGAGATTGCGCTTTGGGTGAGCTATTGATATATTTGGGGAAGATTATAATGCGCATTATATTATGTTATGATATATATCCTCTATATTTCATGTTCACAATACTCTCAGGTCTAAATAGCCAAAATAATTCATGTAAAAGTGTTGAACAATGAAGAAATAGTGTCATTTCCCCACTATCTTGTTGTGAACAATTGTAATACTGATGATTTCCAATTGGGAGATCCTTTAATTGTCCTTTTCTGATTGTAATAAGTTAAATATTATATTTTATTCATTATCAAAAAGTTCAAGTCGAAATTCCCAAGATTTGTATGTCAAAATGACTTTTAATGAGCAAACAATGACCATTTCCACTCCATTTTGATATATGCCATGGTAATGCTTATTATTTCAAATGGAAGAATGTATATATAATAAATGTATGATGGATGGACTATAATTAATGTGTATTTCAAGTCTCATTTTCATTACTTAAGCATTGGAATCCATTTTACTCATTTTTATTACATTGGGAGAAGATTTGGTGCATTTTCCCCAAGGGTCGAAATTGTGACTTGGGAGTTGTTTTGGAAAGAGTCATAACAGATTGTATAAACAGAAACATGATGCATATGAGACTTTCAAAATGCACCTTACACATATCCATCCTCTGTTCATAAATTCAAGTGACTTTGGGATCATTTGTGAAGCCATTCCTAGCAAATACATGGGGGGTATTGGAGCCCCAATTTGCTAGTAAAGACTCCTACTTTGAACAGAACATTAAATAAGTTTGAAGAAGTAATTGGGAGGTAAAAAAACATACATGAGAATTATATTTAATTTATATTATCATTCATTTACCTTCACAAAAAATTTGGAAGCATTTGGATCAATTTGGAGGTCTAGACATCAAAACTAGTCAAGAGCCAAAATTGAGAAAAAATTGGAAAATTGGGCATTTCAAAAAAAAATTTAAAAAGGGGACATTACAGTGGTATGAGAGCATGGTATTGGCACCTATTTAAGTTATGGATGGTATATATGAATTGAATAAATTCATTAATCCATGTGGTGATGATATGTCCAGGCGGGTTAAGCGAGCATTCAAATTGGCACATAAAACTATTCATTGTGAAGACCTTAATGAGTGGTTGAAGGAATTTATAAAAAATAATTCAAATAAGAAATCATTAAGGAATTATAATCAATGCACAAGTAGTGAGGAGACCAAGGATCTACAAATTTATGTGGGTGGTGAAGAAGAAAAGGCATTACATGAAGAGGATCGAAATTCACTCCCAAATGACTTTGAAAAAGATGAGGAAACATCACATGAGAAGGAAGAAGTGTACCTTGAAACTATTTAATATCATTCTAAAACAAATTCTACTATGGACATGGACCAAAGAGAATCTACTGATGGATGCTTGAACTATGAAGAAGTACCTACTGATGGGTGCTCACACATCTACGTTGGTAACATGGAGATCAATTTTGAAAGTGTTGTTGCAAGCCAAACTTCCATTAAACCTGAAAATGAATACCTTGTAGTAGTTGAAGAAGAAATAAGATCAACTTTCCCATCACCACTTGAGCTTCATGAAGTTGGTCCAAGCAAGAAGGAATCTTATGATGAGGTTCATTTGCAAGAGCCTCATTTTCTTGAAGGGTCGTTAAATATGAATGAAAAGAAGATCCAAGAGGCCCTTAGAATACTCCATGACACTCAAGCATTGGTATCAAATTCTTGTTGGAGAGCTACTTCCTTGGAGGAGCCATCATTCCTTGAAGACATGGAGAAGATTGAAAGAGCAATGTGCAACATCAAAGGTAATTTCATGTCTTTGCTTTTTTATAGAAAAAATGTTATTGAGCTTATTGAATGGTTACATGAATCCTACTTGAAGAATAATGAAGTTATTGATAAGCTCACAATTCAAAATGAGCAACTTCTTGAAAAGTTGCAAGACACTTGTTTTTTCTCCTATGTTTCAGATTGTCAAATGGTAGATTGTTTGGAGGATTCTCATGACATGGTGGATCATGAGAAATTTGGAAATTTGAATGTACTTGATGCTTTTGAATATGTACTTGAAGAGATCCAAACACTTGATGTGGTTGAAGAGGAACTTGAATTGTCTCTTGATGAAGGGTATGCAATTTTTAAACAAGAACATGATTCCTCTACATTGGAACCAATCTATGACAAAGGTTTCACACTCTTGAAGGAGCTGGATAATCCTACCCCTATTGATCCTTCACATTATGACAATTTTTCACTTACTGATCATTTGGGTGAGTTGGTTCTTTTTCCTACATCCTACACTTCTAAATTTTGCAGCAGTCATCCTAATGAAGTATGGGTGAAAGGTTTCTTTTTTATGGTGCCACATGAAGAGCATGGAAATTCTATTTCTCCTTTTGATGATATAATTATTAGAGAACCATATTATTTAATTTTTTAGAAGAATCCTTGTTTACATTATGATTATACACATCTACATGGGTGCACCTATGATGTTCACTTGAGTCACTTGGAGACTCATGATTTTCCTTGCTCCTTTCCTAGTCTATTTGAAGTTGGAGGAAATTCATCCCACACTTGGTGAAGAGATATGTGATTGAAGAACATTCTTATTGGAAGAAAAATCTTATATTATTTCATGATGATATACATATTCATGGGTGCATTGATGAGACTTCTTTGATCCACTTGAAGTCTTCATGTTTTCTTTGCTCATTATTTGGTTCAGATTTTGGTGGAGGTTCTTCATTCACTCCTTGGATGAAAGAACACATGACTGATTATATTGATGCACATTATATATAGTTGGATTAGCATAATGAGACATGGGATCCTCACCTATGTCATTGGAGCATATTTTATTGGTCACTTAAAGCTTGTATGCACTTGGAAAATGGTAGACTACTCATTGGGAGGTATAAGCACTTTCATGATTTATTGGTGAGGCACCTCCTTGATGTACATTATTATTATGTTTTTATATACTTTGATGATATATATTATGCACTCATGATGTTTGGAAGAATGCATACAAGAAAATGGGATCCAGGAATTCTCTTTTCAAATGGTATGGGTTGGAGATCACTCTTAATTATTGGAGTGCAATGCAAGCAATGGGACCCTGGTATAGTTTTTAGTCCGATTGATTTCAAATTCTTTGGGAAACAGGCAGTATGGGAGATGGATTCCCCACTTAATAATATGATGTTAATCAGAGTAGTGCAGCAGCAAGCATGGTGGTTCCTCTCTGAAATCTTCATGGAATCTCAAAGACTCAAAGTGGGAAGCTTAGTGGCAACTTCAAAGAATCATACAGAAAGCAGGTTCTTCAACAACCATGTTTGAAATTGCTTGAGGACAAGGAATATTGGGAAGGGAGGATTTGTAATGTCCCAAATTTGGCATTGGGTCATAATGGTCAAATCACATTTTCCATATTCATGAAATTTGTCAAATGGATGCTAAAAGTCAAATAATTGCCAAGGAGGATAATCACTAGTTTCCTAGGTTGGGGGTGGAATCTTTGAGATTTGGAATAATGGGGACAATAAATGATGTTTAGACATTATAAGGGGATAAATATTTGATAATTTATCTTATTAAATAAATACAAGAGAAAATGGAAGTGGCAATAGAGCATGAAGACACATGGAAACTATGGGGCACACACTAGCTAGAATTCCTATATTAAATGGTATCTTTCTCTTGCAAATTTGAATATATGGGAAGTCTAATGTTTTTGTATGGATTATAATGTTAATATACTTGTCCATATACTTTATAGGTTGAATTTGGGATGAATTTTAACTTACATGGGAGAGGAAGAGCCAAATGGGAGTTTCATGGACACTTGGCTAGATTCCCCTTACATTTATGACAGTTATGACACCAATGATGGAGATTCTATGACAGTTATGACCCAAGTCAGATATGAAGTATGAAATAATGACATAATAACATGTTAGTATTGAATATAGAATATTGGAGGTCGAAATTGGGAGTTGGGGAAGGCCAAGAGGCTCCTACTCAAATTTGGGAGAAGAGGGAAGGTGAAGAGAGAGGCCACATGGCATAGCATGAGTAGCCACACCAATTCGACTTGGACTTGGTTTATGGATGTATTTGGAACCTTAGAATACCAATAATGTTTATAAAATACAGGGATCAGCCATGAGAATAAGCTTTTGCTCATTTGTGAATTGCATAGCTAGTGGATGATTAGTTTTCTTGCTTAAGCCAATTTCGAGGGTGAAAGATTCCCATCCTAGTTGGTGTTTGGAAAGGCCACTCAGGTATTTCATGGAGATTTAATGTAGTCTTATTTTTAGGTGTAAGCTATAGGAAATCATGTTTATTCTTCTATTTCAACACTCTCTCTCAACTATTTCCAGTTTTCACACCATATTCATGCCAATGGAGGGATTGCGCTTTGGGTGAGCTATTGATCTCTTTGGGGAAGATTATAATGCCCATTATCTTATGTTATGATGTATATCCTCTGTATTACACGTTAAAAATACTCTCAGGTCGAAATACCCAAAAGAATTCATGTAAAAATGTTGAACAATGAAGAAATAGTGTCAGTTCCCCACTATCTTGTTGTGAACAATTGTAATACTGATGATTTTGAATTGGGAGAGCCTTTCATTATCCATTTCTGATTGGAATCAGTTCAATATTATATTTTATTCATTCTTAGAAATTTTCAAGTCGAAATTCCCAATATTTGTATGTCAAAATGACTTTTAATGAGCAAACAATGACCATTTCCACTCCATTTTGATATATGCCATTGTAATGCTTATTATTTCGAATGGAGGAATGTATATATGATAAATGTATGATGGATGGACTATAATTAATGTGTATTTCAAATATAATTTTCATTATTTAAGCATTGGAATCCATTTTACTCATTTTTATTGCATTGGGAGAAGATTTGGTGCATTTTCCCCAAGGGTCGAAATTGTGACTTGGGAGTTGTTTTGGAAAGAGTCATAACAAACTGTATAAACTGAAACATGATGCATATGAGAATTTCAAAAGGTCCCTTACACATACCCATCCTCTCTTCATAAATTCAAGTGACTTTGGGATCATTTGTGAAGCCATTTCCGGCAATTACCTAGGGGGGATTGGAGCCCCAACTTGGTAGTAAAGACTCCTACTTTGAACAGAACATTAAACAATTTTGTAGAAGTAATTGGGAGGTAAAAAATAATACATGATAATTATATTTAAGTTATTATCAGTCATTTACCTTCAGAGAAAATTTGGAAGCATTTGGGTCAATCTGGAGGTTTAGACATCAAAACTGGTAAGAGCCAAAATTGAGAAAAAATTGGAAAATTGGGCATTTCAAAAAAAAATCCAAAAATGGGACATTACAGGAGGTAGGACCCCTTCAGCCGAGATTCCTGAGGTGAAAATGAAATAACTTTCTCCCACACTAGACATTATCCTGCCCAAAGGGACACTAATCACGAGTGGATCAAAAGGACGAACCTGGACAATCACTGGATTGTTTAAGTCAGTCAAGGGTGTATTAAAATTTCTTGTAAACTCATCATCTTGAAAGTCTTCTATCTCAACTATATTTAAATAAAAAAGGTTTTATCTAAGTTCTGGTTCACCCGTAACTTCACTGACTCCTATTGGTTCAAATGAACCGTCTATGTCCAATCTCTTCCTTTGAGGTGGAGGTGGAGATTCCAATGTGATGAGAGGAGGAATGTTTTGCAACCTTTGTGACCTTCTGATAGGTTGGTCCTCCACAATTGTAAATTTGACAATTAAAACCCTAAGTTCGAATAAACACAGACAAACCACAGAGCAATCACTACGAAAAATCATAAAGTCTCAACAGTCAGCAAGGGTAAAAGATATGCTTTCCCAAAGAAAGCTGAAAGACAGTTGCTTGGCATCCTTGAAGAGGTTCTTAGGCACAAGCAGAGGAATCACCCACCACCCTCCTACACTTTCAACAAGGGTTACCTTCCAAGCCTGTCCAAGGTGAACCAGAAATAGCCTTCCGGTCTACCTATGTATGAACCCTAGATGTCAAGAGACTAGAGGCTACCTTAACTATATCAACAGTCTAGGGGGACAGTCACAAGCCTGATTCGTATGCATGGGTAGGTAGCTGAGCTCGAAAATCTGTCTAAGACAGAATCTCCAGATGCATAAAAACCTTGGTTTACGTTTCGACAAGGAATCGGAGGGTTATCTCCTCAGTCCAATGCCTCCACGCAGCCTCGTTCTTGACTCCATTTTGAGAGGAGCTTCCTAGATACTATTGATAAAGAGAAGGATTTACCTATTGATTGGCCCACTATGTCTGAATTTAAATACTTATGGGGAGTTTACACTTCCTGTCCCACAATTCTAGCCTAAGCTAGTAGGTGTATGGCCCTAAAAAACAAAAAATTACTAATAAATTTTAATTATTGTGTTCATTTTAAGGGATATTTTTTACTCAGAAGGAAAGTGGAGTGAAATACTATGATGGTTTTGACTCGATAACAAATGAAAAAAAATAGGTGTATACTTTCAAAGCAAACTATCACTACTTAAAAAATAAGCTTCTCTTTTCTTCTTTTTTTGTAAATGTAAACTGATGAAAATGCAACGAATAAAGAGGAAACTAAGACTATATTTTTGTAATTTTTGAGATTATATTTAAAAAATGAAAACAAAACTACTGTATGCAAATCAAATGCAAAAGTTTCTATCATTTTGTTTTCACTTTTCAAATTGCTCAAAGACTACTATGCACCTAAATGCACGATACTTGAGTATGCTTGAATAGACTAACTGTATAAAATAAGCAAAATGAATTAACGCAGATTCATAAAACCAAAGATCAACCAACTAAGGAAGACTTGGAACCCTAGCTTGGGTGGACACATTAATGAATGGAAATCACTGAGATCAAACAAAGGCAAGTGGAAAACCAATGCTATTCAGAAATAGAATGGGATATACAGTGTCTAGAACCCTGATCACTGATTCAAACAACCAACACTTGAACCTATAACCCAGAAGGAAAATCCACTTCAAGTTCCTAACAGAAAGACAATCCAAACAAATAAGAACTCAAGGGATTTACAAGAAAGCACAAGGTATGGCTAACAAGGTCATCAAACTCACAGTGCAATGCTTATAAAGAAGGCCAATCAGCAAATAAAATTTATAGAGGGACAGGGACAAGCAAACCTTAACCCAAAAATTTTAATTCCCAAGCTTTTACATGACTGTGTACAAGGGAAACTGGCGTATTGTATGTGATTGTGCTATAGAGAAAATCACGTACGCAGACCTCTATACATGACTGTGTGCGAGAGAAACCCGCGTACAGGTATAAAATTTTCAAATAAAAAGAAAAAATTAAAGGTCTAAAAACACCTCTCTAAGCATGAACCAAGACAAGACACCACACACTGAATCAAGTCAAAGACTGGGAAATGATCAACAGAAATAACCCATAGCAGTCTAGGCTCCCCAACGGAGTCGCCAATTCTGTTGTTCAAGAATAAACACCCTTGTAACCTAGGGTCTGGGGTTACCAACTTACTTCTAAAACTTGCATACAATCAGCTTTAAAGTATATAAAGGAAATAGGAAGAGATGTTGGACTCACTCGATTATCGACGGTTGATCCAAGCTTTGTCTTCTCCTGCTCTGCCATTAGAGGAAATTTGGGGTCTAAAATGGGCCTTATAAGAAAACGTGCCAAAATAAGTTTTTGTGAGTTGGAATTCAAGAACCAATAGAATTTCAATAAAATAAGTCAACCATAATGGTTGAATTGGCATATTTGTCATTAAAAAAAACTACTTTTTTTGTTTGTATTTTCGACATATTTCATTGTGTTTTTACTCAAATTTCGATCAGGAGAGCTTGTTGGATGCAGAATTTGATTCTGCATCCAACGAGTACCCACATTGCATACTTTTGACGGACCCCGCTACCCCAAAAACAAGAAATACCTGAAAAAATGTGATGATGACATCATCATCACATTTTTTCAAGTATTTCTTATTTTTGGGGTAGCGGGGTCCGTCAAAAGTATGCAGTGTGGGTACTCGTTGGATGTGGAATCAAATTCCGCATCCAACTAGCTCTCCCAATCGAAATTTGAGTAAAAACACAGGGAGATATGTCGAAAATACGAACACAAAAAGTAGTTTTTTTCTTTCTTCCTCCAAAATTAATTAATATTATTTTATTATTTTAACCATTATTTTATTATTTTAACTATTATTTTATTATTTTCCTTAGGAGGCCCATTTTAGACCCCAAAATTCCTCTAATGTTCTCTCCAAAGCTTTTAGGGATGCACCTCCTTCACCTACAAAGAGCAAATTCTCCAAATACAATATTATACATGTATATATGACAAGTTAGATAAACAACATATATAGTGCTTAATCAAATATATTCATCAGCAATATTACATGAAAGATATTCAACACAAAGTTGGAAGAAGAATTCTCTTTATTAACAATCAGTGAATGAGATAAGTGTACAACCCAACGCCTGAAACAAGGAATCCTCTGCAACCAAAGGACTCTGAGTTATGTTGCTCCAAAGACTTCTGAAGATATACCTCCAGCATAACTTGGCTCTCCAAAATTGATTGATTAATGCCCTCCCCAAGGCCTCTATTTATACTTTGGGAAATAGAGCAGTGTCAAAGGTCAAGGAGGTTGAGACAGTTGAGATGGTTAATGATTAGGGCTCAACTAATATCCATTAATCATGTTTTATTATTTTTAATGTCAAATGGATGTGTACATGACTATTGATACTGGCAACCCACATATGACACGCGAGTTTCTTTAAGGGAAACTTGCGTATAGATCTGTATGCAGGTTGCAATGGGAATAGTCGCGTACAGTACGTGGGTTGTCAACAAACATAGTCGCGTATGTACGCGAGTTTCAGTGGAGATAGTCACGTATAGAAATCAACATATAGAAAGATAAAATGGCAAGTTGGCTGGAGGATAAATGCATCTCATGTCATGCCCATCCATAGTGTTTAGGCAACCTTCAATCCTATAGTGTCCTTTTGTGTACCAACATATGAAGTGTCAACACTCGGATGGAGAAGTGCCATTTGGGTTGATAACAGGGTGCTGAAAATTTGGAGATCTCTTTTTCCAATTGGTATCAATTTTATGCTTCTTTCAAACCAATGCCTATATTCATCTCTTGGTCTTTGTGGATGTTGAGGAATAAAGCATTCTTTCAGGATATCAAACCCAATGTCCTTATCTATGGAATTAGGTGCATAAATTACTTTAAGGAATTTGTGAAACCCAACAAAAAAAGGAAAATCAAAAGGGTTTATCCTCTTGTTCTAGCTGTCTCTAGTGTTGAAGGGTATTTTGATGGTGATTCTAACATTAATCACTATGGTTGCAGTATGGTACATTTTTTTAAAGGGTCACTTTTTTTATCTTTATATGGGTGGAGGTTTGGATTCCAATAAAAAGGCTAAGCTGCTAAGATTATTTGGTGTCCTTTGTTTTGCTTCTCTTATTGGCATATCAGATATCAGTATTTTTGGATATTCCAAAGTTTTAATTGATTGGTTTAATGGATTATCAAATATTTAGGTGTTGTTACTCAATCATTGGATTTAGAAAGCTCAAGACCCTAGAATATCCTTCAATCTGATCTCTTTCAAGAATATTTCTAGGATTTATAATGCAAAAGCTAATGCTCTCTCTAAAATTTCCATTCCACTTAAGTTTGGTCTTTTAAGGTTTTATGAATTTCTAGATGGCACTTTGATTCATGAAGGCGAAACAAATCTTATAGACTTGATGTAATTTTGATAAGAAGGGATAGTGGTCTATTTTGAATAGTATGGTTTCTTTTATGCCTTTAATAAGGTTTAGTTATCTAGCTTGTCTATGTGCTGAAGAAATTTTTGTATGAAGGAAGTAGACTACAAGGATGATATGTAGATGTAAATTTTTTCCTTGATTAATATAATAGCAAGAAAAGGATCTTTTTTGTGAATTTTTTTTTAGGTTTCATATTACAACAAATTGGTTGAAAATGACATTGGAAATGATGTTGACTATAAAACAAGGTTATTCTTAAAAACTATAGAAAAAATATTTGTTGTTGCAATAAAGACATATACGCATTTACTTGAACACAAAATTCTATTTCATTTGTAAATCGCAGTAGCTTTAGACATGTCCGCTGTGAAAATATGGTTGACAAGGTTTCAAAATTTACAATGAACATGTCCAATACATTTGGAGAACACATATTTTATCAATACATGAAAAAAAAACAAAGAAACCATATCATAAAAAAAAGTTTCTTGATGTAAAATATGAGTATTTAAATCTTTTTTTGAATTAGGAGAACTTGTCTTACATTTGTGTTTTTTTCCATGGCAAAAAATTCATTTTCTTGAGTTTTTTGGCTTTCGATCAAAAGCATAGGCATGGACAAAAAGAGTTGTTGTTGTGAAAAGCATCCACATTGCAGCAGTTGTACCTGTTGAAGTAAAAAAATAGGTACAATGGGAGCTACATACACATATTTTTGTGGTATATAAAGTTGTGCACAATCCATAGCATGGAGTGGTTCCAACCCTAGATGAGGTAAACTAAAAAAATTTAAGCAACCTAGACATTACAGAAAATTTAAACTCAAAATGGGCCTTTTAACTTTTATTCAAATTCCATGTCATCATTTGTTAGCCAATGAAATTGCTTTAAATTTGAAATATCGTATAGGTCTTAAACACTTTTTAATATAAATTTGGGGATAGGTATCATTAAAAAAACTACTTTTTTGTTTGTATTTTCGACATATCTCCCCGTGTTTTCACTCAAATTTCGATCGGGAGAGCTCGTTGGATGCAGAATTAAATTCCGCATCCAACAAGTACCCACTCGGCATACTTT
The DNA here is from genome assembly GCA_001517045.1 of Pseudotsuga menziesii. Lineage (NCBI taxonomy): Eukaryota > Viridiplantae > Streptophyta > Pinopsida > Pinales > Pinaceae > Pseudotsuga > Pseudotsuga menziesii. The sequence goes on along the minus strand of LPNX010071838.1, from coordinate 155,899 downwards.
TGATGGACCCCGCTACCCCAATAACAAGAAATACCTGAAAAATGTGATGATGATGTCATCATCACATTTTTCAGGTATTTCTTGTTTTTGGGGTAGCGCGGTCCGTCAAAAGTATGCCGAGTGGGTACTTTTTGGATGCGGAATTTAATTCTGCATCCAACGAGCTCTCCCGATCGAAATTTGAGTGAAAAAACGAAGAGATATGTCGAAAATACAAACAAAAAAGTAGTTTTTTTCTTTTATTCCTCCAAAATTAATAAATATTATTTTATTATTTTAACTATTATTTTATTAATTCTTTTTTAGGAGGCCCATTTTGAGTTGAAATTTCCTCTAACGAATTTCATTTCCTTCCCAATTGCATAGTCAAAGTTCTTTTTGTATTTTGGATCTATGATGAAGGTTCCTTAGGTATGCAACGAAGTTGACTTTGGTATGTGGAAAACTCATGTGCCATAACAACACACATTTAAGCAATTAACAGAAGCACCATAAATTTAATATCTACAAAACAAACCTTCATTGAGTTCTGAAGATTAAGGTTGAAAAATGTTAGGATTATTAATCCTCCCTTATCCAATTTGGTCATATGTCTAAATCGGGAATCCATCCAGTCTATTTTTAGTCACTAGCACCATTGGGTCCACTTGGCCTAGTTGGGGCACATGTTTCAGTTACTAAAGCATGGGGAACACTAATTGAGGCCTTTTGCCACTGATTGCACTTGATTGCATCAGTTTAGGATCCTCCTAGACCAATCCCTACAATTTAGGAGCCACTGGGAGTGCCGATAACAACCAAGGTCAGTTTAGTTCCATTGATGACTAGTCAAGCTAAGTTAGGAGTCAGTTACATTTAGTTCTAGTCCTCTACATTCAGTTAGCGCTAGTTTACATGGTTGCACTCAGGAGGGGCGCATTTCTCACCTGCCACAGTCAGTTAGCCTTAGTCAACACTGAATGTAACACTTGAGTTGTGTTTTAGAACTCTGATGAACTCCGGTTATGGTTTAGACAAGGTCAATTAACTATTGAGTCCTTCGATAGTGATTTAGACAAGGTCTTAGTTACCTATAGTCAAGTAGATTCTAATCAATTCGAATTTCCTCATGTGGATTCGAATTGCATATGGCTATTAAAGCCATTGTACATCATTGTAATTATTATCTAATTACTCTTTGATTAATGAAAAGCATTCACAGCTGCAAGCCATTTTTGCACTGTTTCATTCTTCAATAACTGAATAAATTGTGTGATCTATCTTGTGAGTTGTGTGTTTGTCCATAGATATATGTGCTCAATTTAATATGGTATCAGATCCTCCACAGACAAGACACCTTTCCTCCTCAGGTCTCCAGTTGGATCATTTTTTTTTGAGCAAATTGCTTCTTCCAGTACTGCACTTGAAGTGGAGAATTTACCACTTATTATCCCAAGTTAGGAAATTGTTGATCAAGCTTGCTTGATCAACTATGCTGGGTGTGAAGGAAATTCCAAAACTGCATACTGTTGACCTTACTTTGTATGTTTGATTGTGTGACAGGTTATCAGCTCTTCTTACAGCATTCACTACAAGCATCCCTTTCTTCTCACTGCATTCACTACAATAGCTCAGTCCTTTTTTCTATATTCAAAATGGCTCATCCAGTAGAGCCTCTCACTCCCTTCAACTATCACCAGTGGAAGGAAGACATGGTGGTAATGCTCCGCACCAAGAAACTCTTCAGACTCATAGAAGAAACAGAGGCAGTGCTAGCTTTAGATAATTACAAAGAAAATTACTTAAACAGGCTTGATGAAGCCCATGGACACTTTCTCTCCTTAGTCTCTAAAGATCTTCGATTCCACATCCAAGGATTGAAGACTCCCAAGGAGGTTTGGGACAAGCTTGCCTCCTTATTTGATAAGCAGGATGAGATGAGGATCCATCAACTAGAAAATGATCTGATCACTCTTAATCCATCCAACTTTGAATCACTGAATGAATTCTTCACAAAGTTCAAGAAGTTGATATATCAGTTGAAGCAATGCAAAGTGGAGAAGGATAAAGATCAGCTTATCCTAGCTATTCTCACAAAGCTCAATGCAAACTACTCAGTCTTTATATCCACCTTCCAAATAGTAAGGCTCACTACTCCAAATTGGAATATTCCCACTCTTAATGCCTTCATCCAATCTCTTATTCTTGAGAATGATAAATTGATCCAAATGGGGATCGTTCGATCTTCCAAAGATCTAGCTCTGGTTGCAAGAGGAGATAAGGTAGTGAATGACAAAGGGAAGCAAAGAGATGAGTCTCCTGTGAAGAAAGAGCAATCAAAAGATCCTTCAGGATCAAAGAGAAGCAAGAAGAATGGCAAAGGCAATGTCCTCTGCTCTTACTGTGGAAGGGGCTTTCATTCAGAAAGCTCCTGTATGAGAAGACAACTTGATGAAATGTCTCTTCTTTTGAAGAAACATAACATTTATGTACCTGCTAGAGCAAGGAAGGATGATTATGAAGAAGAAGATGAACAATACCAAAGGAAAGGCCATGCACTAAAGGCTTGCTGCACATCAACACATGTCTTCCTCATTGATTTTGGAGCTTCCAACCATATGGCTAGCTGCATCCAGAGAATCATTCTCTTCTTTTCAGTCCTTTGATGGTCCTAGTATTCAGATGGGCAATAACAGTAAAGTCAAAACAAAAGGGAAGGGATCTGTCAAGCTTAAATATGGAAGGTTCAAAGATATGCTATTTGTTCCCTCCCTAGCTTCAAACTTGTTATATGTCTATTAGATGACCCATACTGGATCTCCAAAGCGAGTGATCTTTGGTCCTGACTCAATGGAGATCACAGATATCTTTACTGGGAGAATCATAGCGAAGGGTGCTACAAATCATGCTTCAAAAGCATATGAGTTCTCACATTTCATGCCTTTTTTAGAACCAGTGCACTCTCAGTAGCCACTTGCAAGGGAAGGTAAAATAATTACATCTACTTCTTTTGTATCTTCTACTAGTATTGCAGATCCATATTTATCGATTTATGAGATTGAGATTCAGGGTGACTTAGATCTAGATTCAATCCCTACTTCCAAACTGGAAGATAGGAATATGACTGGAAACTCACCTGACACTCAGAAAGGAAAGATCCTTGCGCTATGCCATGCAATCTTACCTCCTTCAGAGAGATGCGATAGAATCCCTGTAAGATGCTATATGGAAAGGGCTCAGTCTCACTACATTTAGAAGAATGGATATGATCACAAACCTCTTCATCCAGCAAGAGAAAAAGGTTACATTCCTCCTTCCTTCCATCATCATTTTTGGAGAAGAAGGAGAAGTCTACATGCCAGTCCCCAGAATACCTATGCACATCACACCATGCATGTTTCTTCACTACCTCATAGAATGAAGATTGCAGCAACATATTTTCAAGTTTTTCAAACTTGAGACTTGATTCTACCTGCTTAGATAGAGGGGGGACTTTTTTCCCATGTGGTTTTTGCCCCAGCTCCTTGTATTAAGCAGTTACTTTATTCTACTTGATGTAATGGGTGACCTATGGTCTTAGTTACTGGGGCCCAGAGATTGTCCAAGTTAGTATTCAGGGGGGCTGTTAGGATTATTAATCCTCACTTGTCCAATTTGGTCATATGTCTAAATCAGGAGCCATGTCTAAATCGGGAGTCCATCCAGTCTATTTTTAGTCACTAGCAACATTGGGTCCACTTGGCCTAATTGGGGCACATGTTTCAGTTACTAAAGTGTGGGGAACACTAATTGAGGCCTACTACCACTAATTACACCTGATTACATCAGTTTAGGAGCCTCCTAGACCAATACCTACAATTTAGGAGCCATTGGGAGTGCCGAAACCAACCAAGGTCAGTTCAATTCAGTTGATGACTAGTCAAGCTAAGTTAGGAGTCAGTTACATTCAATTCTAGTCCTCTACATTCAGTTAGCGCTAGGTTTACATGGCTGCACTCAGGCCCGGGTGCATTTCTCACCTACCATAGCCAGTTATCCTTAGTCAACACTGAATGTAACTCTTGAGTTGTGTTTTAGAACTCTGATGAACTCCGGTTATGGTTTAGACAAGGTCAATTAACTATTGAGTGCTCCGATAGTGATTTAGACAAGGTCTTAGATACCTACAGTCAAGTATAGTCTAATCAATTTGAATTTCCTCATGTGGATTCGAATTGCATATGGCTATTAAAGCCCTTGTACATGATTGTAATCATTATCTAATTACTCTTTGATTAATGAAAATCATTAGCTGCAAGCCATTTTTGCACTGTTTCATTCTTCAATAACTAAGTAAATTGTGTGATCTATCTTGTGAGTTGTGTGTTTGTCCACAGATCTATGTGCTCAATTTAATAAAAAAGAGATAAAGGAATAAAGAAGAGAAATAACACAAATAACAATGTGAAAGCTCGCCATCTTGCGTAACTAGTGGATAATCAGATGCACTGAGGTTGATAAACCAATCCCATTCTTTACTTTTCTTTATCACGATAGCCACAACATGAAGTGTACAAGCTATCATAGTTGGACCCTTATGTGTAACCAGATTGGCCTTACTAACAACATGGACATTTTATGCTTCCAGAAAGATTGGGTCCATCTTCACATACTTTTCTAATTGAATCCTTTCCCTTGGAGGTTCCTTGGGATCTAAATGCAATAAATAATGATTTCTTGGATGATAAAGATCCTTTAAATTCCTTGTCATCCTCTAGTTGTCTCCTTTGGTTCCATAAATAAGGTATGTTATTCTTGAAGGATTTGGTAGTCCGATATGAGAAAGTTGAACTATATCATATTCCACATAAAGGCCACTAAAATAGTTAGTTCTCTTAAGATGAAAAACATTAGCAGAATTGAACTCTCAATATCCAAAGTGGATCATTTCTATGGAAAAAAAATTAAAGATACCATGGAGCTGAAAATAACTCTAATATAATATATAATATAACTTTAATTTTATAGACATAGAAAAGAGCCTAGAAAAATCGAGACATATACACATAGGATTCCACAATTTAATTCCAATAACATGTTAACAGGGTAGAATGTAAAACTAAGGAAAGAAAACACCTTCTTGGAATATAATTTGTGGTATACTAATCTGCAACTTGACATGCGTAGAAGTTCAAATTCACCAGTTTGACATATTCATATTCTCTCTAATTTGACCGAGGCATCAGGAGTTGTAACTCATAGGTAAAAGAGCATGTACGTTTCAGAATCATTGAGTACAAATATAGATAAATTAACATTTTGTAATCATTTGTGACTCCAACTTAAATCTTGATGGAACAACAAAAAAATCCTAGGGTGACGGAAGAACTACAATCATTTTGATTTTAATGTGATGGAAAAAAACATACAACATATAAACGAAGTCATTTTGTTTCATTGGGAATAAGGAAATGTCCTTCCATGCACTTTTGATAGTGATTCCAACATGCCCTTGATGTGTAAATGCAGTTTATCAATAGCTAACTTGAAACTAAAAAAACTGCTAGGAATAGAGAAGAGGAGTTGTGTCACATACACATGAACACTACACCTTGAATTTTGATGGTTCAACATAGAACCAAAGGGAAATAATTTTGATGGTTGAATTTTAACGAATTTTATAAATGGTGAAATCATTGTGTTTTGATATATATGCTCTGAAGAATTTTATGAATGAATGGTGAAATCATTTTTGTTTTGATATTTACTAGGAATATGGAAAAAGGGATTCAACCCGATCATAACATGTGTATAAAAATAGATTATCAGTAGATAGAGGATAAGAAATCAAATAAAGACAAGATAATAACTATTTCAAGATCCAAAACACATATTTTTGTTTTGATATTTACTAGGAATATGGAAAAAGGGATTCAACCCGATCATAACATGTGTATAAAAATAGATTATCAGTAGATACAGGATAAGAAATCAAATAAAGACAAGATAATAACTATTTCAAGATCCAAAACACATTGGTAGGTAACTGTTTATTATTGGTCACTAACAAGCATTAGGAACACTTCTAATACATACAAATGCATAAAAGAGAGATAAAAAAGATACCATAACAACGATTTCAATATCCCTGACACATAGAGGTGCATATTTAATGCATAGATGGAACTAAAACAATTGTTAATAGTCAACCATTATGTTTATAAGAAATTCAACTGTCAACAGTCAACCATCACACTGTGCTTAGTTTGGATTGTTTAACAACAACTGCAAGTTTTGGTGTAACATAAAACCTTACAGATTGTACCAATATGACTAAACCAATTGTTATCAATCAAAACATTGTGTTAGTAAAAAAATTAAAATGTTAGTAATAAATTAATGTTTATAAATATCTCCATTAAAGTAAAGATCATGATATACTGAAATTTATATGCTACTATAAATCACTACTCACAAATACATCATAAGAGAAAATATTTTAAACAAAGTATCACCTATTTATTATTGACCCACACCCACAATTCCTACATAGGAAAGATAAAAACCCAACAAACATACATATTCATCTTGAAAACTTGTTTCACATTTACAAATATTGATAATTATGGAACGAAGAGTATTCAAAATAACTTGAAAAAGATACTGCAGTGATTTACAAATATCAACATTTCTAGAACGAAAAATATTCAAAACAACGACAAAGATAACGCAGTGATTTGAGAACAATTATGGTACCAAATTGAAAACAAAGATAAGAACAATTATGGTACCAAATTGAAAACAAAGATAATGCATTGATTTAAGAACAATTTTGGTACCAACTTGAAAATTGTCCAGATGATATAAAAGAAAAAAAATTTCAAACATTGAAAACAAATTAACTAATTTTTATTGGAAATGCAGAATTATCACTTTTAAATTGCTACTCTTATAGAATACTAGGTCAAACAAAAATAGCTAAAATTTTCTGAATGCAGGCCCATCCATATTGTTTCTACAGAGTTCACACTCTATCAATATTTAGTTAAAAGTAATATTTCAACGAGTAAAGAATATTCTTTTGCTAGGGTATTGGGACCCAAATAAACTCATTACAGTGAATCTTTATTCAACAAATTTGTATCAACAGAAATTCACAATTTTGTATCAAGAGAAATTCAGACAACTACAGATCTACTAAAATATTTTTTAAACTATTCATTCTTCATATATTCATATGTTTTCAATTCGAAGGAAATTACAGTGATCAGAATTTGTGAAGAGAGAAGATCAACTGAGAATTTGTAAAGAGAGAAAATCAACTAAATCAGGATATCAATCAGATCACATTAGAGTATAAAACAATCAATATCGGTGGACAAAAAATGTATATTCAGTAACCATACAATGTTGAACCTTTATAATAATTTCTTGGAATCTCAATAGCCTTCACAAGTTAAAATTGTTTCATATTTGATGATTCAATATTACTACAGTCAGTCGTGAAGCGAATGAATCGATGTATTTGGATAAGTGATCAATATTGGGAAAAAATGGGGACCCCTTTCCTTTTTTTTCTCGGTCGATTATTAAATCTATGAATAATTATGGGGATTAGCTCCCATGGTTTCCTCCTCGACACTGGGCCTCTACCTAGCACAGAGGTTCCTGGTTGTTGTATATGTTCTTTGCATGCAATATCGCTAAAATACATATATCTATTCTAGATCCACTTCACATTAATTAGGGTAACCCTGAAACTGGTATTAAGGTCTCGGTTTATGTTATGAAATCCTCCTTCTCCATGACCAAGATTACTAATGGCTGGTTATTTATCTTGATATTATCTTAATTTGTTTTCATGTCATGCAATCTGGGTTTCATCAAGTTCTTCACTGGTTAAATAATATTGTGGAGATATTACATTTTTGTTTTGCATTAGTGTTCTACTCCCTTAACCATTACTTAAACTAGACAATTCTATTTACAAGCATCTGGTTTATTGGAAAAGGAATATCTTAAATATGTTGTATGGACGACAAACATGACTGTCAATGTATCAGTGTAATGTGCATATGATTCTCATCTTTATAAACACAAAGAAAGTGTTATTTTTGCACATGTAAACATGACTAGGATAACATTATATCTAGGTATTTATATATAGTTGAAAATGAAATAACATTATATCTACAAGCCATTCGAACAAGATTGATTTAGGTTTGTCCATTTAAATCGTTGAAAATTATATCAAAGTTCGGTAACCTGATGCTTCACCACTCTGAATTGTGAATTGGTCTCTTGAAGTTTATTTCGCAGAGTAGAAGCCTCTTTAGAGACATGAGAAATAGTTTCTCCAAACCTTTCCTCCAGTTCTTTTAGTTCCTACTTTATTTCCTTACCCGTTATTTCTGTTACTTGGAGTCTTTGCTTGGTAGCAACTAGAAAGCTTGCTTATCTTGTGATGAAAGAGCAATATAGCCTAACCCCGTTTAACTGAGATTCTGCTCTATTGTTATTATTTATAATATGCATATGAAACCACAAGGTTCGAACCAAAAATCAGAGGAATATTGTGATGTTTTGTCGAATAAGAAGCAAACCACGATGGCTCAGTACAAGTCAATTCGTTAATGTGGATTCCACCATATCACACTTCCACATGTACAACCTCTCCCATATATGTCTTGGTTCTTCCATCGCTACCTTCATGTTTCTTCCAGATGTCTGCAACATTGCATGCAATTTAGGGTAAATCAAGTTGAATTTTAAGCTTCATTCGAGACTTCTTGATTTAAGTAATTTGGAAGCTCGCATAGGATGAATTATGAAATTTCAAAAACAAATATTAATAAATATGATGAACAACAATTTGGTAACTTTATTTCAACAGTAAATTAGTTTGTAAATGCAATTCCAGAGATCACATTCTATTTAGCTTTCAAGATAAATAAGGAATTGTGTCCTTATTTATACTTGCTTAAAGTTGAGTTAGATAAAAAAATTTCAAGCCATAGTGTTTCATTGTTATATATGAGAGTTAACACCAAATATATGAGAGCTAGCATCAACTCCATGCCACTGATGAAAAATGGAACCAGATATTCTAAATACTACATATCAAGTAATATATTGATAATGCATTTTACAAAGCAATGAATAACAAATTTGATGCACAAACATGTGACAATGTTCAAATCCAAGAACAAACTCAATATGAAGGTATCCATTCAATGTAAATTTTCCCCCATTTTCCTCTAAAGCTGTTGGAAAGCCACAAATCGTGGATCCTTGAAGGACATAGATCATAGATCATCAAGAAGAGGAGTTGTAACTATTTATGGGGATAGGACCAGGTGAGCCACAATTATCCCAATAAACATTTGCAAATATCTTACCACTCATTGAGTTCCAAGTGATTTCTTTAATGAATCCTTATGAATGCTTCAACATCTTTATCCCATTCAAAATTTCCAAAATGTGTTTTGTTGAATCAAATACACAAGCATCTTGGAATTAGTTTCCTTTTGAGTTCATCTTTCCACCTATTCAAATCGATGGTTGAATACATTATGTTGCATTGCTCCTTTGTTGTTTCCATTTCATAGTGCTTCACTCCTTAATTTTAACTCACTAAGTTCATAAAGAATATAGTAGCTTATGTAGTAGTGACAATGTACCATTCTAACAACCCTACTTACAAAGTACTTAGAAAAAATAACACTTGATATTTTGTCAAGCTTTCTCTTCTCACAACTAGGGTTGTGTCCTAGAACTTAAATTTTGATCTTGAATTCAACCAAAACAACACACACTCACCACTTGGAGAACCCATGGTATAAAGAGAAGGAAAAGAGTTCTAGAGCATAGACAAATATCTAGGATGAGGTTCAATTTCTAGCCAAATGCACCAACACCATTGTTGCTTACTCTCGAGAAAATATTCATTGTCTTGAATAAAGGAAAATAACTCGCTTCATATTTAATTTTCATAGCATATTAACCCACATGTATCCCTAACCACTACCATCATGGAATAATTATTCACCTGCACCATAAACTTGAGAAAGGATGTATGGGGGTGATGTCATTGCACTAAAGTCTTGCTATCCCATAGAATTTCCATGGCTTTACATTTTTTTGGATGAGAGGTTCTCTTCATTATTATTAAACATGTCATGAGAGGGATCAATCCCTCCATTTAAATCACAAATCCCTTCTAAAAACATGTTCCTGTTATTTACTTACTCATTAATGATCTTATTTTTCCCTTAGAGGATATGGTAAAACTCAATGCTTTCTTAAAGTCTTGGTTCTCCAATAGGATACTTTAAACAAGCCGACTATGTTCTTTGGATGCTTTTATATAAAGCTAGAGCTTTTACCACCTTGATGGTTGAGGTCTCAATACCCCCAAGCGAATGCAGTTTCTTTTGTTCCTTCATGATCAAAGAGCATCCCCCTACACAGCAAATTCCAACCTTCTCCTTATGCAAAGTTGTCATAAGGATTGCAACTTGATTGTATGAGGGACTAGTTTCATGTCTATATCTAAGTATTTTCTTGATCATTTATTCCTCTTGATTTGCTCGTTTCTCTTTAGGATGGTCTCCAACATATCACAAAAGTTGCACCCTAGTGGTTCAATTATTCCTTCTCTAGTTAACTTAGACCCCCAAAATGATGTATAAACGAGGAAATAAACTCATATCAAGATTATACTAAAAAAATGTCATTAATAATATATTCTTTTAAAAAATAGAAACAGGTGAAACCAATAAGATATCATGACAAACAAAATCAAAATATATAAAGTGGATTCATTGAAAAGAGCATGGAAACTAGTCATATTTGTTGCGAATAAGCTTGGATCCATGTCTGCAAAGATAACTTTTACTTCCAACGATACTGGTGTTTCTGAGACCCTCCAGCATCCAAGACTTGGCCCAACACCTAATGGATAATTGAAGGGTTTAAGCCAACGATCTTCATCTGTGGGAAAAAAGGATGAGTATATCTATTATCAAAACAATTATGGAGAACATAGAAAAAATCATTTAAAATAACATAGCCTATGAATTCCCATCATCAAACTACATCTCAAGGGATAATATCTCTCAGAAGAACATATATGCAAAGGATGCGATAGCTGAGGCTATCACATAAAGAAGTGAAAAAGGGAACAAAGTCCACGGAACCCATGACTGGGAGTCGATGCGTCATTGACCATTGCAAGGACAAAGAGGGAAAACATTAGGACCATAGCGTACACAGTTTCCACTACAAATGTGGAGATCTTCATTTCCATTGCCATTGAAGATGATACCGGTATCATAACCTAATTCTGACTATTCTTCAAAGAATGCAAAAGCAAAGAAATTTCAGGCAGAGTATCACTAACCCATAGAGAATCAGTCAAAAGTTAAATGACGTCACAGAGAGCAGCGACCAAATCCACACGCTAACCTTCAATAACCTAGATGCAAATAGTTATTAAATATCGAATAAACATTATCGAATAAATAGTTATAGTGGGTAGGACAAGGTGAGCCACAATTATCCGGTCACTCATTGATTTTTTCTTAAATTTTAAATTTTGTATAGTATTTTATATTAGTTTTTTAATAAAATGGGAAAGTTCTATTATATAGGTACAAAATATGTTCCGAAGATTTAGCTGAAAATTGATTCCATTTTGAGCTGGTCAAATTTTATAGTGTCTAAGATCTTATCATTTGCAACAGTCTCACAAAACGGCTAAACTTTAGCCAGATGACTTGTATCCATGGGCTCACTAGTAGTGTGGTAGATTATGTTATATATCATATCCCTCTATACAACAAATTAATACATTTTAACATATTCAATGATCATGATCCCATCTTTGATCATAGAATTTTAATTATAACACTCAATATTGTCATGCATAGCGATCCCAAGGAGGAAAAGTATCATTTCCAAAAACACATGGTCTTCGATAAAAATGAAGGTGACATTTTTTGCCATGATCTAAAAATTGATCCGTTTCCTTTATCTAGTATGGAGAATATAGAAATTCTCTACCATAATTTTGCTACAACCCTCTCATCGTCCATTAAAAAGTTCTCTATTGAAGTCTTGACTAAAACAAGTGATAGTAGAATCAACCATTGGCATGATTAAGAGTGTACAAATTCGATAAAAATAGTCAAGATAAATCACTACAAAGCCTTAATTAAAATTTTAAAAAAAAAAGACATTATCTAAGTAAAAGGAAGGAAAATCTCTTACACCTCTCCAAAATGTCTCCTAAGAAATTATGGAGGCAAATAGGCTAACTCGCAAAACAAAAGAAGACAATAAAATTGCTTTAAAATATTGGAATTCCTATCTTAAAAATATTTATGAATCATCATATATCAGAGATAACTTTCAAACCATTCTTACAACGAAATATTTTTTCTTGTTAGAAGACATGGATTTCAGGGTTAAGCACTTAGCAAATGGAAAAGCCAAAGACATTGAAGGCTACCAAGCATAATTCTTAAAAACTAGAAAGCATGTCCTCATCCTGCATATCCACAAACTCTTTAATATAGCATTCAAGCAAGGGTTTCTTACACCTTGGACTCAAAACCTCATTACTCCAATTTTCAAAAGTGGTGATAAAAATGACCCCTCTATTTATTGGACTATTATGATTAGCCCTCTCTTAGTTAAACTATATGGTATTATCTTAAAAAAGAAGATCAATGAATGGCTAGAAATGTAAGGTAAGTGGGCTAAAGGACAAGCATGTTTTAGAAGGCATCATTCAACCATGTACCATCTTGTTTACACTTAGGATCATTGTAGAGGAATGTCGTAATAATAAGTCTAACCTATTTTGTTGCTTTGTGGATTTTAGAAAAGCTTTTGATACAGTTCCTAGAAATAACATGTGGAATAGGCTAGAGGAGCTTAAGGTTCCTTTTGAGTTGAGAGTTATCGCAATAAGGTTATACGAAAAGGTCATTGCCAAGTTTAAGAATAATGAGGGGTGGACAACAAATATAAATTGTAATATTGGAGTTAAACAAGGTTTCCCCCTCTCCCATACCCTTTTTGTCATTTACATTGATAAGCTAGAAAGCCTTGCTTACAAGAAGCAGGTTGTGACGGTACAATCTTAGCTAGGATAGTTATCATCCTCTTACTTTATGCAGTTGATATTGTTCTTATGGCAAGGCGTCCTTCTGATCTCTACAAGAAATTAATAATTATTAAAGTCTTTTTCTCTAACATGGGTATGACTATTAACACTAACAAGACAAAAATCATGATTATAAAATCTAAGAAAGACATCTATGCAAATTTTATTTATGATAATATAAATTTAAAGGAAGTGGCTTCTTCCAAGAATCTTGGAATTGATATTCATCACAATCTCAATTGGAACTATAGCATTGAGAAAATGATTTTTCTCTTGAAAAATAACTGTAAATCAATTAATCTGGTCATGTGGGATAAAAAAAAGTTCATCTTTGAAACTCTTGTCTTCCTTGTTATCTTGTATGGTTGTGAAGTATGAGGGTGCAACATTTATAGGGAATATTGGAGGAATATTGAGCAAATCCTGAAGCGGTTTATAACTTATAACCTCAAAATTAAAAGCAATACGCCTTATCCTAATCTCCTCATAGAAGTGGGTCTTTCCCTCATCGAGTGCATGACTATGACTAGGTACATGGTGTACAAGCATAACATAAATAACATGGGAAACGAGAGACTTCCTAAAATTTCTTTAAACTCAATTCAAAACCAACTACTCCTTAATCGATATTTGTGTAAAGATACCATGGCTTGGTTTAATTATTGGGGCATTCATGAAAGCTACATTGTGCATAACATTGATAATGTCAAAAATATTATTATAGCAATATATTTAATGATAAAGAAGATGAATATAAATAAAGCAATATGATGCATATAATAAATATATATTATTTCCTTTAACTTTCAATATTTTCATTGTTTATTTAGTTATATGTATACATTTTTTAAATATTAATAATTTAATTTTTTATTATAATATATTTAAATCATAAATATATTTATATTTTATGGTATAGATTTGATTCCATAAATATACTCATATTTATTATATACAATTGCTTAATACTTTATACATATCAATACATCACTGATCGTAAACATTGTAAGGCACAACTATTCATTACTATCAAGTTTCACGGTGCATATTTTAAGGTGAGATATATTGTATTGTACTAAAATTAATAAATATATTATTGTTGAAATCATTGTAAGAAACAATTTCCAATGGATTATAATTTGTTAATTTATAATTTAGATTTAAAATTTAAAATTATATATTTCTAATTTAGTAAAGAGATTAATGATTGTTTTAAGGTCCATAATAGAATGAAATACCAACAAATACATTTTCATAGAAGAAATAAAACAAGAAAATACACGTTTTAAACTATCAAATTAGAATTAATATTATAAATTTTATATTAATTATCTAAAAATAAAATATATTATTATAAAATTATATGGAATTAAAAAAAATTAAACTAGGTAATGAAAAATATGTGTTGCAAGTTATTTTCAATAATGGTTATATTGGTCATTATATATTATATTTGTTTGGTTCTTGCATTTGTTTGGTCCTTGCATGAACTTGAGGGACTTTTTAGACACAATTAAATTTTTCCAAAATGTTTTTGATTTGAAAAACTGAAACACATGCGTGTTTCTTATCATTAGCAATGAATGGGCCAGAGTTTGACAAGTCAAATGGCTTGCAGGATAGGAGGAAGAAACAAGAAGATGAATATAAATGTGTGTGTGATATGGTGAACAAAAAACGCATGCACATTTTTAGAATTTGCTATAAACCCAAAAAACATGCCCGGGACTACCCATTTCTCCCATAATGGTGCATCTGCATGCTGCAACTGACAAGAGAAGGAGAATAGATGCATGATTAGAGCTCCCATATGTGTCAGTTAGAATATTGGATTGTAATTGAGGTGATTGTACCAACCTCCTCTATCAATTTTTTTCTTAAAAAATGAATAAACAACCATTAATCACTTACAACCTTGTTTTAGATTTATTCAAAAATTCTAGTTGCAAAGAAGGGAGAAATGGGGGGAAATAGGTAGTGATCTACCTCTTAAGACATTTTTACAAGTTTGGACCTCCAAATCAAATTTCTAAAATTGCATTGAGTTTATATGCTCCCAAAACATCAAAATAAACCCTTTATTCTTAAAATATTCTACTCAAATAATCACAAAAGAATTGTGCAAACGGCCTAAGGGGCTAAATAATTGATTTTGTGCAAATAGTTGTGTTTCCAAAATCAAAGTATTCTCACACATATTAAATCCTTGAACTATATACAATTTGATTCAGATACTTGAATAAGTTGAATTTTGTACACACAAAATGGATTTTGATTCATGAAGAAGGCCTCCAAGCCCAATGCATATGTGGAGAAATATATATTGAAATTGTCAATTTGATGTGAAACTCATCTGCTGAAGTTTTTGTGGCCAATGATGCATATGTTATGCTTAATTAAGGTTGAACATTAATATTGTGTGCATGGTTTCAACCCTTTCATTTCTTTCATCAATTAATGTGACATTCTTGCCACACCCCCCAAAAAATAACTATCCCACTATTAAAATCTATTCATGTATTCCGAGATGAGGTTTCAAAATTTGGAGTTAATAGACCATCACTCCTAGGACATGTCACTCTAAGGATTCTTGTTTTATATTCCAAAGGAACCCTTATTATGAGAATCTAACTTGGTCTAGTGATAGAAAACCCACACCAATTTAATGCTTAATCACAACTCAACCAACAAAAATTTAGTCATAGCCATAATAATTTGTGTCCAATATTAAGGATGAGACAAGCGAGGCATTTGATCCACCTATGTGTGCACAAGGAGTGCCAAAAACGCTTGACACATTCAATTAATACCTGTAGTTACTCTCGTGGAAACTTCAAGTACCAATCAGACACCTTTATTGGAATTGTACCTTGGTAATAAGTGAAAAACTCATAAGTCCTCAACGATGAATCCAACCCATTTGAATGCAATTTTCCTACTTGTTTATAAGTTTTCCAATTGTATGTAAATTATCACATTTTTTTGTGTATAACCATGAACTGGATTGGTCTTTCATTATCACCTATGAAATATGATACCCAAAAAACAAATCAAATTTTACGAATTAAGTCAATAAATATATTCCAAAATACAACCACGTATAAGGTAAGTAAATGGAAGATGTTACCTTCCCCTTGGTCTAAAAAGGAAAAAAAATAATACACATCTGACATAAATTTAACATGGAAAAACGTTATGTCACATTCTTTAGTGTAAATGTTCAATTTTAATTTTCAAATAGTCATGCCATCATTTGTTACACTAGTTTTACTTCTTTCACTTTAACAAATTCCATTATACCATGTATATGTTTCTAACAATTTGTTTCTTGAATTTTTTATTACAGTGTCAAGTATGAATCCAAATGCATAGATACTTAGAGAGATTTTCAAACTTAGAGAAATTGAGGCCATTTGGAAGGGTGGAGACCAGACTCACTTGCACATACTCTAGATGCAATTATAAAGATCATTATCCAATCCAATGGTTCTTTATATGGAATCACATCATACAAATAAAGTAAAAAGGAAACAATATGCTGATGGATTGGATTACAATGCCGTAAAAAACTAAAGATCACAAAGAAGCACATTTTTGCATTATTTAGAGGTCCTCGAACATGTGAAATCCCAATCACAAATAGAGCCCACATTTCTATCAAGTGGTGCACATATATACCATTCCAACAAAATTGGATGGACTCATGGTACATGGTTTTTAATGTTCCACCCCACAACAATAGGGAACGTCCTTTATATTTTATTTGAAATATGTATGTTGAGTTCGTGTTGGGAAAACATGTAGACTATTTTGATATTTTGGATTTCGAGGGTGTTGGTTTGTGGATGCCTCAAAATGTCCCAATGCTAGGCATTGAGATGTAATTTTACCAATCCCTCAACCTCACATGCAACAATTACCCATGATAAATGTTTTTCCTACACATTATATGATTCCACATGCATAAGAGGCATTTTTTAGTCTAGCACAAGCAATTGGCTTCCGTAGCACCATTATTGAACGTGTGGACTAGTTAGGGCCATCTGTCTTTGGTTGGGTACAACCATCACCTCCCGATGGTGCATGACTATCTAGTATTTGGGGAAGATTGACACATCATGATACCACCACTAAGGCTCATGAGTGCACAATGTGTGGTCATGTTCCAATAGATGTTACCCTTACTAGTATTTTTAGTCAAGTAAGTATATGGTTAATATTAAGATTGTTCATACTATTTTTCCTTAATGTACACATATATATAGATTACTAATACTTATAATTTTTAAACTTGCAAATGTTATATGCCTCTACATAGGGGGAAGGATTTGGTTCTAGTGATCCCCCACTTGTTGGAGATATCGATATTCCAGTATCTATAGGGGTTTTGATGAGTTAGTGATTGTTGTATCTTTGGTGAAAACACCACATACAGAGGTAACTATTTCAACATGTCATTTTTTAATACATGTTAGTTCATTGATGTTAGACGTTCTAATATTCACAATTTTTAAATTTCCAACCGCTAGATCCTTAACAAGGAAAAAATATTGCTTCTAGTAATCCCCTATATGTGACCCTTATTAGGTTTTTGAGCGAGGTAAGTTTATGCCTAACAACAATCTCATATTTTTTCCTTACTATACACATGCATATATTGTTAATAAGTATAATATTTAAACTTGCAAATGTTAGATTCCTATGCAAAGAGGCAAGGCTTTGTCACTAGTGATGCTTCCCCTAGTGGAGATACATTTCACACAAAGATAATAACTTCAACATGTTAGTTTGTTAATACATGTTGATTGATTCATGAATTTCTAACTACGTCAACACTTGGTGTTTGCATGAATCAACCAAAGTCCCAGTGCCATCGCTTCCATTTTTCTCTTCTCATAGGCTAATAATTGACAATGGTTATATCTATTTTAGATGGTCGTCTCCCAAAAAGAACATGGGTGTCCACGACCATGGAGATATTGATTCCATGATAATGCATAACCTTTGACTATAGTTGTTGACTTTCAATTCATTGCACAACTTGTTTTTATTAATGTTTTTTTGGATGTTTACAACATCCCATTGGAGAGTTATCCATGTCAAACCTTGCAGGGGTAATTAATACAACAATCAATGCCACATCTACGATGGAAACAAGTCACACAATGGTAACATTTTGAACATTTGTATATAGTTTATCCTTGGATCTAACATCTTAATATTTATATCTTAAATTGTTAAAAATGGTATCTTAAAAAGTAAATAATGTTTTTTTTAATATTACAACCTTTTTGAATTTCAAGACTAAATTTTTTTAGAACTTTTAAAATAAAAATTTAAAAAAATATTCTTAATAAAAAAACTAAGAGTTAAAGTCCAAGTACCTTGCCCTACCTGGTCACGAAGCAAAGCATGTTACTTTTAAAAGAGAATCTTTTTACCAATTTATTATACATGCTATTAAAATAAAGAATTCATGAAGCAAAGCATGTTACTTTTAAAAGATAATCTTTTTACCATATTATTATATATGCTATTAAAATAAAGAATATGGACATGAATCAAATATCGATGCACGAAATGTTTTTGCTTTTGAGTAAGATAAGGTTGGGTATAAGATGAAATCCATTAAAATTTTATACAAGATATTGTGTTTATAATATAAAATTATTTAAATGATGACAATTATGATGAGGTGTTTATAATGGTAAAGGATTAGAGTCATTATTATATCATTGTCAAAAGTACTAATACTAGCAATTGCCCCAAAAACGTATAAACATGGGCTTGTATATTTTTTGTCTCCAATTAGAAAAGAGCTTCTGTGTCGAGGAACATTGATCAAAATCAAGCCTACCAACATTGAGAGCAATCAATCAAGTAGGTTGGGTTTGGTTTTGGGCTTCATAAACTTATTTTGTAGTCATGAAAGTTTTCCCATCAAAGTTATGTTTGTGCGTTCTTCACGAGGTATGCAGCAACATCTTACCTCACATGCCAGATCCATTGAAATTAAATCCCCTTTGGCGTAGCATCACAAAGGTTTTGAGTCATAAGAGAGAAAAATGGTGCGTAAATTTTCAAAGCTACAATGGCGGATTACTCTATTGAAGTCTTAAGCTCTGTGAAGTGTTCACTAATGAACATGAGATTAGACAAGATCGAAGGATTGTTGTATTACTTTGACAAGTTGAAAGCTAAGAAAACGAAATTGAGAAAACAACGTCACACAAAAAAAAATTCTTGAATAGTGCTCCGTAAAGCACACAACCTCAGGCCGACATAAAACTTATTGCAATGTTTTGATAGTATAACTAGAACAAGAAGGAAAGAATAATGCACTAATAAAGGTGCATGGAAGTTGCATGGAAGCAAAGGCATACAAGGCACGTTGGGGTGGCCTATGAATAAAATTTCTTTTGAAATGTGAAACATATAAGAATGCTTCAAAATTTATTGTTGGAAATTCAAAATGTAAAGTTTAGTTTTGACTCCAAATTGTTAATAACTTAATTAATGGAAATTATTTTCAAATCACTCTTACATTCACATTTTCCATAAGATTAACACAATGGTGGACAACTTGTCAATAAATGGTTTACAAGTAGCAATGGGGTCTTGGATACTCATGGAGATGAGGAATGGAGACTCAATGTCTAATCCTACTCTTTCAATTCATGATGCTTGAAGTCCTCTAATGAGCAATGGGGTCTTGGATACTCATGGAGATGAGGAATAGAGACTCAATGTCTAATCCTACTCTTTCAATTCACGATGCTTGAAGTCCTCTAGTTATCAACCTCTTTAGTATTAGGAAATTAATTTCAAAATATTTTAACCCACCAAAACTATAAGTTATTCAAGGGAATTTTAAAACTATAAAATTCAACCAATAAACCAAATCATAAAATCCTACAATTATTCATTATGACATAAATATTAAAAAAACAAAGCTTATACTAAAAACTAGAATGAAATTTCTCATACAAAATGTTATCCACAAAAAATTATTTAAACCCAATTTTTTTTATCAAATTCCGAATTAAAATATTTCTCTAGAGATCCTATAAATTAAATTGCAATATTTGAGAAGTGTTGATGTTATCATGGGTCCATCATCAGAAAACATTCTATAGATCATTCTCTTAGAGGTTCGTGACCCATAGAGAGAATGGCCCCATCGTCATGTGTTGATTAGAGTGGTAGTAGGATAGAGGTCACATTGTGTACTCACTATTTGGGAGTGATCCATAGTGAGAGTGATTTATTTTTAAAGAGTGAGGTGACTTGTCTATGTTAGAAGAATATCTTATCTTTTTGTGTATTAGACAAAGTCTAATCTAATGTTGAAGTTCACTATTGGCTCTAGGAAGTAACCAAGAATTCTAAGAGTATGGTCAAATGAACATTGGAGCTCTTGGGAAGAATATGACCACATGTGATGAGACATAAACAAGGAGATTTCTAACTCAATAAATTAAGGGATTTGTTGAAGTGAACAAATATTTCACTCACATAATAATCACCAAAATATCTGGAATATAGGATAAGCCATAGGGTGAATGTATATTAATGGCTGTATAGATAAAAGATAATAGATGATTACAATGGTTGATGACTTGCCTATTAAATAAGGCTTGAGAATTGTTACTTGAAGGGTCATGTCCTTTCAATATTGTAGTTAATTATGTTTATTATTAGTTATTTAATTATTATTTTATGTTTGTTACATTGCCTTCCCCTTAAGGGAATCTTTGTCCTCAAATATGCATTGGACATTAATGTCTGATTTATTTTAGTCTGTCGTCTTAGAATTCTTTCCCTTTTGTATTTGCGATATTTGAGGAGATGAGCCAATAAGAATTACGGATTCCCTGTGAGAATCGTCGCATTGTATATGTTGTGTTCCATCCCATATCTATTTTTATCGGAGCTCTGAGATCTTTTTGTGGGCCCAATTCGTCTCAATTGTTGCTTGGTATGTCGATATTTTCGTATGTCCACATAATTCTTTTGTGAATATTCATTTTGACCCTGTCGTTGGTCAAAATGACGATTATAATTAGGATGTATGTAAGGTGTAGGTGTTGTTTGTTCTTATTTCTTTTGGACTATGGCAAGGACTGTCTTCACTTCCTCGATTTGATTTTTGGATGCATTTTCTTGGATTGTGCTTCTTGTTTCTCCAGTAGATTGTTCATGATTATGAATCTTTTTTATTCTTTCCTCTTCTGATTTTTTTTTTCAATTTCTAACTCCTTGATTTTATTCTGTAGTTCCTGATTACGATTATTTAGACACTGGTTTTCTTCTTTCTTTTCCAATATTTTCCTTCGAGGTCTTCACCGAAGTGTTCTCTCTTGCTACTGTTTTTCAATTTTTTTATTTTTCTAATCAGTGTTTTGTTATGATTTCTTAATCTGAAAATGTCTTCAGAATTGTGAGATAATGTTTTATTACTCTTTGCAATCTCCATCTTGTGTTCCTTTATAGATTCGTTGTTTTGTTGTTGAATAACTTTTATCTCTTGTCGATACTAGTCGACCACTGATTCTTGATCTTCTAATTTATGTCGTGTGTGCGTCAATTCTTCATCTCTGTCATTAATGATTTTGTTCAAGCGTATTATTTCTACTTCATAATCAATTATTTCTTTCTTTATATCTTGATTTTTTTGTCTCTGATTGAAATCATTTTCGTCTTTTAATCTCTTAATTTGGGCCGACAATTTTTCTATATGATTGTTTGGGTCAGAATTTTTTTGTTCCTTGTGCTCTTTTTGCATCTTATGTAATTTAATCAACATTTCCAATTTCGTATTTATGTCCCGTAACTCTTCATTTTCTCTCTAATAATGCTTTAGCTTGGCTTATAATTTCTCTATTTTTACTTGCAAACCAAATTCCATGGTCTCTGACTTCTTTAATGATAGATGGCTATTGATTTCTTGACGAGTCTTCCTTTGGCGTTTTCACCCTTCGTCGATTGCTGATCTTCCTTGATTTTGGTTTTTTCTTCAATGATCGACGGTCTTGTTGACTTGACTTCTTTGACTTATTTTTTTGACGAGAGAGTCTTCTTTGATTAGGTTAAATAACCTCCCTTTTTTCCCAAAAGTAATTATTTTTTTAATAAAATAATTATTATTATTATTATTTTGGACTTTTTTTTAAATAAGTCTCTTTTTTTTGAAAAATTTAAATAATAATTATTATTATTATGAACAACAATAACAACAACAACAATAATAATATTATATATATATATATATATTATAATAAAAATTATTAACCATTTTAAGATTCGGTGTGAAATAATTGGAATGGAGAGCGCGAACCCTAGCACCGTCTGAACCTTGCGATCTAAGCGTCGTTCCCCAGTGCCGAGGGCTTCTGCCTCCAGCCAGTGGCCCTGCTAATGGATCCTCCCGACCCTGTGTCAGTTTAGGATTGTTTCCAACACATTGTGGCCTCCCTGCCCCCCGTGCAGCCTGCTGTGGCTCCTTCCTCTCGGTTTGTCAAGCGTGCAGATGTTCCGGAGGTGAAGCTTAGCTCAGTAGCTTCAAAGAGGAAAGCAGTAACCCTATCAGAAAAAATGGCTTATTGGATTGTTCACTGGTCTTTGGCCATCCCCTCACTCAGTGGAGGTATGGCTGAACAAAAATTGGAGAACCCTAATCCAGGGGGAAGTTCAAAAAATATTCTGTGGGAAAGAATATTTTGCCTTCATTTTCAAAAAAAAGGAGGACCACAACTTGATCTTCAGGAATGGGCCTTACTTCATGGGCCCAAGAGGTATGTATCTGAACAAATGGGATCTATCATTCAACCCAGAAAAAGATATTCCAAAAGCAGTGCCTGTTTGGGTTAAGCTCCCTCACCTCCCTCTTCATTGCTAGAACGACAAGGACTTTCGAGCCATAGGGAATACCCTAGGGAAGTATGTTGACAAGTCTGAACCAAAAGCCCCAATGTTCTCTTGCACCCGTATCTGTGTTGAAGTTGACCTGGAGAAAGGCCTGCCGGAGTCCATTAACCTCTCCATTGATGGATGGAATCACTTGCAGACTGTAGATTATGAGCAAATTCCTTTTAAATGCAAGTATTTCCATGAATATGGCCATTTTTCCAAATCATGCCCGAAAAAACCTGAGAAACCCATCTTGGACAACCCTGCTAGTGAGGGCTGGAACATTGCTAGTGGAAAAAAGACCGTCAAGCCCACAAAGCAGCAGAACAACGCGGCAAAGAGCACCTCTGAAAATAGATTCGAGGCCTTGGAGGAGGAAACACAAGAAGAGGAAAAGAGTGAAGCTAACCCAGAAACGGCACAGGAGGATAACAAACCCCAAGCTTCAGGAACACAGCACCAAGAAAAAGAAGATCAGGAAAAGGGTACTGAGTGCCCTGTGGAGGGGAAAGATCCTGAGCAAATATCTGAAGGATCAATCACAAGATCAAGGGCAAAAGCAAGTTTGGAAGAAATAATAGACACTTCGATAGAAGAACAGGAACCGCTCTCTAGAAAAGGGAGAAAATCCAACAAAGCCATTAGAGAACAGGAGGCTGCTAGGGAAAAGGCAGCACGAAAACAGTCCAATCTATACTTCTTAGTCAAAACCTCGCAAGCAAGCAAATATCTTCTAAGTGCCAAAGAGGAAAGAAAAGAGAAAGACAAGGCCCTCAAACACCACAGGAAATAATGAAAGTAGTCTCCTAGAATTGTAGAGGCTTAGGAGGTACTCAAAAGTTAGAAGTTCTCAAGAGATTCAAAACAATGGAAGCAGCCTCCATTCTTCTCATCCAGGAGACAAAAAAATCAGCTAAAGACAGCATAGAAACAGTCAAAAGGAATAGGCATTGCCACCAACACAAATGGAGCCTTTGGAGGGATACTTTGTTGGTGGAATAATGATCAGTATGAAATGATCACATCCATAGAAAATAGAAATTGGCTACTCATAAAGCTTGAGAGCAAAGAAAGTAAAAAAAAAAATTGGATCGGCAACGTGTATGGCCCAACTTTGAACACTCAGAAGGACAGCTTTTGGGACTCGCTAGAGGAGCAATGTGAAGATAAAAAACTTCTTCCCTATTTTATTGCAAGGGACTTCAATGTAACCATCTCTCTAGAAGAGCGTAGAGGAGGAGTAAAGGTAAGAGACCCTTATGGGGAAAGGCTAGAAGACCTTATTTCACAGTGGAGGCTCACAGACATCAAACCTAAAAATGGTATCTTCACATGGAGTAATAAGCGAGTAGGACCAGGCCATATTGCAGCCAGATTGAATCGATTCTTGGTAAGCACTCATCTCATCACTTCTTACCCAGAAACGAAAATATTATGCTCTGCTATCTCTGATCACAAGCCTATAAGTCTCTTTTTTCTGCCAGAGGAAAATCTGGGGCCGCTTCCGTTCAAATACAATCAGATTTGGTTGGAGTCTGAAGGAGTCAAAGACATTATTTCTTCCACCTGGCGATGCTTCATACCAGGATCTCCAGCTTTCTCATGGGAACAAAAGCTGAAGAGAGTCAAGGCAGCCATTAAAGCATGGGTCAAGAACCAATTTCAAGAACCATCCTGGCAAAAGGAAAAAATTACCAAGGACATGGAAACCCTCCGAGCTGAAATGGAAATGAGCTCGATCACTAAGGAGCACCTCATGAAGGAGATAGAGATGGAAACAAAATTGCAGAAAATATTAAGACAAGAAGAGGAAGGCTGGAGGCTCTGCTTACGCATCCTATGGCTCAAAGGGGGAGACCAGAACACCAAATATTTCCAAAACCAATGCAGAGATAGGAAACATTGGAACACATTGAGAGAGCTCAAAGCTGAGGATGACAGTCTCATCCAAGGGCAAGCGGCCATTAGCGCTGAGTTAAGAGATTTTTTTGAAAATCTGTATAATGATGAGGAGCATGTACCCCATCGCATCATGGAGGAAATGGTTTCTGACATTCCCCTCCTCATCAGTCCCGAGGAAAGTCTTAGGCTTGAATCGCCCATATCAGAAAATGAAGTCAAGAAAGCCATCTGGAGCCTTCACCTGGACAAAGCTCCAGGCCCGAATGGCTTCCCTATTTGTTTTTATAGAACTTTTTGGTCCCTTATCAAGAAATATCTAATGCGCCTCATCTCTTGGATGGAAAAAGGTAACATGGGAGGAGCCACCAATTCCAATTTTATGGCCCTGATTCCAAAAGAGCATAACCCCGCCGCCATTAAAAGTTTTTGCCCCATTTCCTTGTGCAACGCGTCATACAAAATCTTCTCCAAAGTGTTGTCCCTAAGACTCAAGCAAATTATCCCCTCTCTTATTTCTCCTAATCTGGGTGGCTTCATTGCAGGCAGGCAAATTAGTGATAACATCCTCATGGTCCAGGAGGCAATTCATTCCAGTAACAAGAGGGGTGAACCTGGAATGGCCATTAAATTAGATCTAGCCAACGCGTTCGATAGGTTGAGACACGCCTTTATCATCTTGGTCCTCCAAAAATTTGGGTTTCCCAATGTCTTCATCAAACAAGTTCAAGCCTGTATCACCTCTCCCTATATAGCCCCTCTCATAAATGGAAGACCTTCAGAGTTTTTTAAAGCCACTCATGGAGTAAGGCAAGGATGCCCGCTATCTCCCTTCCTTTACATCCTGGTGGCTGACTCCCTTAGCAGAAAAATGATAAGACTTCAAACTGAAGGAACTCTTCCAGGCCTGTCTTTCAGAAGTGGAGTTTCCCCTATCAACCATGCATTATTCACTGATGACACTATCCTGCTTGGAATCGCCTCCATCTAGATTGCTAGGAACCTCCTCAGTCCCCTTGAAATTTTTCTCCAATCCTCGGGAAGCTCAGTAAATCTGAATAAATGTCAAATATATGGGTGGAATTTCCCAACAGCAACTCTCTGTCGCATATCTCAAACTCTACAGATCAAAGCCAATCCTACTTGAACCCACTTCATCTATTTAGGAATCCCCATTCTCAAGAAGCTTTTAGTCTCTTCAATGTGGACCCCGATAATTCAAAAAATCAAAGCCAAAACCCAGTCCATGGGCTCTAAATGGTTAAATCTAGCAGGAAAGACGGTCCTAATCCGATCCATCCTCTCCTCTTACCCCATTTACACGAGCTCTATGGTCCTTGCTCCTAAAAAAGTAATGAGCAGCATATGTAAAGAAATCATAAAATTCTTGTGGCAGGGAGGAAAGGTCCAAACAAAAAAATTCCACCTGGTAAATTAGGACACGGTCAAAAAAGCTAAAAGCCAAGGCGGCTTAGGCATCAGAGATCCGGAGCAGATGAACAGAGCCATGGGAGCTAAAATGGTTTGGAGACTAGTCATAGAAAGAAAGGAATGGTGGAAGGAAGTCATCAGGAAAAAATACATAAGGAGGCCCAGATAAAAAATAATGGATAATGCGTGGGTAGGCAAAGGCACTACCCTATGGAAATTATGCAAAGCCTCTCTCAGCACGATTAAGGAATACTGCTACTAGATTCCCGGAAATGGGAAAAAGATCAACATTTGGAGGAGTAATATCCTGGGACTTCCACCTTGTTCATCGCTGCCAGGGCAGGCACCTTTAGCTGAATGGGCGAGCGAGCAGGGGATCACCACCCTCTACGACCTCTCTCAATGGGATAGGAAGGGACATTGGTCAAGATGGAAGGAATTATCTCCACCAGCCCCTCTGGCTAACGCGGCAGACTCTCTCTTCTCCTCCCTCCATGGCCTGTGCCCAACGCGTATCACAGCGAAGGACCGTATCGGCTGGGGAAAAGCTGGGAAGTACAATTTCAAAGAAGGATACCAAAAAATATCCAAGGAACCAATCGGAGCAGAGAAGATATGGAAAAAGGTATGGCACAATGATTGTATTCCTAAAGTGAACATTTTCATTTGGACCCTTTTGCATAATAAGCTCCTCACAGCGGAAAACTTGAGAAAAAGAGGCATCAACGGACCCTCCCAGTGCCCACTGTGTAACTCTGATGAAGAGACCACCAGCCATATATTCTTTCAATCCAAAACCTCTCTCATAGCCTAGAGAACTATTCTTCCTTCAGGTCTGGACATAAACCTCTCTGGCTCGACAGCTCAACTCTTCAAATATTGGAATACTCACTTTCCTGGCTCGTTAAGTAAGAAACCAATCTTAAGTCGCCTCTGGGCCTCTATCCCCAAGAATATTTGCTGGAAACTCTGGCTCGCCCGGAATAACACTATTTTCAAAGAACAGAAAGCAGTTCCAAGCCGAATAGTAGCTAAAACCGTAGGAATGATTGCAAAAAATTTTGCCTCGAACAGCATCAGTTTTCCTGAGCAAGAGTCCATTCCAGAGCCTTACTCCTCATGGTGCAAAAGCTTCCTAAAAGAGAGGAGCTCCCTTCAGTACAAAAACATCACTCTCAGAGCGACAGCAGCTTGTAGACCCTTCCCTTGGGAAATTCGCTTACCTAGCAAAGATTTCAAAGCTTGGCTCAAGGAGCAGAATTCCTATGCTTACTTCTTTGATGGTGCCTCAAAAAGAAAATCCAGGGTTGGCAGGAGCGGGGGGGATCCTCTTGGATCCCGGAGGACAAATAGAACTAAACTTTGCTTGGGGGCTAGGGAATAGAACTAATAATGAGGCTGAGTGGCTAGTGCTTCTTCAAGGCCTGCAGCTTCTTCATTCTCAAAATTATCGAAAGGTTCTAATCTTTGGAGACTCAAAGCATGTTATCTCCAAACTGATCAATTGATACCCCATGGAAGCTGTCAATTGTCGATGCCTGTATAAAAAAGCAAAGCTCCTTATGCTCAACTCCTATAAGCCTCTTCACATTCTTTAGCTCAACAACTCTGCTGTGGACATAATGGCTAATTTGGGGGCCTCTCTCCCGCAAGGCCATTACAGGAAAAATGGGAACCCTATCATTCTCAAACATATTCCATAATGAAGTCTTGGACTATCCCCAATCAACACCATTCACTCATGTTAAAAAAGTACCCTTTGTATGGCCATAATATGACGATCAACCTCTCGAATAATCCTTCCTTCTTTCATTTCTTCACTTGTCGTTTTGGCCCCCTCCTCTCCTTCTCCTTTTTATCTTACTCCCCCCCTTTAGTCGTGCTTATCCCCTCTCCCTAACCTTATCCCTCCCCCTTCCCCATCTTCTTATCCCTCCAACCTTACCTTTTCGACTCACCCAGCGCCTCCTTATTACTGACCTCCACCTTGAGATGCCATCTACCGGTGCTCTTCATTTAAGTGACAGTCCTTTGTCCCTGGCCGCGTGGCCCTTTAACAGCTCCCTCCATCTCTTGGTCGATGCAGCATCAATAGACTTCAAGCCTCAGGTTAATGGCATTACCTCCTCGCATGCACAAAGTCTCTTCCATCTTTACTCCATGTCTTCTCTTGGAAGCGATATGGCTCTCCATACCCTTCCAACTATCGGCCCTGGGCTGCACGAAGCTCTGTGAATCCTTTTGAAGATTCTCTCAGGCATTGGAGAAGGGGGGTTGCAAGACCTCCCGTGGCAGGCTCTCCCATACATTCGCTCTGTATTAAAGGAGCGGCTCGCACTTGCAGCCTTCTCCATCTGTTTGTGTAGCCATCTCACAGTGTCTCGGACTGTCACTCTCGGCTCAGGTTTCTCCACAATTTCTGGTAATTGGGGACGCGGTGTGGTTTTAGGCTGTCACTGCTCGGGGTGGCAGGAAGGCACGGTGGGCACCCTAGTTTGTCGTGATCAAGGAGAGTTTTCATTGCACAAGGATATTCTTTCGCTCGGCCTCTGCATTATTCATCTTCAAGCTGTGCACCAAATCTGTGAACCTGATAGCTCCGCCATTCACAATCAGTTGGAAAGAGTCAGCATTTCGACAGAGGTAAGAAAAATGGCACAGCAGGGCGAAAACGCAGGTATTATGGACATTAAGAAGAATCTGCGGAGAATGTATGAACTGCTTGCCATAAGTGTAATGGACAATAAAGAAATGGCTCGGGAAGTGAAGAGCATGAGCGAAACAGTGAGTTACACTTCCCTTCATATTAGCAATCATGACTCCCGCATAGATGACAATGAAAGCAATCTTTGTGAAATCATGGGCAAAGTCGATAGGATTCAAGATGACCTTCAACGCTTCATGGCCATGAATCAGAGCAGCAAAGCTTTTGGGGACAATGCTGAAGCCATGCAGCCAATGGAAGAGGAGTCCGTAGCACAACCAAGAAGCAACAGAGGCAACCCTTAATTCTAGTTTTTAGTCATGACTGAATGTTTTTTTATCTTTTAATATGTAATCAGTATGTTTGGGTATATACTACCAACGGTATTAGATGTTTTGAACAAATGTTGTATGAAGTTTTTTGGAAAATATCATGGATAGGCTCTATGTGCATCCCTTTTGGTATGCATGAACACATTATAATATCCTTACTTTAATGAATGGCTGTGCACAGCTAGCTTTTATACAAACCCTTTTTTAGTTTCTGTTAAAAAAAAAACAAAAATTATTATATATAATAATAATATAATATTATATTTTAAAAATATATATATTTTTTCTTGTTTTTGGTTTGCAGTGGAGGAGGTGGTAGTGGCGGCCGTGGTGGCAGCGAGGAGGAAGTGGAAGAGCACGGTTGGCACAGACTAGGAGGTGGAGTGAAGGGGAATGGAGTAGCAGGAAAAGGTGCCCAAAATGGTGAGCTACGCAGAAGGAAAGACCGACGAGGGTGGACATGCAGAGGAGCTGGGTGGGCAGCGAGGACCGACGCGCAGAGGTGGGTGGTGGTGGAAGGCGACGATGAAGGGCAGCGGATGAAGGATGGGGGTGAGGGTGACTATGCAGCAGGGAGGTACTGGTGATGATGGGAAGCGTGAGGGGTGAAGGGAGAGTGAAGGGGTGAAGGGGTGAAGGGAGAGTGCCAGTGGGTGGAGAGCAGGGGAAGCGCGAGGGGGAAGGGCGATGGAGTAGGAGAGGCTGTGGACGACATGGAGGTGCAGGGGCATGTAGGTGGATGAACGATGGGGAGCTGCGAAGAGGCTGGAGCAGCAATTGTTTTTTTTTTGTCTTTTTTTTTTTATAAAGAACTTTTTCTTCTTTTTCGTCATCTAGATGGCCAAAGACCAAAAAATTCAGGGAAACCCTAGGTGATGGCTAAAAGCCAAAGATATGGCCAAAGGCCACGATCTAGCCAATGAGGCTCTGATACCACATGAAGCGAAAAAATATTTCGCTCACACAATAATCACCAAAATATCTGGAATATCGAATAAGCCATAGGGCGAATGTATATTAATGGTTGTATAGATAAAAGATAATAAATGATTACAATGTTCGATGACCCGCCTATTAAATAAGGCTTGGGAATTGTGACTGGAAGAGTCATGTCCTTTCAATATTATAGTTAATTATGTTTATTATTAGTTATTTAATTATTATTTTATATTTGTTACAGTGTACTCACTATTTGGGAGTGATCCATAGCGAGAGTGATTTATTTTTAAAGAGTGAGATGATGTGTCTGTGTTAGAAGAAGATCTTATCTTTTTGTGTATTAGAAAAATTTTAATCTAATGTTGAAGTTCACTATTGGCTCTAGGAAGTGACCAAGAATTCTAAGAGTATGGTCAAACGAACATTAGAGCCACGGGGGCATCACTTAGGGACCAATATGATATCACGTTCGTTCATATTGGGGTGTTAAAAATAAAAATAAAATTAAACCAATATATCGGTGTTATATTAAGGGTAAAAAGGTTTTTTTTATTTAGTATATAAATATCCAATATCATGAGGCATATTTTATTGCAAATGTTTTCTTGCGTGCCTCTGCCATATGACTATGTGAATGTTTTCCCACGTGCCTCTGCCATATGGCTGCATGTGTGCTACATAGGTTTTTTTTCCACAGTTTTTTTTGGTGCATAGCGTTTTTTTCCCTCTTAGAAGAGGATCCCTTTGGAAGCAATCGGCCATGGCTACCCTTTTCGTGACATATTGCCAGATTCACCTTGCAATACATGTGATGAGTCCTCCTTGTAATTTCTTTGATCAGCCATGGGGATGGCCGAGACTATTCCCAAGCCAAGATTTCGTTGGGAAAAACTTGGATTTCACCCAAGGAATGCGAGATCATATCTTCTACTCACCTCGATATTTTTGGAAAGGGGATTTTTTTGGAGGAATTTCACCCTTCCCATTTGATGTGAATCAGGATTCCATCTCCCATTCGCCCCATTTTCATGGAACGGGGATTTTTTTTAAGACCATTTCTCTCTGATTTTTTGGAATGGAGTTACATTGGACAAGCAAAGAGATATATCATGGCCCTTAGTATGTTCAAGCATCTTCAATGGTGTAACCATTGATTCCACCATCTATTCCAACAGTGCATTTGCTAACAAGTCCTGTAGAGTAGGTTGTTTACTTGTTACCTGAACAAAAAAATTGTACAAATGTTATTTAGTTGGTGTACCAGACGATTTGTCCCTATATACAAAATTAGAACCTAATATTCTTGTCATTTTTGCAGCTACCTTGTTATATTCCTATCAAATGTAGGAGCCCTACCAAAAGTGTTTATGCTTGTCACAAAGTGGTGGAATTTGAATTTCAGACAAGTGACAACCTTCTCCTTGTATATGCGAATGCACTTCAGAATCTTGGCTTAACATTGCTCCACGCAAACTCTTCATTCTATAGCCACATGATCCATTTCCAATGTTACATAGGGAAATCTTAAGACTTGGGTCGATTCACGATTCTCTCATAATTTCTAGGTAGCAAATAAATGATTTGAGGTTTTTTTTGCAGTAATTAAAGCCTTCAATTGCTTAGATTTTTTCCCAAGCTCTTCCAATGACTTATTTTTTCTTTTCAACTAGGGTTTAAGAGAAAATGTTATATTGGTTCACATCCACTAGACCCACTTCTCATGTGTGACAAAACATAAGCAGTGTTTGATTCTTGCGTGATAGGAATAGAAACCACTGGTGATTTTTGAAAAAAAGTTTGCATTACTTATTTTTGGCTCATGCTTGTATTATTCATTTGCATAAAAAATCTTGATATCTATTTGAATTTTTGGCACTGAAGCATGCGACTCATAGGTCATCGATTTATCACTGTCAGAAGGTAAGTCAAACCTTTTCCTATATTTATTTTTGACATCTTGAATGATATTAGCCAATGGTCTAAACTCACTCTGATGAGATATATAATGTATATTTGGAAAATGCCAAATTGTTTGAGCTATTATTAAGGCATAAATATATATTGTATGGTGAACTATAATGGATTAAGGACTTTGGTGGAATGTTTCATGCTTTATACTTTTCCTTTTGCAATATAGTGTTACACCATGCATGTCAAGGACCTTAGGAAGGTATGACTTATACTTTTTGGAACTTTTGTACTTAGATGATGTTTAATGGAGCATATTTGATGTAATCTTTGTTGTTTTGCATTGTTATCCTTTAATGCATATCAACTTCACAGGCTTGTCATTCACTCTAATTTTTTCCTTAGCATTCACTCTAATAATATTTTCCCCTCCACCATTTTTACATGCCATTAGGAATCTCTTTTCATCATTAGACTCAATTAGTTCATTATTGGGTCTGTAATTGAACACCAAAGATATATGTGGGAATTGGTGTTGGGTATGGAGGGATTGATGGCACTCGCTGGATCTAGATTCCATGGTTTCGCCTTCCATGCTTGCGTTAGATTAAGGCAGGCCTTACATTGCATATTTTTTTGAATGTAGGATTTTGGATTGTCAACTGGAGCTACTACCATGGTTCTATGATTGAATCTTACATTGGATGGTTGCTTGCAAGTTTTGCTTAATCAAGTAATTATTGCTTCTTCTCTTTATATCTACATACACTTCATGTTTGAGGTGATTAATCATTCAAGGGTTGATGCTTGGTTCGTCTCTTGGGTCTATTATCCAAACTATTCATTTATTACTATTGTTGGATACTTTTTTAAGCTTGAATTCTATTTCATTTGTTGGCCCTTAACTTCATCACAATCCTATACTTCCAATATGGTTTGGCCTTAATAAATTTTCATTTTATTTTTTCCTTTGATTTTTTATTCTGTTTGATTTTATATGGCTTGTCATTTCGGGTGTTGACAATGGTTGATTTCCTTTGAGCATGATTATGCCTCTTCAACCTGATTGACTTGTAAAAACTTGTTTGGTTTCATCCTTACATTGACACATCATTTAGATTGTTGACATGGTTTCAAAGCTATCCTTACCACTATTTGCATTGGGATAGAATTCTCATGTCTTCTCGTGTTGATTATGTCTCTTCAACCTAATTGACTTGTAAAATTTTGTTTGGTTTCATCCTTACATTGGCACATCATTCAGATTGTTGACATTGTTTCAAAGCTATCGTTACCATTGTTTGCATTGGGATATAATTCTCATGTCTTCTCATGTTGATTTTTTAATCTTTTGACCCTGAACCTTATGTTGTTGAAAAATATTTCCTTTCTATTTTGGTTTATGGGTATAAATGAATATCATTTGGCAACCCAGTGCACAATTGGATGTAGCATTTTCATTCTACAATTCTTATATTTGGCTGGCACATATATGCGTAGACTTATTGCTAAATTGTTGAAAAAAATGAAGTTGTAGAACTATTAATGGTCTTTTGGTATGATTCTTAGCATGCCACATATATTTTAGAATGTAGAGACCAAGGAAATGACACATATATTTTGAAATATAGAGACAAGGGAAATTATTCTTATTGGTTTTATTTTATAATTTCTTTGACATCATTAGCATTTGATAATTGACCATTGCACAGGTTTGGGATAATAACAATGCCTCCAATAATAACAATGGGCAATGGACTGCTCTCGCAGACTCTTTTAAGACCACTCAAGCCAATAGTTTGGTTATTTATCTTCGTATTTGTTGAATAAACACCACTAGATCCATCTATAACATGCCCCCTGTTTCCAAGCTTTAGAGCTTGCTCCGCATTTTTGCATGATCCTCCAATGGTATTTTTGGGTCCAAGAACCGCTCAAGATACTTTAACTAGAATATATGTTTGTCCAAGGTGTACATTGTATCCATTTTGTACTGTAGGATCAGTCAAATTTTAAAATAATTATTACAACAATGCAGATTCTGAAAAAAGAGATGAAATTTAACATATACTTAGCTTTCTGTTGTGTAGGAAATAATCCTTGTTTTCTTTTTGGCTTGATTTAAATGCCACATCCAAGGAATTTCTTTTTATCACTCTGTTTTCCCTACGAGCTTTCATGTAGTCCAATGAAACATGACTACTTATGCCTACTACTCCTTCACTGATAAGTTGGCATCTTATGGAAGCTCACATAATCCTTTCATTGAATTCTTGATCAGCATTTCCTTATCCCTATCCTTTCTTTACAAGGCTGAATGTTATATGCAGCAACACCAACATCTTCATCCATGCTATCAACCATTTCTTATTACATAATCATCACTAATCACAATTAATCACTTTTCCATACTCATGGCATATGTGACAACATAGTAAACTTAATAATTGTGCAGCATCCTATATGCTCATACATACCCATATGCACTCTACCACAATATTTATAAATATGCTTACTAATGTACATGCATTCCAGCTACCTTATTTTCTTGTAATTTAGCATTCATATGCTTTCAAACTCTAAAAATAGACTTTATTAACATTAATAAACATAGCAATGCAGCAAGAAAAGTGTCAAGGAATTATCCCTTCCAATTCCTTTTCATAGCATTAAATTCCACTTCCACATCATACTTGATCCAATTATTGGCCTTTCTACCATTCACACAATGGATCATTAGCTATGATTTCCTCACCAAGTTGCAATTCACAACATGTATAAAGCTTTATACATGATACTTTTTAAAACATACATTTCTATTCTATAAACAATTAAAGTTTAGGTGAGAAATCCCCCTATTTCTAAATTCTACCTTGCTGGCCTTGTTATCCAATTGTTGTTACAACAATATTCTTAGCATCATGTAGCTTACTTTGTTGTCCTGATATTTCCTCAAGTCCCATCTTACTATGGCAACAATATGTTCTCTTGCTTTGAGTTTCCTTTTCTTTCTATTTATATCTAAGAATAGTTGTTCCATTTGCTTTACCACCTTCAGCCAAATATCCAACTTGGCCAAAAATTCTTTCCAACCATAGTAGTATTACAAGATTCTTTAACTGCTTCCTTTTCTTGGCCAATCTTGCCCCATCTTTCACTTTATTTACCATAATTTTACAGCAGACTATAATACTGCAATTTATTTCATTCCATCTTCATATGGACTCCTTTCCAAGTCCATTCTACTTTGCAACTAATACCAAGCTGAAATCAACTTCCCACACAATATACCTTCTTGTGATTTCCATCTGGATGTAGCTGCAATATATTAGGTTATTTTTTATCTGCTAACCACTTGTATATTTAGAATTCACCCAACATTCTCTACCTTTTTATCATCCAATTAATTCACATTTACTACTATAATAATTTACTAAATGCTGCAATATATTCTATGAGCTTTAACATCCCTCATATGACATCTCATACCCTTTCTTATCGCCAGCTATCTTTAAGGTTTGTTCCAATTCTGAAATCTTGTTTTTCATTTCCCTAGATAATTCTCTGTCAAGCGAAATTATCTCTACCAAGATCTCTCCATACCATGGAGTGCTTTATTCCTCCACTAGCAGCTTCCCCACAAAAGTGAAATTGAATTATTGAATTCACTTTCTTTACACATAGTTTTTGATCCCAATTCTGCAACTCTTTTATGCATACATAAAATATGTGTCCCTTTTAGGCATACTGATCACATGGTTCATCCATCACTTCATGTGTTTTCTCTTTTTCTTGGTAAATTGCCTGGCTATTTTAACTATTTATATGCTCATGGCTTCCTACAGACAAGACCTCTGAACCTTTCTCATTCAGGTTTCCCATAAATTCCTCCTTTGCAATCATGATTTGCAACCTTCATTACTTTGTTTTCCTTTCTTATCTTCATGATTTACCAAAACTCAAATTTGTGGAACCCTCAACCATGTCCATTTTGGGAATTTAGCCACCTTGTAAACAATAATACTATCACCTTGAATATTCCTTCTCATTAACATTACTACTATATTATGCATTACTCACCCTCCTTGGTCTAATCATTTGAACATGCCAATTAACAAGCACCTTTCACTACCCTGCTTTGCTCATCCAATTTGTACCTCCACATCATGATGCAAGCACCATTATGAAGTAATTGCAGTCATCCTAGTTACTTTAACCTCTAGTACACTCCTATATCACCATACACTTCTGTTCTCATATTGAAGATACCTATTTCATAATTCACTTTGAACATTGCCTTGTCCAATGAATCCCAAAGGATTTGTTCTGCCCACTTTTTGAAATAACCAGAATTCAATTTTGAAGACATAATTGTTCTATTATATTATCCTTTGAAGCACCTTTCCAATGACTGCGCCCATGCTCAATTCTGAGCTTAGAGCTAAAAGTTATAGCTCTCAGAAGTTACCACTTCTGCCCAATTCCTGCATTTTGTGCCACTAGTGCAATCCCACTTGTAGAAGATTAAAATCCAGCGAGATCTAGAAAAACATTTATATCGGATGGAGATAATACTTATGATTGTTAACACTCAACAAATTTTGGTTCGGCGATATGATTCTCCAAGATTTTTCTGCATAAATATGGAAATGTAAACTTCGCTCTTTTTGCACTTTCTCCAGACTTATCAATTTTGGCGACGATCTCAACGAACTACCGAGAGAAGTGAACCTTAGAAGTGTGCCACAGTATCAAAGAGGAGGTATTTTATATAGAGGTGATTTCTGTGGTGATGGTTTTCATTAATACAGAGGACCGTCCATGTGCATAGGAGTGGTGTTGTTTCCATCTTCATCCATCTTTGTTGTCTACAGATTGAAAGGTATGCATATGTGAATTGCAAATTGATCATGTAGGCCATGTGGGTATCATTTTATATGTCTTCATTTCCATCTACAATCCAATGGAGAGTGACTTTTTTTCTGTCAATCTAATCCAATCTAACCTAATAATATAGTGGAGCTAGGCACTGCAATGGATATGAGGGCTAGCCATCTATCTTAGAGACTGTTGAGCCCTTGCATAATTTCAATTCGAGATTCTTCTTGAACTGCTTTACATAAACTCTTTTATTGCCAGAAATATCCCATACCATCAACCTTCATATGAACAATTTCATAGCCTATGTGAATTGCCAATTTATGGTTAAACTTTAATTGCAAAAATGAAAGTTTATGAATTAGTCATTATTGGAAGCAATGTTGATTTCATTTTGGGTTTGAAGAATTAGTTAGCAGATACATTTGAGATGACTGACCTCGGTATGTGACATTTCCTTTAGGGCATCCAATTTTTGTGAATGGATGATGGTATCTCTATTTCTCAACCTAAATATGTCTTATATTATAAAGGTTCAAAATGGAAGGTTGTAAATAGTGTGCTACACCTTACTAGTCAAGAGTAAAGCTAACTGAATAGTGTTATTTTTCAAAGTCATTGCTAATCCCTTATTTATCTAACTCGGA
Source organism: Pseudotsuga menziesii (assembly GCA_001517045.1). Taxonomy (NCBI): domain Eukaryota; kingdom Viridiplantae; phylum Streptophyta; class Pinopsida; order Pinales; family Pinaceae; genus Pseudotsuga; species Pseudotsuga menziesii. The sequence continues at coordinate 118,123 of LPNX010071838.1, read as the reverse complement.
CAATCTAAGATTTAATTTTCTTGTAGTGGGGTCTCTCAATTCATGCAGGATCCATGCAAGAGTCACTTGAAGGCCACAAAGAGGACCATTTTGTATATCAAGGGCATTTATAAACTTGGTAGAAATTCTTGCAGTACTCAGAACTAGTTAGGTGGCTACATCGGCTCAAATTGGGATGGAGATGGATATAAGGAAGTCTACATTGGGATATGTATTTTGTCTTGTTTCTAGACCCATAGTCTAGTCTTGTAAAAATCAGGTGGTCTATATTTTGAACACAGACATAGAATATAATGGTGTAGTTAATGCTAGAATAGAGGAAGAATGGATCCATAATATTTTGGTTGACCTAACATCTACCATCAAGGATTCAATTGTTGTATATTTTTATAATCAAATTTCCATCCAAGTGGTTTAGAATCCAGTTGCTTACAGTAAGATGAAGGATGTGGAGTTCATGCTCATTATTTGAGACTAGGATGCTATTTTTTCTTTTCTCTATTGCATGATAGATGATTAAGTTGCCTATATCTTTATGAAGCATTTACTAGAAGCTAAGTTTGTCAACGCCTATGCTTGGGATTTAGGAAACTACAATTATGGGGGGTGTGGGAGGTAGGGCAACTTCATCACTTGGTAGGCTACTTCACAAACAATATTTATCAGCCTTTGGTGGAAAACACATTCAAAATTAGTTTGTGTGTGAGGTCTTGTTGGTAATAAAATCCTTACATATGAAATTATTATTCTTTAATGAGTTAAGGGAAGATCGAAAAAATTTCCAAATCCTTGGATACTATTATCTATGTGCATCATTGAGCAATTTCCAATCTACATAATAATGGTTGAAAAATATACAAAAAAATTAGTAACTTAGATAGAGTCGAGGGGAATGAGAAAACTCAAGGAAGGATCCACATCATTTGAATTAAAAAACATATCAAATCTTGGAGTATATCTCCAACACTACTTTCTTCGTGCATTTGATAGGGTTTATGTGGTTTGAGCATCCTTTGTTCTCTTAGAATTGATAGCTTATACATCCTACAAGGACCATGAGTGGCCATTTGCATGTCATAAGGCTATTAGGTGACTTTTAAAAACATCCGTTGGTCTTGAGGATGGGTCATTTGATGTTTTCAAGGCAATTTTCATCGATAGAAGCATTGTATGATGGTTGTGAACATGGTTACACTAGAGTTCTTGCTAAAGTTTGTGACTGAAGGTCTCTCACAAGGCATTGAACTACACACTAATGAAATTATTGTGGATATTTCTATTGATAAGTATTCCAATTTTTGTGACAAGTTTAGAAAGCACACACTTCTTTGGATTTTCCTCAAGGCCATCACAATGCTTGGGTTATGGAATTCTAGAGGCCACACAACATAATTTTCCAAGTACCCTAATCCCAACAAAAGGAATTTAATTTTTGGATTTAATTTAAATAGGAGTCATTGTCCTTCTATTGTGTCTCATGGCCCTTAGATATGCTATAACACCTTAGTGGTGTTGTCTATATGGGTTTAGAATTTCTCAGCTGAACAATTTGCTCAACCATGTTTCTCTGTGAGCATAGAATTTCATGGTATTCCCATGCAATTTTGGTACTTTTTGGATATCATTTATGTGTTAATTGGGGGGTTTATCTATCATGTTTCTCATCATTTTTTTAACCATGCCCCCCTAGATCAATCTACTTGAAATTTAATCTATTAAATGCTATGAAGGAACTTGTCTTCATGAGGGTTGGGGATAAAGTTCAACATAATTTTTCGAGTACCCTAATCCCAACAAAAGGATTTTATTTTTTGTTTTCATTTCAATAAGAGTCACTGTCCTTCTATCGTGTCTCATGGCCTTTGGATTTGCTATAACACCTTAGTGGTGTTGTCTATATGGGTTTAGAATTTCTCAGCTGAACAATTTGTTCAACCATGTTTCTCTGTGAGCATAGAATTTCATGGTATTCCCATGCAATTTTGGTACTTTTTGGATATCATTTATGTGTTAATTGGGGGGTTTATCTATCATGTTGCTCATCATTTTTTTAACCCTGGCCCCCCAGATCAATTTGGTTGAAATTTAATCTGCCAATGCTTTGAAGGAACTTATCTTCAAGAGGGTTGGGGATAAAGTTATTAAATATAAGATGAGGTATAACAACCCCCCAAATACTTTATTTTGGTTCCACGGTCCATATTGTCACCCCTCATTTTTCATGGGTGTCCACTTGTGATTTCATCACACTTTAGCAGAGTTGACATGTTCATGGGTTGGATGTTCATGGTGTTTTGCTTGATTACATTAGGTGACCGAGTATGCAATCCTAGATATGTGGATTTTCCAACATCGCAACTAGAGGGTGAGATACAAATAACAATTATGGAATTAAATATAATATTGTAGAAAATAAAATAATTTTGGGGTTTACAAAAGGCACTAGCATGAGGAGAAAGGGTTGGGGAGTCTACTGTTGAAAGAGAGTAAAATGACCCAAAATGCCAAGAGATGATCCAAAATAACCTATTCAATTTACAAGCATAGCTTTGATAGTTTCTTTATCTACCTAAAGTTGTGTGGACTAGGAATTAATTAACAATATGGAAGGATTCATACTCCCTCCCATCACTGGAATAATTGAATAAAGTTATATTTGGTAATCAACATTGGTGTAAAAAATTAGGAATGGATGAATAACACATAAATCAAGGGCTATGTGGGTACTTGAACATATATTAAATGAAATGGAGATGGACCAAGCTACCTACGAATGTAACCATAGTTGGCATAACTATGGTTGGGCTATACCCACAGAGTGTCAAAAATGAATTCCGGGTCGAACCAATCTGCGAATAGAGCTATGTTACCCTTGCGATGATGTTGTACCCCATGGACATTATAATTAAGTGATATTTGATGCTTGTTCACGGAGAACATGGTGTCATACATGTGTAAGATGATGATTAAATACCTAAATCACTACTTGATGGACCTTGCTGCATAAAGATGTCTTAATGAATACATTTTATGTACTGTTGGTGGATTTTTATAGTATTATGTGAAGATATTCTAACATGTGCTGGGATTTCTCTAAGAAAAATAGGATTCTTTCTAATTCTAGGTTAATTTGGGGCATGTCTTAGACTTGCTTGGATTTCATGTCAATTATTAGACCTGGGATCAAGAAATTTTGTTTGCTATTTGATTGCAATGACATCGTCATTACTTTTGTTTGCTATTATTTTGTCACCACAAACTGATAATTGCATTCTCATTCTCTACGGCTTTCTCCTGATGACAGTATGCTGCTGTCTTTTCCTTTCTCTTGTCTTCTTGAAAATAGTTCTTTACTTCCTTTCTACTCACCACTCCTTCAACTTCTGGTTCCTTTGTGGAAACCACTGCAAGACCATAGTCTTCAAGAGTTTCTCCCTACTGTGTCAACTGCAATGACCTCTCTTTTCAATTTCTCTATCTTCCATAGAATTTCTTCTCCTCCATACTTTTCTTAATTGAATCGACATGATACTTTTTGCATAATATTTTATAGGAGTTGTTTTTGCGCTCCCACTTTTTATTGACATCATGGTACCCACTAGTCCCTTTGACCTATTTTAGTGGTCATCTGTTAGACATGAATAAAATTATCTTATCTTATCAAGTTTGGGTTTCTCATTAATAAAATTATCTTATCTTATCCGACACCAAAATCTCTACTTCTCAAAGTAGTCTTCAGTCACTCTTCTTACGAAATCTCACTCAACATTTCCTTCACTATTTCTGCCATCATCAAAACCTCTATAGACCCGAAGTCTTCTAATGCTTCTCCCTCTTTAACTATTACCACAAGCTCATCAACATCATCCTCTTCCATGAGGAATCCAACTTCCATAGGCTTCTTATAACCTCTTCCACTATCTAACTTATGTTTGAAGCTGCTTGACAACTTCATATTCACATTTCCTGTCAGGGAAATATGTCTCCACTTTCAAATCTCAAAGCTTGAAGCTTCTCAACCACTGTGACTACATTGTTGGCTACGCTTTTTGCCCCCTCAACTTGAAAATCATATGTTCCCATTTTCTCAGCTCTTTTCCTTTTCTTGTCTCCTTTTTTGGAGATCTGTCCAACTCATGGCTGCATATCCCCTCGTCTTCAAATAAGCAAAGTTACTCTTCAAGGGGTTTTCAATATTATTTAGTATCCACAACATCAAATCTGGGCTTTGTTTCCCTAAAATCTTTGGGGTACTTGTGATGGGTTTTTCATCTTTGACTCTTTCTTCAAATATTGTTGGTCTAGAAACCTCTCTGGGGTCCTATTCAACCTTTTTTGTTGGCTTCTTTATCTTTTGTTTTCTTCTTCACAACAGTTGTCTTCATCGGACTTTCTTATCCTTCCATTGTGCAATTTATTCTTCACAAACTTCTTCCATACTCTGTTCAGAATCCCTTCACTCCTCAGGATTCACTTGTTTCTCTCCTTGACAATAGGTTCCAATGTAACAATTATTTGTTGGGATCATCTGAGTTAACAAGAAGCCTCCAACCTCACTATAATTTCTCTGATAGTAATTGATACAAAGAGACTAAGCCCCCTGTGAGCTGGAGCAAAGTGCAAACACAGTGGAACACTGACAACTCAAATACATATGTTTTTGCAAATTAATTCATCAAAGGAATCACTCATCATCGTCTATATGCATTAATTATAATAGAGGTTAAATGCCAACTACAAAATCTTTTATTCTTCTCTTAAATCATGTCGAAATCTCTCAGGCTAGTTGATAAATTGCAGAGAAACAATAAAACACTCAGAGGTCTTTATAGAGGAAAATCCCCATTTACTTCCAAGTCTCACAGAGAACTTGTCCTGAGAATCCCTTCCCCCTTTCACAATAATTCCATGAAGCTTTATCTTCGTGGTGGAATGGTTAGATCAATTGGGAGTTTTAACTACTTCTAAACTCTATTACCATCTATCATTTCCATCTAACGCCTGACCCCCTTTACACAGACTAATGTGAATGCCATCGTGTACTTTATCATTGGTGGAGTGGCATTCCAAAAAAGCACAAACAACCACTAAACAAACAACATCAACTATACACACATCCTTTATACATGTGCCATGATGAGAAAATATTGTGAAAGAGAAATCCATAGGTAATTGTAGAGGTTCATGTCACTTAAGTTACATGTCCTTTAATTTTCCATCACTTTGTCAAAAATTCTAATGTTAAAATGGGAATTTACAACTTACACAAGGATTGCTTAAATGCACACAATAGCGAAACTAAAGATGTAAACATGTACTCTGCCACATTTCCTTCAAAACCCGTATCTCATATTTGCCACCACCACAATCTAGTGCACCCAAAGTGTCACCCAAGTTACTTGCTGGCACAATTTTGTCTAATTATTTCCTAGTTGCACAAAAATACATGCCCAAGTTTCAATACTTGTTGAATTTAGATGACTCCACTTGTTGAGTTTTATTCTAACAATATAGACCTTTCTCTGTTTACAACATTTCATTTCTTGGGAAAAACATCTCTGCTACACAAAAAGAAGACAAATTTGCGTATTAAACGGAGAGTGAAAATCAAGCTTAGGTGGTTTCTTCAGCTACATGCTGAGACTAGGGTAATAATTTTTTTTTAAATGAACCGCATAGGTGATGTGAATCATCACTGCTCTAAAAGGCTATTATCGTTTCTTCTAGAAATCCACCAAAATGAAATATCCTCAACATTTCCTCTCACTCATCAGTTGCTTCTTGGATTTTATCTATCGTAACCCCAATTTTTCACAAAAATTTAAAATTTTCGAGTTAATAATAAATGTTATAACCTGCGGTTCTACTAACAGCTAACAGTTAGCCTAAAAATCAGTTAAGTAAGTGGTTTCTTAACGGTTTATTTTTCGTAGCAGGATAAAAATCTTTTTGTGTGCTATTTGCTTCAGTTTACTAATTAGCTCTTTTATGTTAGTAGGTGGAATCTACTTTTAGATCCTAGGCTTACTTAGCATTCAAGCTAACGCAGATGAATACTGTTTCTTACATGTTTTTTACAGGTATGATCGATCGAGTATATATTTTAAAAGATTTATTAGTGTCAGCAGTATTTTGTTTGCAAAATAAAAAGCTTAGTACAATAAGCTACTGAACACTAGATAGCTCCTGTACGGTAAAATCATTTGATTTTCATCAGTTGTTCAAATAAACAAGCTTGGAAAAAGTGTAATGACAGTACAACATAATTGCAACTTTACCACTAGAATCTCATATATGTGTATTTCTTCTTTAGTCTAAGTGGTTAGTAACACTCATAAACATTGTTTTGCTTGACAATATTTTGTAATATTATCTTGTCTTGCTTGTATAATCATTGGCCCTTAACTTATTTCTATAGGGTACTCATAACCTATTATCTTATAAACAGTAAGAACTTTTGAATGTAGAAACTATGACCATTATACTCTTCTACAAGAGCTTAAGGCTACCCATACTTTGTTCCCAAGTATAACTCTGAGTTCTATTTACTTTTGAAAATGTAATAGGATCGTCCTTATTCCTATCATTAGTTTTATCTCTGTAATTATCTTACTGTCCACTAGACATAAAGCCAAGTTGGAAATACTCCCAAGTATTAACAAAGTAATGTCGCATAAACTATATGACATACTTTTGTGATAATACTTTTGCCTTTTAAGAAATGTACTACTTCATAGTTTTGATGCTATGGGAGTTATCAGTTCATTTATAATTCTTAGATATGCATAATTGACTGGTTTGATGAGCCATCCATCTACAAAAGTTTGTTATTGTCACGTATTCAATTCTAGCCTTAACTTCTTGGCATTATTATTATAAGATACTATCTATAAATGTTAGACTTAGAATATTATTAAAGATAAAAGGGTTTACTATACCCAAGCTATAAAAATGAGTGGTATAACAATGGTTAACTTACCAAGCACTCAAATCCCAACCTTCATCGAGTTCAAGTTTGCAAGGAACAACTCAAGGGTCTTAAAGCTTTGTTACTAGAGTCACCATGGTCTTGTAATAGTTAATATGCACTCTAGAAAACTATACTAAGACTCAACTATGTCCTAATCTAAAAACATAACATATATCATATGCTATCTAACTTATTAAGACCAAGTTAGAAAATAGTTATACCATCGCTTAACTCGATATGGTAATGTTTAACATAAAACAATATATGTTGTTATGGCAAGGGTTTTGGCTTATTCCACGTCGGGTTTATGTTTATAGTTATACATGACACCATTCTTGGTCAACGTAAACTCTTCCATGATAATAATTTGGTGATTAGGTGCATATGATACATAATGCAAATGATTAGAGGTTGGCTCCAAATTATTGGCTGTCATTATAGTTTTACCCCGCGCTGCAAAATCAAACAATTAATATATTTCTCCATGCAGGAACTATGGATCACGACCCTCGTTGTTGAATAAATTTAAGGCTACGTGGAGGAATCCTGTCCATGTGTAGAGAGTATAAAACACTCAAGAAACTTAACCTAAAGCATTGTTGTCCCGCAGTTTACGCTGCTCCAAGGTTGCTTGGGCTCATCTTCCATGGCTGTCGTCATTCTCCTAGTTACCATTGCATTATGCCTTGACTCTGTGATGCCTTCATCCTCCATTGAGTGGTTTTGATTGCTAGTTCTTTCACTATGAGTCGTGGAGTTGTTCTTATTGTTGTTTGCATTTCTTTGCCTGTGAAACCTTCTCCCCAAAGTCTGTGTAGTTTGGTGAATCTTCAGTTTCTTTCTCGGCTCTTCGTAGCTTGCTACTGTGTGAGGTTTTTAAGAGTTAATAGGTTTCTCACTGTACCGTTTGTAGGTGACAGTTCTCGCAAAATGGTTCACCGACTCCCAATGACAGTTAAAGATTATACAATCCTTCTTTTGTACACAGCAAGTTTTGATAAAGAGAATACTTTCACTATTTTTACATGTAAGATGGTTTGCTGACAAGGGTTTACACTTGCTGCAGGTGCTTGTTCAAGTGCAGCTCGTATAGGGATAAGAATACTACCCTTGCAACAGTCGTGGCTCATGGCTCCATTTTGGGTAAGCCCCGTGGTTTGAAGGATGGGTTCTCTCCTTAAATGTAGTTGGGGTGGTCGTTGGAATCACCCAGGGTTTGAATACCCTTTCTCGTCTTGCCACGAGTTATATTGTGTTGTTTTTATGCTGTTACAGGTTATTATAAACATGTTTTAAAATCAAACCCTTGATAGGGTGGATGCGCTTTGTGAGTGTAGTGTTTTTGGTCGAAGCTTGGCTTCATAGTCAGTTTTGGATGTGTACTTGTGAAGATAGCTTCCCTGCAACTTGTTTTTGATTGCTAGCCATTGAGCTGTACTCTGTAAGTTTTAGGGTTTATACCCTTTTTGAAAATTAATGAAGTTAAACTCTGTTTGAGTATTTATCAGGTTTTTATATGTTAAATTTTGAAAGCTGTACTCACAGCCGTGATATAAATATTGAGTAGTTGATGAAATTTGCAGGTTAGGGTTTAACCTGTAAAACCCTTGTTTGGTTTATTTTACTCTTAAGTTAATAATTATGTTGTTTCTCTATTTTAGTCTATTTGTCCTTAAAGGACTGAGAATGGATTATTTAATTATCTAAAATGATTACACAGTTTACACAAGAAATGATTATTATGTTGGTAATGGTAATGTATTAGTTTTAAGGTTTTGAATCCCAGTAATTAGATATATGTTGTTATTAATAGACTCTGTTTCTTTTATAAAGGCAATTGCACCTGTTAGACAATAATTTGAAAAGAAATTAACCTAAGTATGACCTAGGTTACTACAATACTTAGAATTATTTATAATTTATATTTCAATATTTATCATTTATGCTCAATTCATGAGCTAGGGTTTTACTCCCTTTTATTTTAAATAGGATAATGTTTCTTATGTTATTACCTTGTAATTTTTATTACTATATACATTTTTTCTTTAATTTGTATTTATAAACTATTAACCTATAGTTGTCTCTGTTTAAGAATAATAATAATGTTGTTTACATTTATAGTACTATTATTTAAGTAGAACATACATTCTTAAATTTATGTTAAATCTTGTTTATATAGTGGTTATGACTAGAAGCAGTCTGTAATACTTGCGTTAGTTTAATTTAATTTGTATCTTGTGGATTATTTAGAATACAAAGTTAAAGAACCTCCATACTTATCAGTATTCTTTATATTTACACAGTTCTACAAAAGTATAATATGGTTTACAATATTTACTTAAAACCCTAAGTTACTTCTGTCCTTTAGCTATTAAGCTCAATAAGGACTACTGTAACCTTTATCATATTATTTAATTATATATCAAATAGATACAAGAAGATTAATTGTTACTAAAGGAAAAAGCTATCAGTAATATATTTATATCTATTCTTATCATAAACTATTAACTTCCAGTTGATAAGACTAATTCTTCTATTTCCAAGTAAAAGTACAGTTTATGTAAATAAAGACTATGTAGAAAATAATTGATAACATTTACCTACTAATGTCCATCAGTACTATGAGTAATATTCTGTATTAACATGCTATTTGCACAATCTATTTCTGATAACATGTCTGCAAACAATTTAATAATCTTTCTAGAAAGCATCTATCTATTAAAAAGTAACATTTCACTACTCTGAAAACATAAATATTCATTTCATTTATAATCCTATCATACTTCATTTACTTAAACAAAATACCTGTGCTAGAGTACGATCTGGATTACTCCAGATGGGGAAAAACATAGGTAGGATTTATCTTTCATCACAGTACAGATTTAATCTAGAATATCTAAGAGGTTTTAACACATCATATCATAACATCATGCATTTACTGATCATACATAGAGATCAACTATAACACAGAAATTAAAGATAATGAAACTTGTCATTTAAGCTGGATGACAACAGCAATGGGAGTCCGTTCCTCCCTACCAACTCCTGGAGAGCACTCAAACAACAACTTCTCAGGACCCCCAAGCCTGATCGGGTCTGCTTGTCTAGAACTAGGTGGAGTAATCAACAAGGCACCAGTCCTGAGACTCAATACCAACTCTGCATACTGTAGTAAGATCTTTCAGCTGCAAAGTTGTACTAGATCAACTTCCTGCAGTTTACCCCTCAAACACCTTCCTTCAATTTCCCTTTTCCCAATAAATTCCTTGAAGTGCATTCACCTAAATGATTCTTCTCCTAGAATGAGTAGCCTCAGCTCTCTACATTGGGCACTTTTAATAAGATTTCCTAGGTCTTTTTGGGTTAGTTGTCACTAATTGAGCCACCTGCTCTTATCCCACTTTCTTGAGGGATCATGACCCCAAATGTAAGGAAGTTGCCACCTGCAACATAGGAAGTGTTTGAGGATGCCGCAACTTGTGTTTTTGCTCTCCACCTAGTTCCTTCCACCACTTGGCCAGTAACACTCTTTTTAACAGCTCTCCCAGGCTATTGTCTCCACTTTTATTTATTAAAAATTAAATATTCAGAATTAAATTTCACATCCTTGACTCTACTGAGTCATCAGTTTCCACCTAGCATTAAATTTAACATAATATTTGGGAATAATATCAAAATAAGACAACATTATTTTACAAAATTGGGGCATGTGACATACACACCCCCTTAAAATATAACATCGTCCTCAATGTTATTTATTCCTCATCCTCCGAAGTCCCCTGGAACAGAATTGGATATGCATCTCACATCTTACTTTCCAATTCCCAGGTGGCTTCTTCAGGACTAAGGTGCTTCCATTGCACCTTCACCTGTCCAATGGTGTAGTTCCAAAGTGTAATTTCCCTCCTCCCAAGGATACAGTCTGGTTCCACCAAGACTTCTCCTTCAGGTTCCACCTGTATAGCATTCCAATTAACCACATGAGTAGCATCATGAACATATTTCTTTAAAATGAAAATATGAAAAACATTATGTACTATTAATTTAGGTGGTAATGCTAATTGATAAGCTACTTGACCAATCCTAGACAATATTTCAAATGGACCATAGTAACGAGGTGCCAATTTTGCACAACTCCCCAGTCTTAGAGAGATTTTCTTGGGCCTTGCCTTGATGAACACATGTTCACCTACCTGGAACTCCTTTGGAGTTCTTTTCAAGTCTACTTGACTCTTCTGCAGATCCTGTGCCACTTTTAAATTTCCCTGCACTTGTTTAACAATTTCCTCCATTTCTTTCAACAATTCTAGACCCAATACCAATCTATCTACTGGATTACTCCAAGAGATAGGAGTATTACATTTTCGTCCATACAAAATTTCAAATGGACTGAATCTAGATGATGCCTGATAATTGTTATTATACGCAAATTCTACTAGATGTAAATAGTCTTCCCACTTACCTGGCTGATCTTTCACATACATTCTCAATTAATCTTCCAGTACCTGGTTTACCCTTTCAGTTTGTCCATCTGTTTGAGGATGGAAAGAAGTACTGAAATTCAATGTTGTATTTAATCCTTTAAACAAGGACTTCCAAAAGTTCCCTATGAACTTAGGATCTTTGTCTAAGATTATGATTTTGGGTACCCCATGTAATCGAAATATTTGCTTTAGAAAAATATCAGCTATATTGGCAGCCTTGTAAGTAGTTTTAGCAGGTATAAAATGAGCTGCCTTACTTAACTTATCAACCACTACCATAATAGAGTCATTCTGATTTTGATTCCTAGGAAGTCCAGTAATAAATTCTAAACTAATCACTTCCCATTTCCAACTAAGAATAGGTCATGGCTGTGTTGCAGCTGCAACCGTTCTCCCCAAATTTCTTAAATTTTGGGCCCCTCCTCATGATTTAGCGTTGCTTGTAATCATTGGATCCTTGAACCTTTTGGTCGGATTTTAATTTCGAATGATTTTACAGATTGATTTTCAGCCTATTCCATAGGTTGGATGTGTTTGAATTTTGTGATTGGTCGCAAATTTGAGCTAGTTTGCTAGCAAATGATAAATCATATCTTTGTTCTTCAAGGCCGCTGTTTCGGAAGTAAAGTGGGTTTTAACCGGTGTTGATTTTCTAACAATTTTTAAACACTTAATATTTTTTCGGGTGTCATACTATGTTTGATCGGTGATTGTTGTCCTTTTCTCATCTGTCGTTGCGGCTCCCAAAGTGACTTAACACCCGAAGTGCAAAGTGCTCCGACTACCGATGTGTATTAGTCTTTTAATCGCGTACCCGTAGCTTTTTCTCTTCCACCGTTGTGGATAGGAAAGTCACTTGGCTTCCGATGTAATGTCTTCCGACTTTCACTTAAGCTTTTCCCGCCCTCGTTTCGAATGTCTCTAGCCCTTGTCTCTTCCGTCGTTGTGGATGGGAAAGTCATTTGGATTCCGATGTGGTTACCCTTCCGATTTTCGATGGGGAATTTTTCCCGCCCTTTGGTCACTTGTCCGTAACCTCGTTCTCTTCCGTCGTTGCAGCTAGAGTGGGATTTTTAGCTTCTGAGGCTAGCGCTCTGAGCATCCGATGAGTCCTCATTTCCTTTCGTTGGTGGTTCTGTGCAAACCCGTGAATAAACAAAGTAGCGGTGTTGGCGTGGTTAAAATTCTAATAATGGTGGTGCACCTGGCCGTTTCAGTTGGTATAATTTGCTGCTTTGTTTTATAACGCAGTCCCAATGAATGATACACTTTGTTGAATCGCAGGTACTCAAAGGATGTTTCCAGACTACCAAGGCACGAAGGCATAACGGGTCGTTTGGTAGGGGTAGAGCCGAAACCAGCAGGATCGCAAGAGGGACAAACAAAGGAAAAGACAAAATGAATGGTGATAAAAGAGCAACTCTGAAAGGTCCGGCAGTTACTCAGCCAATCATGAGCATGCGTAGAAAAGATATAAGAACATGAAGAGTTGGGGAACTGAAAGGTCGTACGTTTAGGGGGCAGCCCAAGCGATCTGCTGTTGTAGATTAAATATTGGAAAGTAGAACTAAGAAATGGATTTTTTCCCTGGCAAACTTGGAAACCTTTTGCTTGTAAGAGGAACTATTTTGTTTTACAAACCAGAAAGTGAAAATTTTACCTGTTGGAGAAAGTGCTATGTGGAATGGATCAGTGCGTTTAAATGAGCAATGTTGAATGGGAACTATTTCATTTTCAGCTGTGTCTCATTAGCTATAAGAGTGTTCTAATTTCTTGAACCTATGTTCTTGTCTGGATATTCTTCAATATCTTTATGGTGTTCTTCCACTATGAGTAATGGGATGTTTAAATTGTTGATAAGCTATCTTATCATGTATACTTTTACTTATGTTTATATGTTTGGTTATAAGAACAGCTATCTATGATTTGCCATAACATCTGAACAGTATTGCATTACTCATGAATTAATCCAGCTCTCTAGAGATAGTTTAGTTAGTTATATTTTATCACTATTTGTATGATTTAGATGCTTGTGAGTTCTAGGACGAGAGGTAAGAACCTGTGCATCACATTGTGAATGCTCTTTGCATCTTTATCACTCTACATTGTTAACTAGGAACGTGCATTTCATAATTTAAGTCAAAAATACAAAATACGGTGGACTGGGTCGCAACCGGTAAAACCCTTTTTTTTGTTACTTGACCTACGGTAGCTGGACCGCAAACCGGATGGATTCCCTATACCAAACAGTCACGGGCTAGTTGGGAAAGTTGACTGGGGAGAATCCCTCACTGTTGTTGCCTACGAATTTCCTGGCCTCAATAGTTTTGGCGCTAGAAGGAGGGCCGCCAATGCATGGCTGGCCGAGGAAACCCGTTTTCCCGAGATTATTCCACCAGTAATAGTTCTGAAAGTAGTGGACTTCATAATCCAATTCCGGAAGAAAGGATTAGAGAACATCTATATTCCGTTGGCAATGAAGTGGTTAATGATCTGAGAAGACACACCAGGGCATATGTGAAGAAGATTGGAGGATTTCCAATCATCCCTGAATTGCCCAGAAGAGAGTATAAAAGGAAAGATCGTCTAATAGTAGAAGACTCAGTGCTGGTTGGAGACTGGGAAGAACTTGTAGAAACAGCCTTACAGGAAGTTGTACTACCTTTGAATCAAGAAGGCCCAGATACCCCTCACATTTCTCCTGGTCACACTCCTATTGGCTCACCTCCTCACTCTCCACCCAGACTCATGGTAGGAGTAAATGCTAATCCACCACCTAACCCACCAAATCCACCACCTGCTTGGAGAGCCAGATCACCTTTAAACCTGACACCTCCATTACATGATCTACCTCAAGCCTTTCACAAGATGTTTCCCAATTTCGACCCGAGTGAGAGGATATTAGTAGATGACCACCTACAAAGTTTTTACTTAGCAATTGAAGGATTAAGGGCTAGGGAGTATGAAGACGTAGTCTGCAGATTGTTCCCGCATACCCTTAAAGGAGCTGCGGCATCATGGTACTTTGGGTTTCCTGCAAATTCTATCCCTGATTGGGATACCTTTGAAAGGATGTTTAGATGTAAATATGCAACCCAGAAGACTCATGCAGCTCTGATGAAAGGACTATGTGCCTTGAAGAAAGAAAGAAAGGAAAAGGTGCACAGTTTCACACAAAGGTTTGCGGCATATCACAAGAATTTTTCTGAAGCAGATAAACCTTCGGACAAGGTACTAATTGAGTATTATACTTCAGCATTAGGCCCTGAGTTAGCCATGTTTGCCAAAATAAGGGCCAAGCCTACTTTGGCAGAAACCTATGCAGAGGTAGAAGTAGTGGAGGCTGAAAGAGAAAGTATTGAAGATTATCCAGAACAGTCAGGAGAGAAAGGTGCAGGAAGGAAAGCCTTATTGTTTACTAAGCCAAAGGAGGAGAAATCGCCCGATCTTGAAAATATGGCAAAAATGATGCAGAAGCTTTCCAACAAAATCATAGACTTGGAGAAAGAGAAGGAAACACAAAAGTTCTATAGGCCCTATTATAAGAAAAGAGAGGATAACAATCAGTCTCAACCTCCTCCTCATAATACTGCATCTATGAATCTGACAGAAGTAGGAATGGAAAATTTTTGCACATTCCACCAACAACCACACTCTGAAAGAAATTGCCCTCAATGGATAAACTCAATGACGTTGGTTATGAATCAACTGTTGGAGTCTAAGTTAACGGAAGATGGAGATGAAGAAAGAAAACAGAATACTACTTCAACAAAAGAACAAGAAGAGGAAACCATGGTTTTGTGGGATTCTGTTTCGTTATTTGATGCTGAAGAGGAAAAGAATCAGGGGTACAAGGACGTCATGGAAACCAACGTAGCAACAAGAAGCCAAGGGCCAATTAAAGAAAACAGTCTCATTCTCCCAAAGATCAAAAGGCTGCAAAGAAATGTAAAGAAATTTCAAAATCGTTTCGCAGCTGATAAGATTCCTGAATTCACAATTACCAGCCAAGATCCTAGGCAGACTGATACGTTCGCCAAGCCAAATGAAGAAAAGATGAATGCTGATAAACCTCATCCCATTGAACAACAGATGGATTATGACATCGTGGAGGATTTAAAGAAGGTAAAAGCGAATGTTCCACTATTCGAAATGTGTAAAGTGCCACAACAAAAAGAAAGACTATCGAAAGCACTTGAAGCATCGGATGAGAAGCTTCCCACGGTCAATCAACCTCAGGAAGAAGAAGAAATCGGAGAAACCAGCATTGGAGGTAATTCTAAGAGCAAACAACCACCTTTCCTCCTCGCGTTTGAAATTTTCAATCATAACGTGCACAATTGTCTGGTAGACTCAAGGGCATCGGTTAATGTCATGCCAATATCCGTCTATAAAAAGATAAATGGGCAGCCTAAGCCGTCCACATGGAGGGTTGTTCAGTTGGATAGCACGGATGTGAAGGTGATTGGTGAGATGGAAGACGTCCTAGTCCGTCTGGCATCCAATGATAAAGTGTGCCAAGTCATTAATATCGTGGTGGCTGATATACCAAACGCTTACGGTCTTGTCCTGAGCAGAGATTGGTCAGCCAAACTAAATGGACATTTTGCCTCAAATTGGTCGCATCTGTGGCTGACATACAAAGGAAGTCCGAACCAGATTAAGATTTTAAGGGAGCCTCACATGAAATACAACGTTACTCAATTGGATGAGAATAATGAACCAGTGGATTCTGTATTGGGAAATTATTTTATTGAGTTGGAACCAGGAAATTACCAAGCAGAAGAAGCTAGCAACACATCTGACACTCAGCCTAATCTCCTTCAATTCTCACAGGCTGATGAGATTGACTGTAACATAGTAAACTTAGCAGCAGGAGTAGATTCATTTTCACTAGTGAGTGATTTTTGGACTTTGTTTTTTGATGGCTCTAAGACATTAGAAGGGTCAGGGGCCGGCTGTGTCCTGATCAACCCCCAGAAGAATAAACATTTTCTCTCATGTAGATTAGAGTTTTAGTGTACTAATAATACGGCTGAGTACGAAGCGCTGGTGCAAGGCTTAAGGAAAGCGATTGAATTAAAGGTAATTAATCTAAAGGTTTTTGGAGATTCTGAAATTATTGTGAAACAAATCAGGAATGAAATACATTGTGTTTCTCCTCACTTAAAGGCTTACCAAAATGAGGTATGGGACCTGCTTAAATGTTTTAATGCATTCAATATTATTTCAATTCCAAGGATGAAAAATGCCGCAGCTGACCTGTTGGCCACATCAGCCGCTAGATTGGTACCCACTAATAATCGATGCTCTGTTGAATTACTTTTTAGGCCCTCAGTACCTGATATGATTACCAACCTACGAGTGTTCGATGATGACCAGCAGATTATAGAATGTTTACCAAATGACGAGGTATTTAAAGGAGAAATTATAGATGATGAAGAACATCAGGTGGAGTTGAAGTATGACAATTTCATCCCTAAAGGAGTCAGAACGTTAGAAATAATGTTCGATTTAAATGAAAAGTTCAGAAGACCAGCCAACGTGAAAACCCACAGCTCATCTCTACAGTTCGAGCTGATAAATTTAGGGACTGAGACGAGTCCTAAATTTGTGAATCTCGGTAAATGTTGTTCACCAGCAAAAAGAGACAAGTTCGTCAGTCTGTTTAAACAATATAAAGATATTTTCGCATGGACATACGAAGATTTGAAAACATATGACACCAGCATCATCAAGCATGTTGTCCCCATCAAAGCTGGTGTCAAGCCATATCAGCAACCTTTAAGAAGAATGCATCCAAAGTTGGAACCACTGATTCAGAGTGAAGTGAAGAAATTATTGGATGCTAGAATCATTTTTAAGGTCAGACACTCTGAGTGGGTATCAAATCTGGTGCCAGTGAAGAAAAAATCTGGAGAAATCAGACTATGCGTGGATTTCAGAAATTTGAACCGCGCTTCAGATAAAGACAACTACCCCGTTCCACCCATGGAGCAATTATTACAAATGGTTTCAGGTTCTGAACTGTTTTCATTATTAGACGGTTTCTCTAGCTACAATCAAGTATTAGTAGCCGAAGAAGACAGATTAAAGACAACGTTCAGGACCAAATGGGGAACATTTGCCTACAGAAGGATGCCCTTTGGGCTTATAAATGCTGGAGCGACGTTTCAGAGGGATATGGACATAGCTTTTCACGGATTGATTGGCCGTAGTGCTATAGTATACCTTGACGATATTACAATATTCTCGAAGAAAAGAGAAGAGCACGCGTTTCACTTAAAGCAAATTTTCGAACGCTATCGAAAATATGGCATCTCACTCAATCCTAAGAAGTGTGTGTTCGCTGTCATGGAGGGCAAGTTATTGGGTCACATAGTTTCAAAGAAAGGAATCTCTATAGATCCAGAAAGAATTAAGCCTATTGAACAAATCCCCTTGCCCCATAA
The DNA here is from genome assembly GCA_001517045.1 of Pseudotsuga menziesii. Lineage (NCBI taxonomy): Eukaryota > Viridiplantae > Streptophyta > Pinopsida > Pinales > Pinaceae > Pseudotsuga > Pseudotsuga menziesii. Next base: position 100,217 of record LPNX010071838.1, on the reverse strand, counting down.
TAAAAAGGGGATGCAATCATTTATGGGAACGATAAACTTTGTGTGAAGATTTGTGCCTGATTTTGCTCAGATTGTCAAGCCGCTGCAACAGATGGTAAAGCAAAATGCACAATTCAAGTGGATTGAAATTGAGAAGAGTGCATTCAGCAAAATCAAAACTACTGTTGCACACGCACCCTCCCTGAAAATCCCATATTTCGACAAAGATTTTATCTTGTATACCTTTGCATCCGATGATTCACTAGCAGCTGTGCTCACCCAAAAGGAAGATGGGGGGGATGAATTCCCAATAGCCTTGATGAGTACTGGTCTACATGGGGTCGAATTGAATTACCCAGCTGTTGATAAACAAGCTTATGCAGTATTCAAAGTAGTAAAGCAATTCAAGCCTTATATTTTAAAAAATAGAACCAAGGTGATCGTCCCCTACCCAACTGTAAGGTCTCTTCTTGTACAGAAGGAGTTAGGAGAAAGAAGAGGAAACTGGGTAACAGCTCTTCAAGAATACGACCTTGGATTCAAGCCAGCATCTATAGTTAAAGGACAAGGGTTGTGCAGACTGATGACTAAAAATGAAAAAAATGAAGAACACGCATGGGAAGATGAAGCCGAATTACATGTAATGGAGGTATGTCCTTTGTTTACAACTCCCGAGTCTTGGTATAGAGACCTTGTGCATTACCTGCAGGCAGGGTTGTTGCCAGAACATTGGAATTCTAAGCAAAGAAGAGCGCTGCATCTTAAATCGGCTTCCTATCAACTTGTTGAAGGAGTATTATTAAGAAAAAATTATGACGGGGTTCTTCTCAGATGCTTAGAAAAGGAAGATGCGAAGAAAGTAATGTCAGAATTGCATGATGGTTTTGCTGGGGGACATTATTCAGGGGATACTATAGCCCACAAAATCCTCAGAGCTGGTTACTATTGGCCTACGCTCTTCAAAGATGCACACACACATGTCAGGAAGTGTGATATTTGCCAAAGGTGTAGTGGGAGACAACCTAAAGCAGCAGCACCCCTAAAGCCTGTGATGATCACAGAACCATTCGAGCAATGGGGGTTGGATATCATTGGAGAAATAAAACTGAATTCCTCCCTCCAACATAAATACATTCTGACTGCGACCGATTATTTCACTCCCTGGGTCGAAGCCATTCTACTGCACAAGATAAATGAAGACGAGGTCATCAGCTTCCTGCAGGATCACATCATGACCAGGTTTGGAGTTCCAGTTTCGTTAGTTTTTGATAATGCTAAGTACTTTTCATCAATTAAATTAACTGCTTTTGCTCATGATAAAGGGATAAAATTGCATTATTCTGCTAATTACTATCCATAATGAAATGGCCTGGCTGAATCCTCTAACAAAAATCTGATTAGAATTTTAAAGAATATTGTAATAGAAAACCAGAGGAGTTGGCACTCGGCACTACCAAATGTCTTGTGGGCTGATAGAGTCACCCCCAATTCTACGATAGGAGTGTCACCGTATACCCTTGTGTATGGTAAAGAAGCCATTCTTCCCCCCAACATCATGCTACCCTCTTTCATAATAGCTCAAGAGTCCATAGGGTTAGAGAATGAAGTTTTACAGATGAGGATATGCAATCTTCTGAAAGCAGAAGGGGCTAGATCTAAAGCCAAAGAACGCTTTAAGCAATAGCAGGAGTTAGTAAAGAGATGGTTCGATAAACATAAAGCTGGAACAAAAGACTTTGAAGTGGGAGACTTAGTCCTCAAATGCGATCACCCCCATGATGAGAAAGGAAAGCATACTAAATTCCAGCAGTTGTGGGTAGGCCCTTTTTAGATTGCGGTAAAGCTTGGCCCTTGTACTTATAAGTTGCAAGATCTACAGGGGTGGGAAGAGAAATTACCAGTAAATGGTTTGGTTCTCAAGCCTTATTTTTTCATGAGTTTCTTTGAGTTCTTCTGTCTTGTATATAAATAATATGTTTGGCTGTCTTTTGAGTCATGTTTTTCAGTTTGATTTAGTTTGATTTTTTTTTCTTGATTCCAATAAAGGGAACGAACCCGCGATTGCATGGAGAACATCAAAATGTTTGGGAATGATAAACATTTTTTGGGTCTCAGACTGTGTGTTGTTGTTTGTCTAAAAGAACTTCTTCCAGTTTAGCAGTTTTCTCGAATAAGCTTTATGTGCATTGAAGTCCTGCTTAACCCCTATGAAATAAACCGGATTCAAAGAGTCTGGAATACCATGTTGAGGCTCCATCCACATCACACTTAAAATGTTCTAAGGGGTGACAGCAGAAGACCCATGGAAAGGAGCAAGGTGAACAGTATATTAAATATAAATGATCCCATGCCAAGAAACGAATGCCAAAAGGCAAATAAGAGTCAAAAACTCCTATGAAAGCATCATACATCAAAGCAAATGCTGAATCATAAGTACTAAATTGCCGAAAGTTCCTCTCCGTCCGTGAGCTGAAACATGAAGTAGACCGCTCACACAAAAGGACACTATGGGATAAAGGAGCTTGAATTAAAATTCAGAAAGAAAGGCATGCAGGAGGACTCATATGAAAAGGGACAAAATTCCAAAAGCACAAAAAATGCTAAAGTGGTATGGGAATGAGGAACAAACGAATATTTCTGTTTACCATATGCTACAATCCTGTGGTGTCCAAGCTATTAGCTACCTGAAGACAAAAGTAATAATGAAACTCATCCTCTGGCCTCAATAGAGTTATATGGACTTGAAAATCTTGGTTTCCACTCTCCCAAATCGGACTATCATCAATGATTAAAGGTACACACATCCGTCATTTGAGAAATCCAGATAGCTGGAAGAATTTAATAGATGCATTTGTTATTAAGCAGTCTGTCACTCAAAGAATAATTGCCCAGAGATCTAGGTTCACCAGGTAATCACCAATTGTTGCAGCTGCAACCATTCTCCCCAAATTTCTTAAATTTTGGGCCCCTCCTCATGATTTAGCGTTGCTTGTAATCATTGGATCCTTGAACCTTTTGGTTGGATTTTAATTTCGAATGATTTTACAGATTGATTTTCAGCCTGTTCCACAGGTTGCCTGTGTTTGAATTTTGTGACTAGTTGCAAATTTGAGCTGGTTTGCTAGCAAATGATAAATCAGGTCTTTGTTCTTCAAGGTCGTTGTTTCGGAAGTAAAGCGGGTTTTAACCGGTGCTGATTTTCTAACAGTTTTTAAACACTTAATATTTTTTCGGGCATCATACTATGTTTGATCGGCAACTGTTGTCCTTTTCTCATTCGTCGTTGTGGCTCCCAAAGAGACTTAACACCCGAAGTGCAAGGCGCTCCGACTGCCGATGTGTATTAGTCTTTTAATCGCGTACCCATAGCTTTTTCTCTTCCGCCGTTGCGGATGGGAAAGTCATTTGGCTTCCGATGTAATGTCTTCTGACTTCCACTTAAGCTTTTCCCACCATTGTTTCGGATGTCTCTAGCCCTTGTCTCTTCCGTCATTGCGGCTGGGAAATTCATTTGGCTTCCGATGTGGTTACCCTTTCGATTTCCGATGGGGAATTTCTCCTGCCCTTTGGTCGCTTGTCCGTAACCTCGTTCTCTTTCACCGTTGCAGCTAGAGTGGGATTTTTAGCTTCTGAGGCTAGTGCTCTGAATGTCCGATGAATCCTCATTTCCTATCATTGGTGGTTTTGTGCAAACCTATGAATAAAAAAAGTAGCGGTGTCGGCGTGGTTAAAATTCTAATAATGGTGGTGCACATGGCCATTTCTTTTGGGTTGGCCGTTTCAGTTGGTATAATTTGCTGCTTTGTTTTATAACGCAGTCCCAATGAATGATACACTTTGTTGAATCGCAGGTACTCAAAGGTCATTTCCAGACTACCAAGGCGTGAAGGCATAACGGACCGTTTGGTAGGGGTAGAGTCGAAACTAGCAGGATCACAAGAGGGACAAACGAAGGAAAAGACAAAATGAATGGTGATAAAGGAGCAGCTCTGAAAGGTCCGACAGTTACTCAGCCAATCATGAGCATGCACAGAAAAGATAGAAGAATATGAAGCGTTGGGGAACTAAAAGGTCGTACGTTTGGGGGGCAGCCCAAGCAGTCTGCTGTTGTAGTTTAAATATTGGAAAGTAGAACTAAGAAAGGGCTTTTTTCCTTGGCAAACTTGGAAACCTTTTGCTTGTAAGAGGAACTATTTCGTTTTACAAACCAGAAAGTGAAAATTTTCCTTGTTGGAGAAAGTGCTATGTGGAATGGATCAGTGCGTTTAAATGAGCAATGTTGAATGTGAACTATTTCATTTTCAGCTGTGTCTCATTAGCTATAAGAGTGTTCTAATTTCTTGAACCTATGTTCTTGTCTGAATATTCTTCAGTATCTTTATGGTGTTCTTCCACTATGAGTAATGGGATGTTTTAATTGTTGATGAGCTATCTTGTCATGTATACTTTTACTTCTGTTTATATGTTTGGTTATAAGAACAGCTATCTGTGATTTGCCATAACATCTGAACAGTATTGCATTACTCATGAATTAATCCAGCTCTCTAGAGATAGTTTAGTTAGTTCTATTTTATCACTGTTTGTATGATTTAGATGCTTGTGAGTTCTATGACGAGAGGTAAGAACCTACGCATCACATTGTGAATGCTCTTTGCATCTTTATCACTCTGCATTGTTAACTAGGCACGTGCATTTTATAATTTAAGTAAAAAATACAAAATATGGTGGACCGAGCCGCAACCGGTAAAACCCTTTTTTTTGTTACTTGACCTACGGTAGCCGGACCGCAAACCGGATGGATTCCCTATACCAAATAGTCACGGGCTAGTTGGGAACGTTGACTGGGGAGAATCCCTCACTGTTGTTGCCAACGAATTTCTCGGCCTCAACAGGCTGTAGCAAACCAGTTGGGTGCTGGTGTTCGGTTTTTACCTGTTGACATTCTAAATACCTTGCAATATATTCAGATACTTCAATTTTCATATTTGGCCAAAAATACTCTTTCCTTAGCATGGTTATAGTTTTTTGATAACCTAGATGTCTTGAATATGGTGTTTTATGGATTTCATCCAGAATTAATAGCTTAACTTTACGTACATTAGGTACATACAGTTTATCTTTAAACAGTAAAAACTCTTTTTCATTTAAACGGTAACCTTTTATTAAGTTTTCTGTGGGGTTTTCCTTAGCCTTAGCTTGCAATTTCTGATAAATTTCATCTTGTTTTTCCCCTTCTTTAAGCTGTTCATCTAAGTCTGAAATGTAAGTGCTGATTGCTGTTGCAAAATTCAGCCTTGCGTTCCTACTTAATGCATCAGTGACTTTATTTTCTTTACCTTTTATATGCTGGATTTCAAAATCATACTCGCTTAAGAAAGCTAACCACCTAGCTTGTCTAGCATTTCAATTCAGCTGATCTAAAACATATTTCAGTCCTTTATTATCAGTCATTAAAACAAATTTTTTGCTGATTAAGTGGTGTCGCCACATTTTTAAGGCGTGTATCACAGCTGCTAGTTCCAGATCATATGTTGCGTAATTCTTTTCATGATTTTTTAACTTTCTATACTTATAGGCAATGACATGCCCTTCTTGAGTCAAAACACCGCCTAAGCCTTCATTACAAGCATCAGTGCATACTACAAACTCTTTATTAGGATCTTCTATTCTTAAAATAGGTGCACTGGTTAATAAAGTTTTCAACTTCTTAAAGCTTTCTTCGCATTTTTGGTTCCAGTCGAACTTCTTTCCTTTCTTCTGCAAGGAAGTTATCGGATTGGCTATCCTCGAGAAACCTTCAATGAACCTTCGGTAGTAACCAGTAATGCCCATGAAATATCTAACATCCGTCACATCTTTAGGAACCGGCCAATCTTCGATTGCCCGTATCTTTTCAGGATCTATGAAAATTCTTTCCTTGGTCACTACGTGACCTAAATACTGAATCTTATCCTAAAAGAAATCACACTTACTAAATTTTGCGAAGAGTTGATGTTCTCGTAACTCTTGCAAAACAATTTTTGGGTGTTCTTTATGTTCTTCTTCAATTTTTGAATAGATTAAGATGTCGTCAATGAACACATCCACAAAATTATCTAAATACTTATGCATTATATTGTTCATTAAACACATAAAGATAGCTGGGGCGTTAGTAAGCCCGAATGGCATTACGACAAATTCATAGTGTCTGTATCTCGTTCTAAAAGCTATCTTGAAGATGTCTTCATCTTTAATCCTCACTTGATGATATCCTGACCTTAAATATATCTTTGAAAACACCGTGGCTCCATGTAGTTGATCAAATAAATCATCTATACGGGGCAATGGATATTGATTTTTAATAGTCATCTTGTTTAGCTGACGATAGTCTATGCATAATCGCATAGTTCCGTCTTTCTTTTTAACAAAGATGACAGGTGCCCCCCTCGGACACACACTTGGCCAAATGTATTTTTTATCTATTAACTCTTTTAATTGTGATTTTAACTCATTAAGCTCCAATATGTTCATTTGGTAAGGGGCCTTTGAGCTGGGTACTGCACTTGGTACCAGCTCAATGGTGAAATCCAATTCCCTTTTTGGAGGTAATCCCAGAATTTATTCTGTGAATACATCAACATATTCTTTTAAAACAGGGATATCTTCTATTTTTAACTTATCTGTTTCGATTTTACTTTCTTCATTAGTAATTGTTACAGCGTAAGCTTTACATCCTTTTCTAACAGCTCTTTTAAGTTGTAAAGTAGAAATCTGTCTTACCATAGTTTTTCTAGGAATACCCTTAACAATTACTAGTTGTTCATCACTGTTTAATCATGTGAAAGTTTTATCGTAACTGTGTAAAATTACTCTATGATGTTCTAACCAGTCCATACCAATCAGCAAATCATATGAGCCAAGTGGCAAAACATTAAGTTTAACAATAGTTTCAAGTTTATCCATAAGTAAAGCACATTCTTTCACAAAGCAAGTTACTATTCTTTTAGCCCCAGTGGCTAACTGAACTAACAATGAATTCTCAAACTTATCGACAGATAACTTACATTTTTCCACTATCTGAGGTGCAATATAACTGAGACTATCTCCTGGATCAATTAAAATGTTTAAAGGGGTCTGATTAATCATACCTTCTACTTCCACCATGGAAGTATGATATTCAGCTTGTCGGTTCTCGAAGGCTACGTTAATTCTGGGCATGCTCCTCACTAATACCCCAATAGTCATCTCCTCCTGTATGGTATGAATGTTTCTAACAGTCTTCTTCCGGTTTGGAAAAACTGAAGCATAGTGTGGGCCATTACATTCCCAGCACTTGACAGGCTCTTTACGCTCAAAATTCTTGGTAAAATTTCTAGGATTATTTGTAGTTTCCTTACCCTTAAAATTGTTCTGATTGTTGGGTGTACTATTCCTATTTCCCTGGAAATTCTTGTTGTTAGAATAATTTTTGGCCTTATTGTTCTTAAAATTCCTGTTAGGCACAAAATCCTTCTTCTTGAATGCGGACTGATTATTATTTTTCTTAGCCTTCCAGTTGGCCAAGCTTTCTTTCTTTCGATTCTACTCAAAGCAAAAATTATCCTTCCTCATAACTTCCTCTAGGGTCTTTGGGTTATCATATTCAATTCTATCTTTAATATGATATGGTAAACAGCTAAGGAATCGTTGTACTTTTGGTTTCTCTTCCACTAGGTAGGGTACATACCTAAGTAGACTTAAGAATTTACTATTCAGATCCTTCATTGTCATTGAACCTAACTTTAGTTCATAAAACTCCTTAGCCTTTTCCTCATAATACTTCTCAGACAGAAATTTGTTTTTAAAATACCACTTAAAGGTACTCCAATTAACTTCCTTCTCTTTTATACCCTTAACTCTCTTCAAGTCCTGCCACCAAATATCAACCTTTCCTGAGAGGTTATATATAGCCATCCTAGCCTTTAACTGGTTAGAATAATTATATATCTCGAAGTACTTCTTCATCTCGGACAACCAAGACCCAGCTTCCTCCCCCTTCCTAGTCTCTCCATTAAAGGTTGGTGGTTTTATCTTTTTGAATTCCCCTGAGATTTCCTCATAAGGTTTATATTTACTCTTCTTGACGTACAGATCATCATCACTACTATCACTAGTAGTATGATAACTTTGTCGTTCACCAAACACTTCTGACGATGAACTACTTTCAGTCTTTGTATGCTTCATCTTTTTAGATTTTCTTGGATGACTAGCATCTTCAAATTTCGACCTTCTACCTCTTCCTTCGGTTTGAAACTTTTCCACTAGGATCTGATTCAGCTCTTCTTGAGCTCTCAGAATCCTTTCATTCTCTTTCTTTACAGACTCCATTTCAGTTTTCAAATCTTTTACAGTCTCTAATAGCTATGAGTAATTTGTAGTTACATCCCTAGTATAGGATCTCTGGGTAAATTTCTTGTTTTTGTAACTGGAGACTCCTCCTGTGCATACTCTCCCAGCCTTTCCATACCTACCTGTTAAACTTCAGAAAAAGACAATTCTCTGTTGAATAACATAATAAAAAAATTAAAATACATTAGCATAATAATTTAATTTACTGTTTTATGAAAGCTAGTCGGGCTTCATCAAGGCCTAGTGTTTGAACCTTGTGCTCTGATACCACATGTCGCAACCCCAATTTTTCACAAAAATTTAAAATTTTCGAGTTAATAATAAATGTTATAACTTACAGTTCTACTAACAGCTAACAGTTAGCCTAAAAATCAGTTAAGTAAGTGGTTTCTTAACAGTTTATTTTTTGTACTAGGATAAAAATCTTTTTGTGTGTTATTTGCTTCAGTTTACTGATTAGCTCTTTTATGTCAGTAGGTGGAATCTACTTTTAGATCCAGGGCTTACTTAGCATTCATGCTTACGCAGATGAATACTGTTTCTTACAGGTTTTTTACAGGTATGATCGATCAAGTATATATTTTAAAAGATTTATTAGTGTCAGCAATATTTTGTTTGCAAAATAAAAAGCTAAGTACAATAAGCTACTAAACACTAGACAACTCCTGTAAGGTAAAATCATTTGATTTTCATCAGTTGTTCAAATAAACAAGCTTGGAAAAAGTGTAATGACAGTACAGCATACTTGTGACTTTACCACTAGAATATCAGATATGTGTATTTCTTCTTTAGTCTAAGTGGTTAGTAACACTCATAAACATTGTTTTACTTGACAATATTTTGCAATATTATCTTGTCTTGCTTGTATAATCATTGGCCCTTAACTTATTTCTATAGGGTACTCATAACCTATTATCTTATAAATAGTAAGAACTTTTGAATGTAGAAACTATGACCATTATACTCTTCTACAAGAGCTTAAGGCTACCCATACTTTGTTCCCAAGTATAACTCTGAGTTCTATTTACTTTTGAAAATGTAATAGGATCGTCCTTATTCCTATCATCAGTTTTATCTCTGTAATTATCTTACTGTCCACTAGACATAAAGCCAAGTTGGAAATACTCCCAAGTATTAACAAAGTAATGTTGCATAAACTATATGACATACTTTTGTGATAATACTTTTATCTTTTAAGAAATGTACTACTTCATAGTTTCGATGCTATGGGAGTTATCAGTTCATTTATAATTCTTAGATATGCATAATTGACTTGTTTGATGAGCCATCCATCTACAAAAGTTTGTTATTGTCACGTATTCAATTCTAGCCTTAACTTCTTGGCATTATTATTATAAGATACTATCTATAAATGTTATACTTAGAATATTCTTAAAGTAAAAAGGGTTTACTATACCCAAGCTATAAAAATGAGTGGTATAACAATGGTTAACTTACCAAGCACTCAAATCCCAACCTTCATCGAGTTCAAGTTTGCAAGGAACAACTCAAGGGTCTTAAAGCTTTGTTACTAGAGTCACCATGGTCTTGTAATAGTTAATATGCACTCTAGAAAACTATACTAAGACTCAACTATGTCCTAATCTAAAAACAAAACATATATCATATGCTATTTAAATTATTAAAACCAAGTTAGAAAATAGTTATACCATCGCTTAACTCGATATGGTAATGTTTAACATAAAACAATATATGTTGTTTTGGCAAGGGTTTTGGCTTATTCCACGTCGGGTTTATGTTTATAGTTATACATGACACCATGCTTGGTCAATGTAAACTCTTCCACGATAATAATTTGGTGATTAGGTGCATATGATACATAATGCAAATGATTAGAGGTTGGCTCCAAATTATTGGCTGTCATTATAGTTTTACCCCACGCTATAAAATAAAACAATTAATATATTTCTCCATGCAGGAACTATGGATCACGACCCTCGTTGTTGAATAAATTTAAGGCTACGTGGAGGAATCCTGTCCATGTGTAAAGAGTATAAAACACTTGGGAAACTTAACCTAAAGCATTGTTGTCCCACAGTTTACGTTGCTCCAGGGTTGCTTGGGCTCATCTTCCATGGCCACCGTCGTTCTCCTGGTTACCATCGCATTATTCCTTGACTCTATGCTGCCTCCATCCTCCATTGAGTGGTTTTGATTGCTAGTTCTTTCACTATCAATCGTGGAGTTGTTCTTCTTGTTGTTTGCATTTCTCTGCCTGTGAAACCTTCTCCCCAAAGTCTGTGTAGTTTGGTGATTCTTCAGTTTCTTTCTCGGCTCTTCGTAGCTTGCTACTATGTGAGTTTTTTAAGAGTTGATAGGTTTCTCACTGTACCGTTTGTAGGTGACAGTGCTTGCAAAACAGTTCACCGACTCCCAGTGACAGGTAAAGATTATACAATCCTTCTTTTGTACATAGCAAGTTTCGATAAAGAGAATACTTTCAAGCTTTTTACATGTAAGATGGTTTGCTGACAAGGGTTTACACTTGCTGCAAGTGCTCATTGAAGTGCAGCTCATACAAGGATAAGAAGACTACCCTTGCAATAGCCGTGGCTCATGGCTCCATTTCGGGTAAGCCCCATGGTTTGAAGGATGGGTTCTCTCCTTAAATGCAGTTGGGGTGGTCATTGGACTTACCCAAAGTTTGAATATCCTTTCTCGTCTTGCCACGAGTTATATTGTGTTGTTTTTATGTTGTTACAGGTTATTATAAACATGTTTTAAAATCAAACCCTTGATAGGGTGGATGCGCTTTTTGAGTGTAGTGTTTTTGGTCAAAGCTTGGCTTCACAGTCAATTTTGGATGTGTACTTGCAAAGATAGCTTCGCTACAACCACGGGGTCTTCACTTAGTGAAACCATGCCATAGCACGTTCATTCATGGCATATGAAACAATACCCCTATTTTCAAAAAATATTGGAAAATACCTCCCAAAATCTTTTTTTTT
>LPNX010071838.1:74738-88834 GCA_001517045.1 Pseudotsuga menziesii | reverse complement strand
CAAGGAGAACAAGAGAAGAAAATAATAATCCTCCTCATTTATGATGATGCACTTCGAGTGGACATGCATGGACCATGAAGACTATGAGTAAATGACCCATATTCGCCTCTCAGTTTTCAGGTATAATCCACTATGGCCTTTGCCATAGGGTGTTCACTATTAGCCTGCATGATAGTATGTTAGTAGAAATTTTGAGTTCCTTACTTATTATACAACAAAACCTTACTATTTAGTATTTTTCTTTAACCATAAGATTAATGGATTGCGATCAATCCTCTCTAAGTTGCATTTTAAAAAATCAAACAAGCTTAGACAAGTGTAAGTCTTATATTAGTTGTGTGACCATCCACATGAAATAGTATTATAGTGACATTCTTAAAAAAATGGATTCTCAACAATCCAAGCCTAAACTTTAATTCACTTCTTTATTCAACAGAGTACATATATCACATACCTCGGACATTGTGGAATAGCCTAAAGAACAGCCTACCCTGTCACCTGAAACCTTACAGTTTTGCTTCCAGTCACTCTAAAGCCTAATGATTACTTAGAAGGCTGATTTCTATCACCTAGTACTACCATGCCTGAGCTCCTTGGTAATCTAGTTTGTGTAACAGATGTCAAACAATGTGTTTGGCTAACAATGCCAAAAATGAAGAACATATCATTTGCAAGACATAAGGACTTTCTTGAAGAACTTAAATAAAGTTTTTAAGAGGACCCCCAGCCACACACACACACATTGTGAGCCATGCTATTAATTTGGAAATAAAATTCAACTGAACATATTATTATCTAGACTCACATCATCTTCTTCATCCACTGTCATGTCATGCCCATGCCGTATATGACGATCAAGTAAACTCAACAGTCTTACAATAGTGTCCACTGGGGATAGATGCAAATTATTCCTTGAATGTGCAGACGTGATTTCATTTGCAAGAAGTTTTATTTTAGAAAAAGGAAGCCGTGCACCCTCCTCTTCACCTTCATCTTCTCCAGGAATTTCTGCTCTCTCAAGATAATCATCCAACATTTCACAGAAGCCTGCAACAGTGCCATCTGCAAATATAACATTGCAACCCATGATCCAAATGTTAACAAGTTGGCAGGAAAACAAGGAAATTTTAATAAAACCATGTTTCATTATAGCAAACCTTGATGACCGTGAACTTTCGACTTGCCCCTATCTGCCACTTCTCCAATTGTGTCTTTTCTTATCATTCTGGACTTTCTTGCAGACATGGTTGTTTGCATGTTCTGATATTCATAATCACTTTCAAAAATTTAGAAGCAAAACATCCTATTCATTACAAATTTTCTTGCCACAAAGAACTGTATAGCTAATTACTACAAGAATTATCACCTTCATTCATTATCACTATATTTCACTATTTATATTACTCTATTAATTTAATTATATTTTATACCATCTTACAAGTATTTGCAGGTGTTCATGTATGCCTCAAACCACCCTCAAACACAAAAATCTTTACCTACTATGATAAAGTCTATAATATCCTTGACCTTGGCTAAGACTGATCAGAAAAGAAACATTACGAAAGAAGACTGAAATAATTTCAAAATGAAGCCACTGTAATGCACCATGAAATTTTACCATAGCAAGAAGGGAAGTCAAATGATATCAGCAAATCAACGTTCAAATAACTATTAGAGAACAACAACAAAAAATCAAACCTTTCACTTGAGAGAAATTATAATATCTGCATAAGGCTAGTTGCTATGCACTTCAAATGTTTTGAAGGCTCAATTTTGTTTCTTCCATTCAATTCAACAAAATTAAATGGGAAAAATAAATAAACTCCATGTTAGGACTAATATCCTGAGGTTATTTTGTAACATACAATGCAAAGGGTAATAATGTAAAACATAAGGAAAAAGAGAGAGGCACCTACATTAGTAGCCCTCCATCACGTAGTGTGTGTATTTCAGCTTCAACTTCTGATTGGTTAAGCCTTAGTCTATAGCTTCCTGGTCCTCCCCTTACCATTTCAATCTACAAATAAAGATGACATTCCATATACAAATAGAGCTTATGTTATTCCACTATGAAATAATATCTGTTATTCCACTTTGAAATAATAAACTAATTAGCAAAACAGATAGAACTGACTGTCAACTTTTAAAGGAATGCATACCATATTTTTGATCCCTTGAATGTTGAGAGACACTATAGAGTTTACCAAATAGATATTCTAGATTTCAAAAACATACATTAATACAAATTTAAAAGATTAAAAGGGTCACAATGTCACATAAGACATGTCTCTGACAAATTTCCCTCCATAAAGGTACAAGCTATACTGTAAATGTAATAATTTCCTTCCATAAAGGTACAAGCTTTACACAGCCTACCTTGGGAGGGATTTGTCCTTTCTCAAGATACCCAATATATTCAGAAACGATTGTGGCACTCATTGTTGATGCTTTCTGATATAAAATGAGCATGTTAAGAGCTCAATATCAGGTAAATGATAAACAAAGGCAATAACAGGACATACTAGTCCCTCAATGTTTTACAAAACTTGAGTTGATTCAAAGGCTTACATAGAGTGTTCCTCCAACCACTGAAAGATACCAAGGTGGCCTCTCTGCTCTAACATGCATTGCAATCCGACTGCCAAGCCAACCTGTATGAATCTTGTTTTCTCTATATTCCACATCCTGTAAAAAATGAACACCCATATTTCACACAGCTCTATAATAAACAATACTATCATATAACCGTGTAAAAATTACCTGTTGCTATCGTCGGATCAATTAAACTATCTCATACACGTCAACCTTATAGCATGAATAAACATGTCGTAGAGACTTCCACATAATACCTTTGCTAGCACATGATTCATCCATGGGTGTTTTCCATATGAAGTGCCAGCATGATGAATTACTCCATTATGATCACCATCACATATGTACAAGAGGTGCTTAAAGCTTGATGGTCTTGGTTGAAACCTGATACAATTACTTAGATGTTCTTGATTATTTATGTCAAATGATTTTGAAAGGTGCTTGTAGCCATATATTTTGAGATTAAGTATTATTAATTAGAAAAATAAAAGGCCAGTAATCTCAAAAAGCAATGACATAAAATAAGAACTGGTCACTTGAGTCTTGTATTGAAATACAGGTTTAGAAAATAACATAAATTTTAATATAATGACTTACTTATGTTCCTTTGTTGCATTGCTTGAATCTGTCCCAAGGTATTGAAGCACCTCCATTATCTATTTACGTGGCAAACTGCCCATCACTTCTATTTTTCATTTCATGAAGCAAGATTTATATCAAAACGCAAGTTACATCAATAATGTGTTCACACTAACCAGCTCATGAAAGACTAGAATTTGCTTGCTTAGGTTGCTCTGCTCCAGTTGCAGCACAGTTGTAAAGTGTCAAGTGTCAAGTGCTAGTGCATGCTAATAGTTTGATAAAACCACACAGTGTCTATATCAGGATTACTAAATTAAACAGGAGAACACTCTAGGGCATTGCCATAAGCTGGAAACAACAGCCTACCTTAAGTATTTTCATAAATGAGGCCCTCTCTAACATTTTGAATTCTGCATTGGCAGAAGTACAGTAGTCAAAATGTTTAGAAAAAGTTTCTACGCAGACTTCTTTAGGTGGCCCGCATGAAGGCATTGAGGTGACCACCTGCAGGATTGGACATACTGAATCCTGCAAAGCACAAAACTCAAAAGGTCAGCTTCAAATCCAAAATGAAATTGCAACAGTTCATCTGAATGGCTGATGAGGAAGTTGCCCACAATCTCTGATCTCAGTTTTGTATTATGCAAACAATGGCTGATGAGGAAGCTACTTCTAGTAAGTACCATGCCAACCCTGCATATATCTATAGAGCAACTTATGTTAATTACCAAGTCCAAATTGTAACTACCTAAGTAGCAAAACTCTTTTTTTCTTTTTTTTGATGTTCGTGATGCCCAACCACCAGGTAACCCTTGGAAGCACAAGGTAGGTATGCCTTGTAAAATCCTCATCCTCTGTGGCAAGTTTTGGCTATAGAAGATTTCGTCAATGCTTGCAAGTTGCAACCTTTTCACTACCTCAAAGTCCAAGCAAGAGTTTTTATGATGCAATATTCAAAAGCAACAATCATATCGCTCCTACTTTTACACAATTAAACTACCCCTCCTATGACATGAAAAATAATTTAGAGGTTGGAAAAGTATAACACCTTTGAGATGCACTCAAATAAGCATTCACAGCATTCTTGTTGAAGAAGGTGAATTTCAAACTGATCTGCTAGTAGAATAAGGGGAAGCAACAAGGAACCCAAGTCCTGTATGTCATCCATATCCAACTTCCCACTGTACATGAAGTGCACCATAGCTAAAAATGCTTCAGGGGAAAAGTCCCTCAAGTAGACTTCTGAGGCATTGCTTTCACTCATCCCATTTGTAAACATCTGCCAAGTAATACAACTTACTTTCCCAGTACCATTTAATAATCTCTGAATAAAAGGGAAATTTTAGTCTAACAAGTATCACAAGTACAGTACATGTATACAGTTTAATATCCAAACTGAATATGAAAATAAATTATTTGCAAACATATATATCATTAAAAAACAATGATAGATTTAAATGCAAACCCATAGGTTTCAGAACTTTGGTACCTCCATAAAGGACTGCAATCGAGCAAATATCATATTTATAATATACTAATGGAAAATGAAAATAGGATCTAAGGCAAGCAAGTTGAGAATATAACCTTGGTAGAAGGAGCACTCCAAGACACTCAAAAAAAGTTTGTGTGCTTGGACAACCAGACCATGCCCCTCGATGTAAACATCAACATCGCTGTATTTTCCAGTTTCAAGCAAATTTTTCATCTTTCGCACATCAATTGGCAAGTCAGATGAGAAAGTTGGGCAGTTCCACAAAAAGGTTATAGGACTAGAATGGAGTAATTCCAATTTATGATCCTTACTCAGAGGCGTGTCCTTGAGTGCATCCTCCATCTGCTCACACTGGACCACGAGGGACTCAACACCAAACTCTTCACTAAGTTCACTCAATGCCCCCAATTGGAACTCTGAAACCTTGAGTAACAAAAACAATATTCCATCACTAAAGACCATACCATAACAGGAAAAAATAATTCTATCACCCATAAGCCCACACTAATGTTTATCATTATCACAGGGGTATATCAACATAAAAGAACTAAATGCCAATTTGTATTTGATCTTCTAATCATTTCTTGTAATATAGATAAACATTTAAATAATTAAGTCCGCACTCTATGACAAATCCCAATTTACCCTCTATTTTGTGCCTTTAGTGGGCTTATTATTTTTGGCAATTACAATGGATCTTTTTAGATTTGTATAGCCAAAACAATGAGATTTTACAGGTAAGATTTGAGAAATTTAACTGCAGAACAAATAGGCAATTCCTCTTGTTTATGAAGACAAAATCACTAAAATGGCCTAGATGAGAAGAAGCCCAATGACGTAAAAAACAAATATCAAAATTATTCCATCACTCAAAGCCCATGCCAAATCTTATCTTCATCATGCTACCATATTAACATAAAAACTAAATGCCAATTTGGGAGATTACCGTGAATACAGACTACCAAGTTGACACTTCCCCGTGATGTTGGGCAGTAAGAAAACCAATGATGTGAAAAAACAAAACTTAAATGAATTGTCACTGTTGAGGTTGATGTTAAGTGCTAGTAGCCATGCGTCCATCAGAGTTCCGTTCTTGGTTGTATTGCATTAATCACATGACATGGACCTCAAAAAAGTGAGGCAGAGTGGAAGTCGCATGTCATTTTGGTGAAATAGCTAACCCTCAGATCTGGCACCTTAGCCAAAAGGAAGTCTAATCTTTGAAGCACACAGCCCTGCTGGAGCATGTTTGCCAAAGAAATTCCAACAAATTTGGAAGAAAAATAGGATGGGAAAAACACCACAGCTCAGTGCTATATCGACACCAAAAACTACATCCCTGATCAGGGCATTGCAATGAATACAAAATACCAAGTTGGGACTTCTCCGTGTCGTTGGGTGAGAAATGGAAGAAGCCCAGTGATGTATAAGACAGAAACTAAAATAATCTCCCATGGGGCATTGGATCACAAATGAGGTCGATGGAAAGCATTCACCATTGTTATGTTCTCGCTGTGCTTTGCCCCAAATCTCAAGGGGATTAGATAACCGGTGCCAGTCCCTAGTAAATTTGGGGAAATAGCTACCCCCTAGTCTACGAGTCATTAAGCGATGGTGTTCGATCTGTCACAGCACGACTGACTGGTTTGAATTGCAGTTGATGGTGTTCGGTCTGTCACAGCACGACTGACTGGTTTGAATTGCAGTTGATTTCTAATGGAATAAATCGTGAGAATTAACTCTCGTACTTGGCGACAGTTTTCTATGGGTTTGAACCGGGGCACGCCCCCCAACTGGCCGGAATCTAGCAACCTCGCAGACCCCAATTGGCCGGAATCTAGTAGACCATTTATGCACTAAATTAAGGTTTAAATCCCAATTTTAACCATTGAAATGGTTTTAAAATCCCAATTTTAGCCATTGAAATGGTTTTAAAATCCAGGATTTAACTGAGAACAGTGAAATAAAATTACTTGTGAAAATAATAATTTCACAGCCAAAAACTAACCTGATTTAAAAAAAAAAAAAAAAAATCGACCGTTTTAGTTATATTTTATCCTAGTCGGTTTCAGCCACTCACTCCGTTAAATTGACCAATAAATTGTGAGAATAATGCCGGACTTTCAACGACTCCAGCAATAAATTGTGAGAATGGTGCCGGACTTTCAGCCAATCGACCAATTAGTTGTGAGAATGACGGTGCTTCTTTGGATGGTTCTAATTGCAATTTATTTTTGTGCTGGTTCGAATGGACTTCTCGGAAGTATTTCTGAAAGGTACATTTGAAATGACTAGTTGCCTGAATGCTCGGGCAGTGCTTTCAGCGCTGTTTTGATCCACAAGGTTAGAAATAGTGTTTTTATGATTTATAGGGTTTTATTATCATTTTTTTATTTTTAACATTATTTTGATACAATTTGGTAGGAATTTTTTAAAATTTAAGTTAAAGTTGTGAAGTTTTGGAATTTTAGGTATCCAACAAATTTTATAGGGTTTTGAATTCATTTTTACAATTAAAATTGAAATTAACACATAGTTTCACAGCTCAGCTCTATTATTTATTATTCTTTATTTGGATCTGAAAACTTAACCACCACATTTTACCAACCCACTTACCACTATGAACTAAAATAAAAAATATAACAAAATTTCTGACCTAAATTTGAGCCTTCTTTTATTTTTACACTAGAAGAGTATACAAAGATTTATGTTTATAATATCTTTTCATTAAAAATTTGACTCTTTTTATTGAAAATGTGCCCAATATGTTCGAATAGATTTTGACAAATTTATCAATAAATTGATGCTTATATTTAATTGTTATTTTTAAATGGATAAAATTATTAATTTTAAAACAAAATACATTTAACATCTTAATATTTATATATTATATTTTAAAAAGTAAATAATGTTTTTTTTAATATTACCAAGCTTTTGAATTTCAAGATTCTAAAAAAAATTGGAATTTTTTTTAAAGAAATTCAAAATAAAATCCATGGACCGTGCCCTACCTCTAAAAATAAAGAATATGGACATGAATCAATTATAGATGCAAGAAATGTTTTTGTTTCTTCCATGAAGGTAAGGTAATGTTTGGTATATTGACGAAAGAAATGTTTTTGCCTCTTCCAGTAAGGTAAGGTTTGGTATAGTGATGAGATGAAATCCAATAAAATTATTGTAGATAATTATTTATACAAGATATTGTGTTTATACTATAAAATTATTTAAATGATGATAACTATGATGAGGTGTTTATAATGGTAAAAGTTTAGATTCACTATTATATCATTGTCAAAAGTATTAATACTAGTAATTGTTTCAAAAAGGTGTAAAGATAGACCTATATGTTGTTGTTGGAGGGTGAAATAGCTAAAAAGTGGAAACTAAAACAGAATTTGCGTTTTGAGGAAAAAACTCCTAAAATTAGTCCATGGACTAAATTTTTCTCTCAATATTTTTTTTTGACAGAACAAACCCTCAATCAAATACATTTTTTTGTCTCGAATACCAAAAGAGCTTCTCTGCCGAGGAACATTGATCAAAATCAAGATACCAACATTGAGAGCAATCAATCAAGTAGGTGGGCTTTGGTTTTGGGCTTCATAAACTTATATTGTAGTCATGAAAGTTTTCCCATCAAGGTTGTGTTTTTGTATTATTGATGAGGTATGCAACAACATCTTACCTTACATGCCACATCTATTGAAATTAAACCCCCTTTGGCATAGCATCACGAAGGTTTTGAGTCATAAGAGGGAAAAATGGTGCATAAATTTTCAAAGTTGTAGTGGTGGATTACTCTATTGAAGTCTTAATCTCTCTGAAGTGTTCACTAATAAACATGAGATTAGACAAGATCGAAGAATTGTTGTATCACTTTGACAAGTTGAAGTCTAAGAACACGGAATTGAGAAAACAAGGCGTCACACAAAAAAAGTCATGAATAGTGCTTAGTAAAGCACACAACCTGAGGTCGGCATAAAACTTATTGCAATGTTTTGATAGTATAACCACAACAAGAAGGAAAGAATAATTCACTTGTAAAGGTACATGAAAGTTGCATGGAAGCAAAGGAATACAAGGCACTTTGGGGTAGCCTATGAAAAAATTTGCTTTTGAAATGTGAAACATATAATAATGTTTCAAATTTTGTGGTTGGAAATTCAAAATGGAAAGTCTAGTTTTGACTCTAAATTGTTAACAACTTAATTAAGGGAAATTTTTTTCAAATCACTCTTACATTCACATTTTATGGGAGATTAACAAAATGGTTGATAACTTGTCAATATATGGTTTACAGGTAGCAATGGGGTCTTGGATACTCGTGGAGATGAGGAATGGAGTCTGAGGAATGAATTCTGGATGTCTAATCCTACTCTTTCAATTCGCAATGCTTGAAGTCCTCTGGTTATAAACTTCTTTAGTATTAGGAAATTAATTTCAAAATATTTTAACCCACCAAAACTATAAGTTATTGAAGGGAAATTTAAAACTTTTAAATTCAACCAATAAACCAAATCATAAAATCCTACCATTATTCATTATGACACAAATATTAAAAGAAAAGCTTATATTAAAAACTAGAATGAAATTTCTCATACAAAATGTTATCCACAAAAAAATATTTAAACCCATTTTTTTATTTATCAAATTCCAAATTAAAATATTTCTCTAGAGATCCTATAAATCAAATTGCATGGTTTGAGAAGTGTTGATGTTATTATGGGTCCCAGTAAAACATTCTATAGATCATTCTCTTAGAGGTCCGCGACCCATAGAGAGAATGGCCCCATGGTAGCTTTGATTAGTGATGTGTTGACTATATGTATAAAGGGCTTGGATTCTTAGCCTAGTCTAGTCATGTGTTGATTAGAGTGGTAGTAGGATAGAGGTCACATTGCGTACTCACTATTTGGGAGTGCTCCATAGCGAGAGTGATTTATTTTTAAAGAGTGAGATGACTTGTCTATGTTAGAAGAAGATCTTATCTTTTTGTGTATTAGACAAAGTCTAATTTTATGTTTAAGCTCACTATTGGCTCTAGGAAGTGATGAGGACTTCTAAGAGTATGGTTAAATGAACATTAGAGTGCTTGGGAAGAATATGACCACATATGATGAGACATAAACAAGGAGAAATTTTCAATGATGAATAAATATCCAAAGAGATCAAGACAATCCACTCAAGAAGTCTCAAAGAAAGTGAAAGACAAGAAAGGAAAAACAACCCAGTAAAAGGGGGAACATGGACCAAGAAGAAAAAAGTACAAGTCATCCTTAAGAGTGCAAATCAAGCCAATTGAATAATATAAATAGAAGTCTTCTCACACTTCATTTGTCACATTCAAGCAAGCTCATATCTCTCATTAGTAGAATTAAGTTTTGGGGTTCTCTTATTATCTATATATCTCTCAAGGATCGCTAGGGTTTATTGTGGAATAAGGGCACACTCTTGTGATAGGGCTTAATATTTATGTTTGGTATGAGGAATTTTACATGTTACAAGGAGATCTTATCAGCTCGTATATTAGACAAAGTCTAATCTAATGTTGAATTTGACAATTGGCTCTAAGAAGTGACTGGGACTTCTTAGAGTATGGTCAAATCAACATTAGAGCTCTTGGGAATAATATGGCCGCATGTGATGAGACATAAACAAGAAAAAAGTTTCTATGATGAAGAAATATCCAAAGAAATAAAGACAATCCATTGAAGAAGTCCAAAAGAAAGCGGAAGAAAAGAAATGGTAAAATGGCCCCAATAAAAGAGGGAACTTGAACCTAGAAGAAAAAAGTACAAGTCTGCCTCAAGAGTGCAAATCAGGTCAACTGAAGAATATAAATAGACGTCTTATCAAACTTCATTTGTCACATTCAAGCAAGCAAGCCATTCGCTAGGGTTTCTTATGGAAGAAGAACACACTTGTGCTAAGGATTAATCTTTATGTTTGGTATCGTACTTGAAAAATTAGATTGATATCTTTAGAGAAAATTTTGTTTTGTTTTCTCCCATTTGGATTTCCCAAGAAATCTTTGTCTCTCTTGTGCATGGCTATCTTTGAGTGATCATTGCTTTTATTTCTATTGCAAATGAATATTGCTATAATTGTGGGATAAAATGAATAATTAAATAAAATTGAAAGAGATGAAAATTATATTGCTAAGTTATAAAACACTAACAAGAAGAGTATTGAAATACGAATGATTCAAACCACACAAGTCTTCAATCACAAGAATATAAAGTGTTAAATCAAATTCAGGATCATAAATTAATGGTTGACCAAGACCTTGTTCAATATTGTGATGCCATTGATTTCCATCATTTTGTTTAATTTATTATTATACAAGGGCATTTGTACTTCTTGACACTTGGAAATATGAACCACTTCAAGATTGATGATTCAATAAATCAAAGGACCAAGCATGATGAACAAAGTTTCTCTTTAATGATTATGGCAATATGTGTTTTGATATATTTCCTTGATATTTGACTTTACAACTTCTAATTTGTGCTCAATACCTCTAATGCATCATAGGAACATGCAACCAATTAAAAATGTAATTGTGTTGCACTATTTATCAATATGCATAGTTTTTTTTTTCAAAATATTTTGTCTAAATGTGGTCTCTTTAATTTCAAGTTATAAAGTTATTCATCATCCTTTTCTTTGTATATTATCATGATCAATCAATTGAGTCATTGTGGTTGTGAGATGGAGTGGCATCCTCCCTACCGAGATTCTATTATTCTAAATAGCATGTTCAACTGATATAAAACAATTGTTGTAATGGCTTAAATCCCTATTATTGGCTTGGCCTTATGAAGGGATTGTTGATGTATTTGTAACTTTGGAATGTATTCATTTGTATATTTTATGTATTGTACCCCGACGTTTATTCTGAGAAACATTTGTAACGTAATTGAGTCATGTCATATCCCGATGTTCCTATCAGGAGATTCAATAATGTAAACAAGTCATGTAAAGTCATTGTGGGTAACCCTCTTATTGATCAAGGGTTAAAGTCCCCGCAGTTATGGGGCACTAAGGTTATTAGACTCTCCTAGAGATGTCGGCCCTAGTAAGTAATTGTTAAGTGGGGTCGACATGTTGAAGTGGACTTTAAGTGAAGGAAAGAATATAAATAGAGAGTGAGCCTCTCTATTTATCACACACACACTCACTCACTGGGGCGCATGAGTGAGACGGGAGAAGCTCTCTCAAGTGAGAGAGAGAGAGAAAGCTGTGGAGATCATCTTTTATGTTTTTGGGTTTTACTGATGCAATTGGTGCTCATTCTATTTCTAAGGAAATTGTGGGGTTTTCTCCTTTATGGTTTCCCTGAGGAAAATTCTTTGTGTCTCTTATCTCTTGTGTTTATTGCTGTGCATGTTATTCTCTCAAATAAGATCCTAATATCATATTGCTTAAATGATAAAAATCTAACATGGTATCAGAGCTAACCTGAGCAGAAGAAATTGTGTAGCTGCAGAAGGTAGGGCTTCTTAATTTTTGGGTCTCTCTCCACAATCCATCAGCAAAAGTATGCTAGGATAACTCTTCATTGAAGGGTGCATCTTTCCGTCGAAGCGGAATTCGATTCCAGGCATTTTCATTTTTTGGTGCGGGAAATTAGGGCTTTTTATAGAAGAAGAATTTTTGAGTGAGCCTAGCATAGGATGGCTCTCCTCATCAAAATCGAAGTTTAGAGACCTGGGTCAAGATTTTTGGTTGGGTGTGTTACCACTTAGAATGTATCTAGGTTGTGAAAGGTAAATCCAAAGGTAACAACAAAAACCACTTTAGAATGTATTTCTCACCTAATACAGTCAGAGAGGGATCTCTCACTATTTACAAAGTTTTTATACTCATGATATTTCAATCAAAGACAATCAAAAGGTCAGATTTCTGATGGGGCAAATAGGACAAGTTTTTTTTTAAAGACTTGGTAGGACAGTCATGGAGGAGACCATTGGGAAATGGAGTCAACAATCACATCTGAAATAGGTTGCAAGAGGTAGGGTTTTGAAGGTTTATAAACAGAGGTAAGGTAGGCACCATTTCCTCGGTCTTGAGGTATTGGTAGGTTGATTAGTAGACAAAGGGAGACATCCCATCAAACAGAGCACCTAACTAGGGTGAATTCTGCAAGACTTTAGAAGAAAATGTTTTGAAAATGCTTGAACAATGGACCTAGAGCATGCAAGATGAATTGTAGCCCATAAACACTAATGCTCAAGCATGAAATAAAATACAAAATGGAGTGGGAAATAGGATAAACAATCACATAAAGAAATTACTTATTGAAGAAAAAGATGGCATAGGAATCTCTGTCATGAAAAAGTTTTTACATTCCTGGGTGTGTGCAAGAAGTTGAGGGTCTCTTTTGGCGTGTTAGATGCAATACAAAACTGAAAAAATGGACATCCATCAACTTGCATGGATATTTTGAGACACTTACACAATAAATCTTGCGATCAGTAAAAAACAAGAAATGTAGGAAATTGAATGACCTTTCCAAATATATTTTTTTTTCTATTGAAAATGTTGTTAACTATCTAAATTTAGATATTTTTTAACGGGCACTTTTTTATTTTTGGGACAAATTATAAGGTATATGTTTTTGTGGGTGCAACATCTGAGTGTCTAAATGATGGAATAAACTTATGAAAACCGGTATACATATAGAGAACATATAGGACTAGTGCATGACTATTTTTCCAATAATAAAAATAATTCTTTTTTATTCTTTTTTAATTATCTAAGAGATCAAACCTAGAAAACAGTACGTCAGTTGTGGGTGTAGCGTTTGAATGTCTTAATGCAATTATTTGGAAATGGGTTTTTTATAGCATGTAGAGGTTGGTGTTCTTTAGTGCACCATACAATTTTTTTTAAATGGTTGAGAAATGAAAGAGATATGGATGAAACACTAACAGTGTGTTTTTTGGGTTGGGGAGTGATGATAGAAGATAAATAAGAAAAAAATAGAAAAAATTATGTATTCTTGTTAAAATTTACATATTTAGAATCTGCAAAAAAAACCATATCTGTTTCTAAAATCTCATAAAATATGGAGGTGTGCAGCATAATCAGATGAACAGCTAAACACGAGTATATTGAAAATTTGGATATAATGCTAAATTAGCCATGGTTTATCATACTCCAAGGCATAGGCATGTTGAATCCGAAGCAAAGTACAAAGCAGACACATAGGCATAGGAATTCCATGAAAGCATGGGTGGAGGCTCGGCCTTATCATTTGGAGGGAATAATTTTTTGAATTTAAACAATACACGAGCGCGATTTAGTAAAACAAAATGCATGCGCATTTTGTATAAGAAAAACGCGTACACGTTTTGTAAAATCAAAATAGTGTTGTAGTTAACATCATTGTAGTTAACATCATTTTCATCATTCATCATCATCA
>LPNX010071838.1:47567-67567 GCA_001517045.1 Pseudotsuga menziesii | reverse complement strand
AATCCTGTTTGGATGGAACTTGCTCCAACTGTGCTGGAATGGCATTATTGAGCCAATGTATGCACGAGACTGGAGACAATGAATTTGGGAATATGGTTACAGACATGAAAAGTTTCAAATATATCAACTATGAAATAGTCCCAGGGAAAGAAAGCAAAAAAATACAATTGGTGACATCTCAGGTACATGCATTTATCTATAAATTTATGTTTGAACAATTTCATTTCATTCCTTACTTAAAAAAAAAACCCTAATATTGAGATCATTTTGTGTCAACAGGTACAAGTTAGTGTCTTCATCAAGGAATTTATTGAAAAGACACATCAATATGTTCAGCATGTCCACTTGGCATGATGGCAGGATGAGAAGTTTAGAATTTGCAGAGATACATTTCCTCGTGGTACTATACTTTCAGTTGTTGATTTTGTCGAGAAATACACTCTGAAACCTCAAAATGAGATCCAAAGTCAGTATTATCACTCTGAGTAGGTTTCCTTGATGGTGCATATCATATATAGGCATGGCCCAAATAGCAGTGAAGAGCAAAGAGAAATTCTAAAGGAATATCACTTCTACATAAGTGATGATAGGTGCCATGACTTCCACTATGTACGTCATTGCTTCATCATGTTCTATGATCATTTGAAGGGTAGGAACATACAGATGGATCGACATTGAATTTGGTCTGATGGATGTGTTGATCAGTTCAAAAATGCATGCATATTTCAATGGTTGTGTTCATTGCATAAAAACTACAAAGTTCCACATATGTGGAACTATTTTGAGACTGGGCATGGTAAAGGAGAGCATGATGGAGCTGGAGCATGTGTCAAAACAGCCCTACGAAGAGAGGAATTGAAATTATCTACAATATCTACTATTCGAAATGCTCAATCTATAGTCAAGTGGTGCACGTCAGTAATGGGAGAGGAATTAGCTATGCGAGTAGAATCCACAAGAAAGAGACATGTAGAGAGCTTTTTTTTTGGAGGTGGTAGACATAGATTGTTCACATGCATGGGAATGCAAGACTGTTCCTGGGAGTCGTGGCTTTCATTTGGTTCGAAGCTCTGATAACCCAGTATTTGAAATTTGGACCAGAAAACTCGCTTGTTTTTGCCCGCCTTGTTGTGATGGTGATTGGGATGTGTGTGAATCATTGGATTGAGTTGATGGATGGGATCGCATATCACTTCCACTTGATCAACATGCAATTGTTGAGTTAACTCCATTGGAAGAAGACCAATCGTCTATTTATATAGATTTTGATCATGTATCAGACCTTGTACAACCTAGTATGCTGCATTTCCTTAACATTTTTTTGTAAAATTTACGTAGTCTTGAAACTCACATTAATGGCCTTGTATCACACGAAAAATATTTGATCATATACCTACAATCATACTATGTAGGACACATATACGCAGTGGTTTCCTCAAAAGATAGTGAATGGGGTGGTGATTATTGGTTGGCCCGTTGTATAGAGGGAAAGCAAACCCTCATTATGTCCATGACTGATGATGAAAACAATCACTTCCCCGTTGGTTCTATGGTTGTTAAAGGTGAAAACCTTACATATGACAACAATGCAAGAAAGAAGGGTGGATATGTTGACAGGGATTACAAACCAGGTGCAAGTGTGTATCACTTTACCAACTTAATCATTGGTACAAACCTCTAGGTACGAACAATGCCTAGCCAAAATTCATCGAAGGTATGCTACTTCTTACCGAATACAGAGCACGAGAGACTAATGGAGACCATCATTATAAGAGATGATCTGGAGGGCTTGGTTGTATGATAATAGGTGGGATCTAGCATGATGTGGTATGTATCATAATTTTAATTTCCCCATGTATTTTTCTTATAAATATGTCAATTTTGTGTTCTTGATATGCAAAATTTTCCATAGTGTTGTTTATAAATATGCCAAAAGTTCTCTTGTATGTCAAGTTAATGAACATGCCAAATTTTACATATGATCAATAAACCATATATATCAATCATATGAACATTTCAAGATCTCATTCACATGATATACATAACATTAGAATACATACATGTACCTATGTAGGTCATACCTATCAAAGTTCTTTGTAGACTCTCTTACAAAACTAAAATCCTAATTTTTCAAGTAGGTAATATTGTCAATGTTTTCAGCCGATATATACAACTAGGATGATGGAAACAAGATGCCGCAATGATAAACTTATGTTTTAAGGCTTGTATGATTTCCTTCTTGACAACTCACCTCTTATACCCCCATGTCCATTGCCAAAGGGGTAGTGCCTAGTAGTGTTGGAATTTCATCTCATTTTTTTTATTAAGAAGTTTAATTTCTAATTAAAAGATAATAAGAGATAATAAGAGATTTATTTAACTTTGTTTTTAGTTGATTATGTTTTTTTGAACATTGAAAGTGGAAGAAAATAACCTACTAATATTGACACAAACAACTCAAAAGTAACATGCTTCAACATTATGCATATGAAGTATTCAAAAGTAACATGCGCTAACATTATGCATGTGAAGTAGGTAAACATCATGCATGTGAAGATATTAAGTGATAAACTTAATAAACAAACAAAATTTGGAACCTCTCATGCTTTCGAAAGGTTAATGTTTCATGTAATGCATAATAGAAAATTTTGGGAGGCTGACATGTTGGGTCATTGGTGTAATTGAAATTGTGATATTTTAATTTTCAATTAAAATATATGATTTTATTAAGGAGTTTAATTTCCAATTAAAAGGTAACGATAAACTCATTTCCTCATGTCTCTCAATGATCATGTATTATAAAAATCTTGAAACAAAACAACATACTAGCAATGACAGCTCGCCAACTCAAAAGTAACATTAAGTCATTGATCCATAGAAAGCCACAGACGGTGGGGATACTGTTGGCGTTGCCATAATTCCCATGCCCAAACACGCTAGTAGGAGTTGACATAATTCAAAATTGCAGCTCCATGAGGTTTTTTGCGCACCGGGCCCAAGTCCACCAGGTGTCCCTAAATGTTATCTGGAGGTGACCTGCAACTCGCCATAGATCGATGCTCGGGCCTTCAATCAACGAACTGTCAATTTCGTTGGATTCATGACATGGGATTTTAGCTAGGGGGGGGCCTCTCCCTCCTGTCCATTGCTTGATGACCTCTGTCTACGGTGGTTTCTGAAGCTAGGGTTTCGCTCAATAGGGGACAATGCAGTCATGCCAACGAGGGCCAAATCTAGAAAGCCATGGATGGTGGGGATGCGATTGGCATTGCCATATTTCCCATGCCCAAACATGCTAGCAGGAGTTGGCGAAATTCAAAATTGCCACTCGTGATTTTTTTGCACACCGGGCCCTAGTCCACCAGTTGTCCCTAAACAGTATCTAGAGGTGACCTGCAACTCGCGATAGATCGATGATCGGGCCTCTGATTAATGAACCGTTTATTCCGTTGGATTCGTGACATGGGATTTTAGCTAGGGGGGGTCTCTCTCTCCTATCCATTGCCCGATGACCTCCATCTACGGTGGTTTCTGAAGCTAGGGTTTCACTCAATAGGGGACAATGCAGTCACGCCAACGAGGGCCAAATATGGAAAGCCACATATAGTGGGGATGCAGTTGGCATTGCCATATTTCCCATGCCCAAACATGCTAGTAGGAGTTGACGAAATTCAAAATTGCCGCTCCGTGAGGTTTTTTTGCGCACCGGGCCCAAGTCCACCAAGTGTCCCTAAACTGACGTGCAACTCCCCATGGATCGATGCTCAGGCATCCGATCGACGAACCGTCAATTTTGTTGGATTTGTGACATGGGATTTTAGCTACGAGGGCCTTTCCCTCCTGTCCATTTCTCGATGACCTCCGTCTATGGTGGTTTCTGAAGCTAGGGTTTCGCTCAGTAGGGGATAATGCAATCACGCCAACAAGGGCCAACGCTGGAAATCCATGGATGGTGGGGATGCAGTTGGCGTTGCCATATTTCCCATGCCAAAACACGCTAGCAGGAGTTGACATAATTCAAAATTGTGGATCCGTGAGGTTTTTTGCGCACTGGGCCCAAGTCCACCAGGTGTCCCTGAACGGTATCTGGAGGTGACCTGTAACTCACCATAGATCGATGCTCGGGATTCAAATCGACGAACCGTTGATTCAGTTGGATTCACGACGTGGGATTTTATCTAGGGGGGGCCTCTCCCTCCTGTCCATTGCCCGATGACCTCTGTGTACGATGGTTTCTGAAGCTAGGGTTTCGCTCAGTAAGGGACAATGCAGTCACACCAACGAGGGCCAAAGCTGGAAAGCCACAGATGGTGGGTATGTAGTTGGCATTGCCATATTTCCCATGCCCAAACATGCTAGCAAGATTTGACGAAATTCAAAATTGCAGCTCTGTGAGGTTTTAAGCGCACCGGGCACAAGTCCACCAGGTGTCCGTGAACGGTATCTGGAGGTGACCTACAACTCACCATATATCGATGCTCGGGCTTCCGATCGATGAACCGTTGATTTCGTTGGATTCGTGGTGTGGGATTTTAGCTAGGGGGGGCCCTCTCCCTCCTGTCCATTGCCCGGTTACCTCCGTCTACGATGGTTTCTGAAGCTAGGGTTTCGCTTAGTAGGGGACAATGCAATCACGCCAATGAGGGCCAAAGCTGGACAATGCATTTCATGCCAATGAAGGCCAAACTTGGAAAACCCTATCCCTAACTAGGGTTTATTATTTAACATGCAAGTCCCATAACCATAACCCTACCAAGGAAACCCTAATCTTATCTTACTGTCACAACTCAATTCAGAATCAATCTAATGGCAAATTGAAAATTTTCAAATCCAGTGGACTTATGCTTCAAATCATGTTGATTCACGAAGTTGGTTCTCAGTCTTTGGATTCTATTGTAGTTCCTTTAATGCTGAGTTATTAGTCATTGGGTGCATGAGGTTTGTTGAATAGTGTTGTTGGTTTTTGATGAAATGTGAAGCATGTATTGCACTTAGTTTTATTAAATTACACTTGAGCATTGACTTAACTTGTAATTTAATGAATCCAAACTCACAATTTTTAATTAGATATATCCAATTGGTGTGCAAGTAGTGAGTTCATTGAAACCTTGAAATACATTGTATTGTACTTATATTTATTAAATTACATGAGCAAGAACTTTGACTTTAGTGTGCATGTATTGAGACCATTGAAACCTTTAAATATAATAGTTTTTTCTTTTGACATAGTGCATTCATAAGTAATAGATAATCCTCACAGATCAATACAATAGATTGACACAAGAACATGTGGAAACCAAAGAACAAATTCAAAGTGAAATGTATCATTCATTTATAACTGAAATGTCAATGTACATGTCTCCAAAAGTACATATATATCCAAAAGTATCGAAAAGTACATATATATCCAAAAGTATCGAAAAGTACATATATATCCAAAAGTATCGAAAAGTACATATATATCCAAAAGTATCGAAAAGTACATATATATCCAAAAGTATCGAAAAGTACATATATATCCAAAAGTATCGAAAAGTACATATATATCCAAAAGTATCGAAAAGTACATATATATCCAAAAGTATCGAAAAGTACATATATATCCAAAAGTATCGAAAAGTACATATATATCCAAAAGTATCGAAAAGTACATATATATCCAAAAGTATCGAAAAGTACATATATATCCAAAAGTATCGAAAAGTACATATATATCCAAAAGTATCGAAAAGTACATATATATCCAAAAGTATCGAAAAGTACATATATATCCAAAAGTATCGAAAAGTACATATATATCCAAAAGTATCGAAAAGTACATATATATCCAAAAGTATCGAAAAGTACATATATATCCAAAAGTATCGAAAAGTACATATATATCCAAAAGTATCGAAAAGTACATATATATCCAAAAGTAACCAGAAGTACATGTGTCTCCACAACTATCCAAGACTATCCAAGCCACATGTACACATGTATCGATATGTACATATCCCATAAGACACATCAAAACTCAAGCTTCCTCTTGTTCTTTCTCAAGGTTGATCCTGTAGGCACAACTCTAGGACCAGGGTGCATCTCTGGATCCTGCAAATTAAATATCAATTGTTAAATTCAACTAACTATGTACTAATACATTAGCTCAATAAAATACCATATCTAAATTAACTCAAAAATTATCAAAATGTTAATGGACTTTGCATGAAACAATTGGTCCGATAATGGACATCTCACCTCAGTGAGAGACTGTGACAAAGGGGATTGTGTTTCTTGTGTAGCAGATGGAGCTGTTGGTTGAACATGAAGGATGGTCACATCCATGGTCGAACCAAAGGGGGCAGGAACTGGTGGTGGTGGTGGTGGCTACAATCACCAAATCTTGAAATAGTTAGAAATGTGCATGAATAAACAATAAACAACAATAACACACTATGTCTAGATCATGTTCAAATAGTTGTACCTATGTGTGGCTTGTTGTTATTGCAGATACCACATTGACTGCTGCATCAATAACTCTTGCTGCTAGTGGCTACAATCACCAAATGTTGAAATAGTTAGACATGCATGAATAAACATATGCCAACAATAATAAACTATGTAACGATCATGTTGAAATAGTTGTACCTCTGTGTGACTTGTTGCCATTGTAGATGCAGCACTAACTGTTGCATCAACCATCCCTGCAAGGTTTTCAATAGTAAACTCTGGCTCCTAATGCAATAAACATGCAAATCAAACATTAACAAAACATTTTATGCACTGGATTTCAAGTTAACCAAGAAATATCATCGAAGGATATACAAATTACCATGGTATCAGTATCTCCATGGTCGTGGACAACTTGACTCTTTCTAGGAGTAGGCCATCTCATATACACTTGACCCTTGTTCACATATGGCCTATGAGGAGATACAACTATAGGAAATGGTCCAGGTGTTTCGATTGGTGCCTATAGTCAACAAGAGTTCATGTAGTTAGACATGCATGATTCAACGAACATACATGGATTTAAAAATGACATTTTTTAAATGTTTAAAATGTTTACCTCCATCACTGCTTTCCCCCGTGAAGGATCTGGCATCTGCCAGTTTAATAATTATAAATATTAGACCATAGATAGCATTAGTGAACTAACATGCACAATGTGTGGAAATTAAAAAATTAATAAGTATTAAAAAAATGACATTTTAAAAATGTTTACCTTGGTGTGAGATACGAAAATGGGTGCTATATGAATCTCTCCACCAACCAAGGGATCAGTGGATGGAATGTCATGCTTAGATATTTCCTCGGTCGATATGACCATGGATCCTACCTCCATCACTGCTTTCCCCCATGAAGGATCTGGCATATGCAAGTTTAATAATTGTAAATATTAGACCGTAGATAACATTAGTGAGCTAACATGTACAGTATGTGGAAATTAACAAATTAACAAGTATTAAAAAACTGAAATTTTAAAATGTTTACCTCGATGTGAGATACAGAAATGGGTGCTATAGGAATCTCTCCACCAACCAAGGGATCAGTGGATGGAATGTCATGCCCCTCTGTAGAGTGTAGAATATGAAACTCTGGGGCGTCGCTGCCGGCATAAAGCATCAACTGCAAGTTCACAAAATTAATATATTAGCTCAAACTATACATATGTGTACAAAGAGGAAAATAAATGCAGAATTTATTACAATTAACCATATACATACATCACTCAAAAACCCACTAAAGACAACATCTGACGAAAGACCATAGCATGGACGACCACATGATGTGCACTCGTGAGGCTCAAAAGTAGGCTAGGAATGTGCTGATGGTGCTGCACTAGTAAATGGTGCTGTAGTAGATGGGGGTACTGCACTAGTGGGTGGTACTGCACTAGAAGATGGTCCTGCACCATGACGACCTGGTGTATGTACCACACCAGGGACAGATGTCCCTTCCTCACCCATATGTTGAACCATAGTGCTATGGTGAACAACGGCCCGTGCCAAACTCAAAAATGCATCACATGTCCGTGGAATAACACGATGTACAGGTGGGGCATCTGGCCCAGGAAACTGCCTGCGAGGTGCAGGGATAGGGCGATCAACGTCTCGAAGCCTGGCATTGGGTCGGTTTCAGGGAATCCCCCCACCGATCCCCTGAAACACCAATATATCAAAATAGTGTACGTGTTTACCCAACACGAACTCTACATACATCTTCCGAAGGAAATACAAGGGGATTTCCTTGTTGTTGTGTGGTGGCATATCAAAAACCATATACCATCTGTCCATCCAGTTATCAACAAATGGATGATATGTGCACCACTCGATAGATATATGTGGCCTATTTGCATTTGGGATTTCCCTCGTCCGAGGGTCCCTAAACAATGAAAATATATGCTCTTTGGTAATTTTCAACTTTTTAATTACACTATAGCCAAGCCCATCAGCGTACTCTTGTCTTTTTCTTTCTCTATATGATGTAATACCATATAGTATGTTGCTTGACAATGTAATAGTCTCAACAATTGCATCCAAAGTGGATGCAATTGAACGTCGAATCCTATCACCACCACTAAAAGCAGTACTGAGACCTCTCAACTGGGCAAGCTCAATCAGTATTTCAGCATTGGTGTCCATAGTCCCAACTGCAGTAAAAAAATCAATAAGGAAATCATTAGAAACGTATACATGGTATATAATGACATCTCTTCAAAATTTGAAAATGTAAATTAAGGAAAACTCAAGTTATAAGCAATTTAATGGCATTCACTTACATACATTAAAACTTAAAATTAAACATTTAACAATTAAATAGTGAGTTTCGTTCAACTTCTTTCTAGAAGTTAAGGCACTTATTCACCCTCATTGGTGACTTTTCCATGCACACTTGGGTTTAAACTTCTTTGAATTTAGGAGTTCTATTTTGACATGTTTTGGCCTTTACGTCCCTTGGATATGTAAAATAAAGGGGCAAGGGACTATTAGGACATGTGAGGCAAGAAAATGGGTGATACAGGACTGCCACCATATCCTCTAAATATAATTGACTCGGTCATGGTTGGGAACACTCTTAGGATGCACTCTAGGTAGTTCATGGGTGTTCACCATTTCCATTGTTGTATAACCATGGAAACCAACCAAAAGTTACATGGAAAATGGAGAATTTGTGGACTGGACTACAATTGGTTGCATATGAGCTTAGATACTCGACATGTAGAAATATATTACCCATTGTTTTTGCTATTTTAAAAAATGGTTGATAAACCTAGTGATGCAAGGGCATAGACTGTTTGAGTAAAGTCATTTATGTCTTTGCTAGATCTAGGGATATTAGGGAGACCTAGGGTCTCACATGTTTCTAATTTTATTTATTATGTTTATAGGATAAAAGAAGTAGAATTCGTGTTCTTGTGTTTGCTAATATGGGTTTCTTACACCTTTTTCCTTACACCGTATTTTTATGTTAGTTCTACCAATTGGTGTGTAATATCTAGGGCTTCTATTGTAATGGGAACATAAACTACCTTGTCCATTACTCTCTCTTGCATATTGTGGAGAATTATGAGATATGCGTTGTTTAGAACCCTACTCAGTAGTAATTTTGTGTCTCTCTTATAGTATTTTTGTTCCTTTTTGTTTATGCCTCTCAATCTCATTATGATGTGGGATTTCTATATTTCTTTGTCTTTAATTTGTAGATATATATTATTTTTTTAATTGTTAAAACCCTTGGCTTATAATTTTAGCCTCCTTCCACACACACTCTATACTTGTGTTTGTTTTATATATTTCTAGCCTTTTAGAACATTGAATATCTATTAGACGTGATGTTTTTTATTCTTATAGCCTCTTTTAGTTTGAATCCATCAAACATTAGCTTGGGAGTTGTTGGGTTGATTATTCTATTAAAAAACACAATTATAGCTTAAAAATTGACAAAAAAGAATGCTTTGAGTGATTGAATTACCTTGTTGGATGATAATTCACCAGTGGAATCTCCTCCCCTCCAACTAAATCAGCTCCTCCAACAATATCAAGCACTTAAATTGCTCCAAAACGCTTCAAATGGCCACCATTTTCACGTTCCCGATAGGTAAAATAGGCCACGGGTTTTGGCCCTGTGTATATAAATTATTTTTTGTTTTCCAAATCGCGTATGCATTTTATAACTACAGATTGCGAGCGCATTTTGTAGTTATATAACGCGTACGCGATATGGTTTCCTATACATATCCCATGACATGTTAGGCTCAGGTTGAACCATAGCAATTGCTATGTAGCAGAAACGCGTTGTATTTTTTGGTAACGTGATCGTGTTTTTGAAAACTAGGATTGCATCTAAAAGGTCCCTCATCTTCTTGCATTGACCCTCCTCCTCTGCAAATTTTATTCATCTACTGAAAATTTGAAGCCATTACAATGTAGAGCCTCTCTTCTCTTGAAAAATCCCCCCTAAAGCTATCAATTACATTTTAATTTATAGAAGAATAACCTCTACCTAACCTTGAATTCGAAACCTAATTGAACTCTAAAAATAGAAACAGTTACAAGAAAGTTTCTCCTGCATATCTCTAATGGTGATAGCTATGTGAAATATGGGAGAGGTTTTTGTAATTGGCCATGTTCCCGACAAAACCCATGTATTCTGATCTCCAAAATCATCTCAAAATTCTTGGAATCTGCCTTTGAAACTGATGACTCAGATATTAAATCTGTAAATTTCTGAAAAAGTAACTTGTGAAGATATTTTAAATTCTCCCAACCTGTGATAGCTGTGTAAAAACGGAAGGAGGTTTTTTACTATAGGCCTGTTAGAAATACAAACCTCTCTGATTTTTGTAAAATTAAATTCCATTTGTATGAAACAATTCTTTGAATTTGATGGCTGAAATAGTCCTTTGGAAAACATGAAAACTAGCCTGTAAAAATGACTTTGTTTCTCCTAAACCATAGAACCTAGGTAAATACCGAAAGAGGTTATTGTGGAGAGGCATGTTGTGAAGAAACGCCTCTCTCATTTTCTCAAAATTCATCTTCATTTGATGTAAACAATTCTTTGTATTTGATGACTAGAACAGTCATTTTGAAATCTGAACATTTTCCCTCTGAAGATGACTTCAATTCTCCCATTATTTAGCACCTAGGTAACAATTGAGAGAGGTTATTGTAGATAATAATTTTATGATGAAAAACATCTTTCATTTTTTGAAAATGCTTCTTTATTTTCCGAAACAATTCTTTGAATAAAATGACTAAAACAGTCATATTCATAAAAAATATGTTTTATGTATTCTTGTTTTAAAAATAATAATTTCATCCATCTAAAAATAACAATTAAATATAAGCAACAATTTATTGATAAATTTGTCAAAATCTTTTTTAACAGATTTGACACATTTTCAATAAAAAATTGTCAAATTTTTAATGAAAATATATTATAAACATAAATATTTGTAGACTCTTTTAGTGGTAAGTGGGTTGGTAGAAAGTGGTGGTTAAGTTTTCAAATCCAAATAAAGAACATGGTTGAGATGTGAAGCCTCTAAGACAATACTTGAAGTCCTGTCATAACATTTTCTCAACTAGTCAATTTAAATAAGAGATGTTTAAAATTTGAAGATTTGGATATGATGACTATTTTTTTCCTGGAATCTAGTCTTTTTATTTTGCAAAATCAAAATGAAACTATGATGGTAAAAATGGATTCAGCACACTCTAAAACTTATTGGATACCCCAAATTCCAAAACTTAATAACTCTAACTTCAATTTTTAAATTCCAACCAAATTTTATCAAAATAATGCTAAAAGTAAAAAATATTGATAAAACCCATAAAAACACTAATTCCAACCTTGTGGATCAAAACAATGCTGGAAGCCATGCCCGAGCATTCAGGCAACTAGTCAATTCAAATGTAGCTTTCAGAAATACTTCCCATAGGTCCATTCGAACCAGCACAAAAATAAAATGCAATTCGAACCATCGAATGGAGCATGTCATTCTCATAATTAATTGGTCGATTGGGTGAAGTCACGCATCATTCTCACAATTTATTGGTCAATTTAATGGAGGGAGTGGGTGAAACCTAGTAGGATAAAAGATAACTAAAGACCAGTTAGATTTTCACAATTTTGAAATTTCAATAATTTTATTTCACTGTTCTAAGCTCAATCCTTGATTTTAAAACCACTTCAATGGTTAAAATTGCGATTTAAACCTCAATTTAGACCAGAAATGGTTTGCTAGATTCCGGCTAGTTGGGGTCTACTAGATTCTGGCGAGTTTGGGGGCGTTTTGGTTAGAGCTTATACTGCCCCACTTGAAACCCATAGAAAACTGTCGCTTAGTGGATTTGGGTGTAAGTACGAGAGTTAATTCTCACAATTTATTCCATTACAAATCAACTGCAATTCAAAACAGTCAGTCATGATGGAATAGATCGAACACCATCGCTTAGTGACCATTATCACTATAAATACATGGGACTCGTAGTAATGGTTTGCAATTGAGAAGAGAAGAAAGAGAGTTGAGAAGAAGAGAAAGTACAGACATTCATATGAATATGGAGACAATGAATATTCAAAACTAGAAGTTGGAAAGTACAAATTTGCATGCATTGATTGTTCCATTTCCTTTTCAAAGTCATGTTAACGCTCTCATGAATTTGGCGCAACTACTGGCTATGCATGGATTTTTCATCACTTTCATCAACACTAAATGGATCCATAAATGCATGGTTGGGATTTCTTCAAGAGATGCAAATTATCTTAGAGGTGATCCTGATCTGTTGATATTTGATTCTGAATATAACATTAATTAAAAACAATAATGGACAAAATGCACTCAGATATTACACAGGATTTTTAATGTGGTAAAACCCCAATTTGGAGAA
The DNA here is from genome assembly GCA_001517045.1 of Pseudotsuga menziesii. NCBI lineage: Eukaryota > Viridiplantae > Streptophyta > Pinopsida > Pinales > Pinaceae > Pseudotsuga > Pseudotsuga menziesii. The sequence goes on along the minus strand of LPNX010071838.1, from coordinate 54,689 downwards.
ACATCCACCTTGGAAAAGTATTGATGTCTTATTCCTTTCAACAATGAAGATTACAATCAGGCATGTCATCCACACATCTCATTCACTCTCCTCGCTCCTCTCCAAATACATTTAAATACATTTAGTCAAGAAGTTACATTAATGGAAGAACTGCCACCGGTTACAGTAACTCCTAATCAACCAACAATTATGGTTGAGAAACCATTTTAGTTTAATTAGTTGTCATAAATTTAACAATCTCCACCTTGACAACAAATCATCAAATACTTTGCCGAGACTATTCATCACTTCTTTGTTAAACCAAGAGAAGCCACACACCAACGCAACTTCTCTAATATTACTGGTTTTGTAAACATATCTGCACAATTTTCCTTAGTATGAACTTTTTTCAGATCTACTCCACCTTCACTAATGGCTTGCCTTACAAAATGATATTTTACATCAATATGTTTAGTCTTACTATGGTAAACAAGATTTGTAGCCAAATGTATAGCACTTTGGCTATCACAGAAAACAAGCACATTGTTCTACAACCTTCCAATTTCTCCAAGTAGACCTTTCAGCCAAATTAATTCTTTGCAATCATGTGAGGCAGCAATGTACTTAGCCTCTGTAGTGGATAAAGCAACTGTTTCCTGAAGCTTTGACATCCAACTTATAGCTCCACCTGCAAGAGTAAAGACATAACCTGAAGTAGACCTTCTCTTGTCCAAATCACCTGCAAAATCTGAATCAACAAAACCACATATTCAATCACTCGTTCGATTAAAAGAGATACAATAGTCACTTGTGCGTCTTAAGTATCGAAGCACCCATTTCACTGCATTCTAATGTTCCTTTCCTGTGAAATATCAGGTCTAGTGCACACCATTGCATACATCAAACATCCTACTGCATTGGCATATGGAACACGAGACATATAATCCTTTTCTTCATCACTACTAGGACATAAACATGAAGAAATCTTAAAATGGGAAGCCAAAGGAACATTCACAGGTTTTACCTTGTTCATTCCGAACCTTTCAAGCATCTTTTCAACATACTTCTCCTGTGAAAAACCGAGCTTACCATTTCTTCTGTCTCTGTGTATTTCAATACCCAAAATCTGTTTTGTAGCTCCAATATCCTTCATATCAAATGCCCTAGCCATCTGAGCCTTCAACTTGCTAATTTCGCCCATGCTTTTACTTACAATAAGCATATCATCAACATACAATACTAAGATAATGAATACGTCATTTAACTTTTTGAAGTACAAACAATGATCATACTCACTTCTAGTATAACCTTATCTCACCATGAAAGAATCAAACTTCTTGTACCATTTCCTGGGTGATTGTTTCAGGCCATACAATGATTTCCTGAGCTTGCAAACTAATTTTCCTTTACAATGCTGCACATAACCCTCTGGTTGTTCCATAAAAATCTCCTCATCCAAATCTCCATGTAGAAAAGTCGTTTTAACATCTAGTTACTCTAACTCCAAATCAAGCACTGCAACTAGTGCTAACACAATGCAAATAGATACAAGCTTGACAACAGGTGAAAAAATCTCATGATAGTCAATACCTTCCATCTAAGAATACCCTTTTGCTACCAATCGAGCTTTGTATCTTTCAATCTTACCATCAACACTTTTCTTCAATTTGAATACCCACTTACACCCAACCACTTTCCTATCTTTAGGGAGTTCAACCAAATTCCATGTCTCGTTCTTCTCTAGAGAATCCATTTCTTCTTTCATTGCCATCTTCCACTTAGCGTTTTCAATGCAATCAATGGCTTCCTGAAAACAAGAAGGTTCTCCATCATTAGTAAATAAAGCAACAGATGAGACAAAATCAGTTAACCTCTTAGGAGGCTTTCTCTCCCTTGTCGATCTTCTTGGTGTAGGTTGTGGGGTTTCCACATATTCTGTGACTTCATTTTCACCAGAAACTTCTTCTTGTTCCTTTGAGTCATGCAAAAATTGGTTCTCCAATTGAACTAGCTGTTTTGATAGTACCTGTTCCTGTTCCACATCAACTTTTATATTTTCTGATTTAATCAGAAAAGATTCATCAAAAATTACATCTCTGCTAATGACAATTTTGCAGGCAATAGGATCCCACAACCTATATCCTTTTGTTACATCGTCATAGCCAACAAACATGCATTTCTTTGACTTGGGATCTAACTTAGAAAGCTGATTTTTAGGAGTAAGAGCATAGGATTCACAACCAAATTTTTTTAAATTCGAATAATCACAACAAGGATTACCAGTCCATACCTCTTCCGGAATTTTACAATTTATTTCCATGGAAGGTGACATATTTATTAGATAACAAGCAGTTGAAACTGCTTCTGCCCACAACTCTTGACTCAAATTAGCATTGATAAGCATGCTCCTTGATCTCTCTAGAAGAGTCATGTTCATGCGCTCTGCAATGCCATTTTGCTGAGGAGTGTAAACATTTGTCTTATGTCTTACGATCCCTTCGTATTTGCAATACTTCTCAAACTCCAAAGAAGTAAACTCACCTCCATTATTTGTCCTCAAACATCTAATTGTCCTGCTTGTTCTTTTCTCCACCATAACTTTAAATTGTTTGAATGTATCAAACACATCAGCTTTCCTTTTCAAAATATAGACCCAAACTTTCGTTGAAAAATCATCTATAAACAATACGTAATATGATGCTCTTCCATAAGAAATAGTAGGGGATGGACTCCACAAATATGAATGAATGTAATCAAGAATACATTTACTAACATGACTCCCTGCATTGAACTTTTGTCTACACTGTTTTCCAAATATACAACGATTACAAAACATCAAATTCAAAGTCTTTAAGTTTGGAAGCAGTTTTCGATTCATTAATATTTGAAGTCCTTTCTCACTCATATGACCAAGCCGCTGATGCCATAACTGAGTGGATGCTGATACCCCTTCAGATATTAATGTTGTATCATTAATTTGAGTTTTTCCAATCAATTTGTAAAGGTTTCCTACTCTTTGTGCCTTCATGACCACTAAAGCACCCTTAGATACTTTTAATATTCCATTTAAACCTGTAAACTTATGACCACTAGAATCCAAAACTCCCAATGAGATTACATTTTTCTTTAACTCAGGTACATGCCTTACATCTGTAAGTGTTCATATCACTCCATCAAACATTTTAATTTTTATATTTCCAAATCCAAGAGTCTTACATGGAGAATTATCTCCCCAAAAAACACAACCATCATTAACTCTTTGATAAGAACAAAACCATTCTTTATGAGGACATACATGGTGCGAAGCACCAGAATCTAACAACCATTCTTCATTATATCTCAAAACACTACAAATGGATAACACCTCATGAATCATACCTGAATCAGACTTAACTGAATTTGCCTCATATTTGGAGTCATTAGATTCTTTTCTTTTCCAACAGTCTTTCTTGAGATGACCAGTCTTGTTGTAATACCAACATTTGAGTTTGCTCTTTCTACCCTTTGACTTAGATCTGGAAGTTCCTCTTGACTTTTCTCCTTTTTCTTTAGAACGACCTCTAACATACAAAGCTTCAGGTGTAGAGGATTCAATATTGGCCTTATTTCTTAATTCCTCAGACAACAGTGCTCCAATTAAAGTGTCAAATTCCAAAGTGTCAGATGTACTAAGACTAATAGAAGATACAACATGACCCCAAGACCCAGATAAAGTGCATAATAGATTTACATCCTTATCTTCATCCTCAATGTGAACGTCCATACTATTCAACTAGCAAATAAGATTATTAAATATATTTAAATGATCTGCAATCTTTGTTCTTTCTTTCATCTTCATACCATATAACTGTCTTTTTAAATAAATTTTATTTGTTACAGATTTGGTCATACACAGGTTTTCTAATCTATTCCACAAACTTGCTGCTGATTTTTCTGCAGCAATGTTAAACAAGACATCATCAGCAAGACATAACCAAATTGTACTCATGTCCAAATCCTCCCAATCATCATCTGACATAGTTACAGGTCTTTTCCTTTTTCCATCTAAAGCCTTCTACAACCCTTGCTGAACTAGTAGATCTTGCATCTTTAGTTTCCACAACTCAAAGTTATTCTTGCCGCTAAATTTTTCAATCTCAAATTTTGAATTAGACATTTTTGCCATTACAATGTTAAGTTTCAGAATTTCAAAATACTACTCCAAAGATTTAATGATCCAATAAATTTTCAGCCTCAATTCAATTCAAAATTTTCAATATATATATCAAAAACTTCCACCGTTTTTATTCCAAACCTGCAATAAACCTTACGAGGTTTTTTTTTTATACATGTTGGAAATAAATATATTTATATCCCAATTTCAAATTAATTCATTCCACAACACAAATATTTATTTAAATAACCACTTTAATTTCTAGCAAAAAATTGACTCCTAATGGATCTCGAGCTTTCCAGACTTCCAAAAATCTTCCCAAAAATTTAATACTACTCCCTTTTTTTTAAAATTGATGCCGTTCTATTAAAAAATTAAAAAATGTTACTGCTCTCCATAAAACGCAGCAGCAAACAACAATCTGCAAACTTCTCCTTCTCCACAGCGATTTTCTCTGCAGAATTCTCCTTCTCCATGGCGTTTCTTTTTGTAAACTTCTTCACGCCAATGAACAGACCTCCACTTGCTCAGCGTTTGGCTCTCCCACCTCCAGGCTTAGCACTCATCCAGTTTCAGGAAAAGCTCCATGCTCATAGCAGGAAGCAGCGATTCTACTAGAGAGATGATTCTTGTACAACAGCAGTGATGATTCTACTACACAATCTCTTTTTCAACACTTGGGCTCAGACTGTCAGCCTTCTCCTCCGGCAATGTTCTCCACTGGTTTCTTCACAGTCCCAACACATCTCAGTAGTTGGTTTCAGGCATAGCTCACAATCTCTCACAATCTCCAGGTCACGGCTCTGATACCACTTGTTGATAATTGAGTCTGAATATAACATTAATTAAAAACAATAATGAACAAATATTACACAGGATTTTTAACGTGGTAAAACCCCAATTTGGAGAAACATCCACCTCGGCAAAGTATTGATGTCTTATTCCTTTCAACAATGAAGATTACAATCAGGCATATCATCTGCACATGTCATTCACTATCCTCACTCCTCTCCAAATACATTTAAATACATTTAGTCAAGAAGTTACATTAACCGAAGAACTGCCACCGGTTACAGTAACTCCTAATCAACCAACAATTACTGTTGAGAAACCATTTTAGTTTAATTAGTTGTAATAAATTTAACATGATCATCCAACCCAGAAATTTCGATTTCTGTCAATTCCCATGGCTTACGGCCAGACCACTGTCGAGCGGCTCCAACCAGCTTCGCGAGTATTTGGTTGCACTGCAAAAATTGAGCCCGACATTGGAGCACCTTCTTCGTAGCAGCAGAGACAATGAAGAGAAATTTCCAGCTATCACATGCATCGTGACAGATTGCAGCATGTCTTGCACAGAGTAGGTTGCCACAAATATGAAGGTGCCGAGGGTTATCTTCTGGCCTTTATGTGATGCTTTCTCCATTACCCAGAGCTACACTACCCTTCTTTATTTTCCCGGACATATTCCAGTTCGAAGTAAACACGTATCTGCACTCATGTCTTTTAACAATTTCCATTTTGGTTTCTTTATCTGCAATACCTAATTACTCATTTCAATTATAAATGGTTTTTGGAAGTGCAGTAGGTGAAGCAAACAATCAAGAGAAACTGATCACTTGTCTCCCATGTAACATGCCACTGTTGAGGCCAAGCGACTTGAATGCCGTCTATCGCGCTAAGGATCCGTTTGACATTTTTTTTAATGCAGCTTTCTTTGAATTGCAGAAGTAGAATAAAGGGGACTATGTACTGGTCAACACGTTTCACGTTTGAGGATCTGGAAGGGAGGGACACTGTAGAGGCCCTATCTTTGAATGGATGCCCTGCCCTGGCAATAGGACCTCTATTCCTTCTTAACTCTATTCCTTCCTAATTTCTTACAAGGAGTTGATCACGCCACCACTCTGTTTGAGGAGGATGAGAGCTCCTCACATGGCTGGATATGCAAAGACCATCATCTGTTATATACATTTCCTTTGGCAGCCTGGCTGTCAAATCTCAAGAGCAACTGGAGCAGCTGGATCTAGGGCTAGAGGGTAGCGGGCAACCTTCTTGTGGGTTCTCCGCTTGGATATCGCTCAAGGCAAGCCTGTGTTTTACCAGAGGGTTTTGGAGAGTGAAAGAAGGAGAGGGCACTGATTCTGAGATGGGCGCCCCAGTTGAAAGTGCTTGCCCACCTATCTGTGGGATTATTCCTCACACACGGCAGATGGAACTCTACTCTGGAGAGTATGAGCATGGGAATCCCTGTTTTGGGATTCCTTTATCTTGTAGATCAGTTTTTGAACTGTAGATTCGCTAAGGATGTGTGGGAGATCGACCTGGATTTTGAAGGGGTGGATGTGGATGAGGATGAGCAAAAGGTGGTGCCTAAAAAAAGGTGGAAGATAGTGTGAAGAGAATGATGAGAGGTAGCTTTGGAGAGCTGTTGAGAGAGAACGCTGTGAAGCTGAAGGAGTGTGCAGCGAGGGCAGTCCTTCCTGGAGGCTCATCTTTTGAGAATTTAAACAAGTTCGTTAAAGACATGGTGAAGAAAGCAGCAGCCCAATCCAAGAACAAAACCAAGTAGTAACGTGGAGAAAGTCTATAGATTTTCTAGTCTTTCCTTTAGGAACTACATCACATTTACCGTTTGATATAACTGCGAGCAAGTTGTGATACAACGATCTTGCATGTTGATGTTTGCTCTTTTCAGTTTTTTTTGTTTTGTTTTTTTTTCAACAAAGGAACTTTACAAACACTACAAGAAAAATGGTATTTAAGCCTTACAATAGCACCACTATTTGTAAAGAAATTGGGAAATCTTCAATTTTCAAATAGTGGTGCAAAAGTAGCGATAATGTGGAGATATGCAAGTGGTGTTCGTAAAAATGTTAATTTTGGTGGTAAATGAATATGTGGCATTTGATGGTGTATGGTGCAAACCACCAAAAACCAATCCTATGTAGATTGATATTTTATGATGCAAAACACCAAAACCAATCCAA
>LPNX010071838.1:4514-37390 GCA_001517045.1 Pseudotsuga menziesii | reverse complement strand
GTGACCAACTGTACAAGTTTAAGGTTATCATCATTGATTGTTTTAATGGTCCACATGGCTTCACATAGGAACCAATGCTGTTCCGGGTCTTCTGCTCCTATACCTTTAAAAATAGGTAGCTTCATGTCATCTCCCATTCTATTTCTCTGTGGTGGGTTCTGACTGACTGGGCTACTACCACTCAGCGGTGTAGGTGAAGGTGCTGTAGCGGGAGTAGGTACTGGCTGTGAGCTACTAGATGGAGTACATACGGGGTTATTCTGAGTCCCTGTCTGTTTCTGTGGAGTATAGGGGTGGTAAGGGATACCCCCCTCTGGTTCGTCTGTGGTACTAGGACTCTGTTGTCTAATACTGTCTGAACTGTCTTCAAATACAGGAGAGCTAAAATCTACTTTATACTTCTTTCCACTACGGGTTCGTCCAATGTCATCAAAATCACTTTCAAACTCTTGTGACATTACTATCTTTACTTATTCATCTGAAACTAGATCCATTGTTCCTTTTTCATATAGCAGCATCTTAAGGGACAAGTTTAGAGATCTTAGGTACTTACCACGATATCCTCTGAAGAAGTATCGTTCAGCTGCGCTGAAGCTCTTTCTCTGGTTAACTGCAAATTTTGTAACAAAGCCTTCTAGCACACTCGTTAGACAGAAGTCCACTGCTCTCGTAATCGGATTGTCGAGGTTCTGTACGGTCTGAATCAGCTCCGGTGTCCAGACAATGTGTCTTTTCTTCTTGAATGTGTTCCTATCTATCAACTTGGATAACCAGTCGAAAAGCTCGTTTCCATAGGTTGCAAAAAATATAGCGTGTATGTCTGAAGCGATATGATTTTCTAACTAGGCTTCTGTGCTTAGTCTCGGACTCCAATTCTCTTTCTTGGCGAACTCCCTTAAGTCTGAATCTAGCCACTGGTGAAACTCTTCTCTGGTAGGATGCCAACAGAACATTAAATCCCAGTCGTTTAAACCGGCAACAGAACCATTTGTTGATTGCATAGGCAGACCCGGGTTTACTATAATCAACCAACAACACCCCTAACTCACTGGCCCTTTCGGCAACAGACCACAAGGCGGCCTGAAGTCTCACCCGAAGTGAATCTAATGGGTTGGACAAGGACTCAAGCGTCTTGGACCAGGTTCTGTGGCAGTCCTACGGTGGCTTGCAGCTCTTCTGGCTGCAAGATCTCCCTCTGTGTCTGAGCGCCGCATAACCTCTTGCTCGCGCCACGCACTGCCGTCGTCGCGCAGCTCTTCTAGCCGCAGCGTCTCTACCCTTGTACGTGTCACACGGGAACTTTTCTCTTCGCACGACTTCTTCCTTCTCACAATAGTTCCAATCTTACCGCATCATCGTGCACCGTGCGACACGAAACTCCTGTTCAACGCTAAGTCCTCAACCCACGGAGTCGCGCACCGCAGCTCCTATGCTGGTGCGGTATCGCCTTCTTGCGATACCCTCCAAACGCGGTTTAGCGCACTTAGCGTGGTCCGTGTCGACGCGCAAGACCTGATACCTAGACTGTCTTACTGTGATTAATTAACTACCTAAGGCAAGCATAAGTAGACCTTATACGACGGGCCCAGGAGTCCAACTTGTATATATCTCCCTGTAGTGCTGTAACTAAACAACTCATTCATACATCAACTGTAAGCAAATTGCATAACATAATCAGATAGATGCAGCAAATAAACACAATATGCAAATCAATCACTGAACACAGGATTTTAACGTGGTTCGCCCCCAGGATGGGAGTTATGTCCACAAAACTGTGCTTCTCTATTATAGCTTAAGGGAAGGCAAACACAGTTCTGCTACGCCTCAAACGCAGCTCAAGATCTTCTCTCTTAGATCTTTCTTCTCTACCTTTATGCTATCTCTCTTACAACATACTCGTCCCTCTCAGTCGATCCCTGCGGATCGTTACATGCATGCTCTACAAGCCGGCTACTGGTTTTAGTAAGATTGCTACCACTAGAACCAGAACCAGAGTTCGGCTTTTACAACAGTCTACTTATCCTTATTTCCTATTTCAATCACGACTATCTCTCTATCTAACCAACTGGCTAACTAACTGACTAGCTAACCCTTTACAATACAAAATATATTCTTATATAGGCAGCCCGAAGGTCGTGCCATTACAACACTGTGGGCCTATCCCAACAGTAACCCAAACCCTAATTAGTGACAGTCGGTCCTCTCTGTCCTTGAGGTAGCCGCTTCCCGTCACACCACAGCTCTCTGCAGTCTTCCATGCTTCCCGACACTGATCATGGGTACTATGCACCGCTTCACTCTTCTGTCCTTCGTCTTCAATGCTTGAGCCTCGTTGCTCCTTCTTCTTTATGAGGGTCGCTGAGCCCTCCTGTCTTCCGTCGCTGCCTTCAATGCAGTGGGTGAGCTCTCCCTTCTCGGCCGCTCAGGTACCATTGCCTTTCTTTGACTTTCGTATCTCAAAAAGTCATGGTTTCTGGCTCTACTCTGCAGCTGGAACCGTGCTACGGCGTCATAGCTCCGTCTTATCCTCTTTCCCCCAAAACTTATCTCTCTGCCAAAACTAGTAGCTTCTTCTGTAGCTACGGGACCCTGATCCAACAATCCTTCTCTATCTCGATCTGCATCTACTTCCTCTTATGCAGTCGACAGAAAACTCTCCTCTACTCCTTCTGCTCCAGAATCCAACTCTAGAGAATCTTTCACTAGTTTGCATGACAACGAACATAGAGGTCATCACACAAATTGTCCTGCTTGTAAAAGGGCAATTGAAAAACTCCGGCATCATAGAAAAACTCCTCACTTAGGTATGTTTTCCCTCCCAAGAGAAAATGAGGCCACTGAGGTAGAAAGGGATGGCATAAATTCATATTTTCCGGGTAGAAATCTACCTAATATTCCTTTCAGACAGTATACTCCAGGTGGTTTATCCAAGAGAGAATATCTACCGCAGAAAACGGTAGAAGCTGGAGAAACACCCTCAGATGAGGTAAGATTGAACAATTGGGGAAACCTGTAGCTGAGTTTAACCACCAATAATCTGGATGATATGGCCCAGGACATTCTAAGCCTTAAAGCAAGCATGCAGGAAGAAAAAGACAAGATAGCCGAAGTCAGTGCGAAGTTGGAACTAGTTCAACATCTTCTAGCTGACTCAGAAGCCATTAAAAATATGATAGCTAGAGCTTCTGATAATATTCTTACCCAAATAGGTAAGATCGAAGAATTGTCCAAACGGGCATCTACTTTGGGTGCAAAGGTGGTGAAACCAAGTCCCACTATTTTAGCTTTAGCCGCTGAAGGTTATAAAAGAAAAGATTCTAAAGCTAAATTAGAGCGCGGTATGTCATTCGGGATGATGAACACTGATGAGATTCATCAAAGGCCAGAATTTGATTTTGGCTACCCAGAAAGAGAATTCTGTTCTCTGCACAGATGGGTAACTGCCATTAAAGGTCTTCCTCCTACCTTATCAGAGAAGACAATACAAAAGATCTTAAGTCTCGTGCCTCCTGCACTTAAACCTGAACCTATACCTAAGATAGAGTCTATTCCCATTCCTGAATTGTCTCAGCCGGTTCCTGACTCAATAGACTTAAGTATGTTAAGCACAAATGTGCGAGGCTCTTCTTCTTGTTCAAGACCTGAGCTTGAATTTGATGAACATATGGCAGAAAGAGAACCTACCGAAGGTCCTCGGATTCCTTTGAATTTTAGTACCCATACTTTTAATAATATTATCTCTCAGATGCCTAATCACCCAATCCTGAATATTGACTGTCAGTCTAGAGACGCCATACATGATTCCTTAAATCTGCTCTTCCACTAGACTCTGTCAAAGAAAGCCCAAAACCCAGAAATATCTGGCCAACAGATTGCTACATTATTAGTCACAGGACTAACAGGCTTGGCCAATGAATGGTGGAGATGGTTTTCGCAAAGAGTGCGTGATGATATTTTAAATTCTGATGACGCAGATCAACAACTGCTAAAATCCTTAGCCACACAGTTTCATGGCGGAGACGACGACGATGATGCCGATCATCTCAGCTCTCTTTTTATGTCTGCTAGGCTTTGTGATTTATCACTTGCCGACGAATATTTCTACTATATGCAGAAGCTGCTTATCCGAGTAGGCAAAGCAAGTGACCCGGCATATCTTGAACACTACCTGCGGAGTTATCCAGGTCATGTTCCGGACGCCGTGGAAAAGTACATGAAAGATAAAAATATTAATTATCAGAATTTGTCTATAGCTCAACTCCATCATCACATCAAGGAAACATGGCAAGAGCATTGCCATGAAAAGCGAATTGATAAAGATTTCAGGAGGCATCAGAATATGTATACACCTTCATTTTGCAAGAAGGTAGCTCAATTACCCGATTGGGGATGTGGTGCCCACAATCATGGTCATCTTAATAAGAAATGCCATTGTCATCACAGACAGAAGAAAAAGAATTTCTTCACTAGTGATCCTAGATATCACTATCCTGATAAACCTGTCAAGTTTACCAGGAAAAAGCCAAAGTGGCCACCGAAAGAAAAGTATCACAAACCGCCTCCTCGATGGAAAAAGTACATTACTAAACAGCAGAAACTTGCAGATAAAGAATCTTGCTTTCTCTGCGGTGCTAAAGGCCATTGGGAAAACAAATGCCCTAAAAAGAAATCCAAGCCCTGTCTTGCAGCCTTCTGTGCTTCTGTACAACCTCAAGGGTGGAGGTATTCCTCTTGTTCTCAACCTCCTTCTGGTGATTTCTTGTTTCTTCCTTCAGACTCTGATTCTGATTTGGATTCCTCTTCTGATCCTCCTGAGATGAATAAATTTGGTCCCTCTTCATCCTCCTCTTCTGATCTATCAGACTCTGCTTCTGACACTGCTAATTCCGAGGCTCCAAATTTGGGGGGGTGTAATCTACCCAGTTCTCCCTGCCTACTAGATAATGCCAATTGTCTACAACAGGCCAACAAAACTGAACAGGGTAAAGAAATTCAGAAAGAACTTACAAGGAGGATTTCTCAAATTGTTCGCAGAACATCTGAAATGCAAGATCACGATCTCTGACCATCTGTTGATAGTTTTCGTAACAATCTATGTCACTCTCTGGATGAACCATTAACCACAAAAGGAATCTCTCTGCATGAGCTGGATGATCTAGTGCTAATGTCCGATAATTATTTCTAATCATGTGGGGATTAGAATATCAACTTGGCTCTGATACCATCTGTAAAGGATCGCATTGGACTCAAACATGAACTGGGATATTTATATTATCTTCAACAATATTTATGACTTCTTTTAACAGAATGCGGGATATGCAATAGATTAACACAATACAAATTGCTATGACGATCAGAATAATGGTGAACAGTAACATGAGAATAGTATATTTGCAGGGCCGAGTAACAGTATAATTACAGAGCCGAATGAACAGTATGATTACAGACTCGATAATAAACCGATTGTCTTCGGAGTGCGAAGATCAGCACGACGACACTATAACATACGAGCCTAAGCAGTTTCTGATCCCAGTTGATCACACGAAGTGCAGAGGGAGAGCATATGCTACTTGGTCGCTTACAGACCCATTACAACTTGAGATCACTGCTTTTGATCCCAGCTGATCGCACTATGGCGCAGAGGGAGAGCATACACAGCGCTCGACACAAACATAATGCAACCTAGAGCCGAGCGGACTACTTGCTTAGACTGACACACTAAGAACTTGCAGAGCTCTCTAAGACTCAGGATATGATCTCCAAATATGATATCTAACAATGAGCCCGAGAGGTTTATTTATAGCATCCCAGCCAGTGCAACCAGTGGACAACTACTGGCACTAACCAGTCATAAAGAGATCCGGTAACCCAAACTTACAGCTACCAGTCATAACCGAATCATCGGGGTGGAAAGTGGGGACTACCACTTCCATTATCTCGTCCATTAATTAGCCAGAGGCATTACGGGGATCCGAAGAATCATCATGACAGACCGACAAGCCGACAGCATAAAACAAAGTGGAGCATAGCTGGCCCACGACAGCATCTAATTACTATTTACACAGCGGAGCTTTCATCCGGCCCGCGACGGAATCAAGTGTGGGGCAATCCTGGCCCACTCAGGCTTCATAAGGCCCACCACTGCTTTCAATCATATAGATCGCGGCCTTGAAGATACTCCCAAAATTCGTCATCTGGGGATTCGTAACCTTGAGCATCTTCTACAGGGGAATCTGTAGCATCTAGATCCGGAGGAAGCGGATATAACCATGGAGAGAAACATCGATGAATGTCGGAAGCATGAAAAGCTTCTAGCGGTTCGTAAATAAACTCTCCGCAGAACTTTGACTCAACTCTGAAGTCAAGAGGGATGTCACGAATGGTGACCTGTGACTCAATGTGATTACCTTCCACATTTCTCTGTATTACCTTTTGTTGAACATACCTACGGTGCTCAAGCAGCTTGTAGGAACCTCCTTCAAAATGAAGCTTGAATTTAAACCAAAGTTATCTTTGGTGCGCAATTTCCATATCAGCTTTAATAAGAAGGATAAAGTTAGCTCTGCAGTTTTCCCAATCAGTTCTAGGATAGAACTTATCAAGGAAAACATTTGTCCAACCCGACCATTTGGCATTAGCTTTGAGATTGGCGGGGTCTGTGAAGATTACCACAGAATCATTTTCTTTGCAGCATTGTAATATCAGATTGTAGGAAGTCCATGTAAGATTTCCTGCGCAGAGATCTATATACCAGAGGTGTTCAGTATCATCATAGTCCGTCCATACCTCTGGGCAGTCTCGGAGTTTGCCAGTGGCATCTGCAAAGCTGAAGAAAGCTTCTTTCTCCCATCGTTCAAGAATAGTAAGCTTTAAGGGAGATGATTGGATGTTCTGTATCATTGTCAGCTGCAGAAATATTTTTGCCTCATCTGCTGAAGCATACTCCAAGGACTCAATGCGGACATTCCTAGGTAATGTACCATCCCAGGGAAGGATAAACAGTCCTTTTTTTGCAGAAACTCTTCATGTGTATCTTTCTTTGCTGCAGCTTCGTTCTTTTTTTCTCTTCTCATACGTCTTCGAGCAGGACCGGAACTGGATTCTCCTGGATCAAACATGTTTAGGACAGGCTGGAGCTGCTTTAAATCTTCTGTTGACTCCCTGGTCAACATATCAGCAAGGCAATTAAGATAGCCAGGTTTATATACAATTTCATAATCAAAATTTGACAACCATATAAACCATTTTAAAATGCGACTATTGTTTTCAGCTATGACAGTCTCATTCTTCAGCATTCCAGGCATTATTTTTAAATCAGTCCTGATAATGAATTTTACTGGTTTGAGGAAGAGAATGAAATGTTGTATAGTCTTCTTGACTGCCAATATTTCTTTGTGACTTGAGGGATAATTTAGTTCTTCATTTTTAAAAGATCTCGAACCATAGCCACAGATATTTTCTTTCTGATCAATAGCTTCTAGTAATATGCCACCCCATGTGTGGGCAGATGCATCTGTTTCTATGATCAGATTTCCTTTACCCGTAGGCAAAGATAAAGCAGGAAGCTTCAAAACTTTTTCTTTTACTCTTTTCACAGCTGCAGTCATTTCTCTAGACCAAGCAGGCGGATTCTTTCTTAACCTACGTTGAAGCAGAATAATGTCGGCGGCCTGACATTGATAGAATGGTCTGATGTAGTTTAAGGAACCGAGAAATATTTGGAGCTGTGTTTTATCTCTGATTTGATCAGGGAATTTGTTGAAGCTCTGAAGTACATGGTTTTTCAATACAACCATGCCTTTATTAATCTTTAAGCCGAGAAATTCGATCTCCGTCTTTCCAATATCCATCTTAGGTTCAGAGAGAACCAATCCATGCTTGTATACCAAATCATAAAAGATTTGCAGATGCTTAAGATGCTCCTGCAAGCTGTGAGAACAGATTAGTATATCATCAATAAAAACTAATATCCATGGATAGTCTCTGAATATATCATCCATCCGTTTTTGGAATTCCGATGGAGCATTGTTGATACCAAAGGGGAGAACTTTCCATTGATATAATCCCTTTGGAACAAAAAATTCCATTTTGAATCTATCTTTAGCCTCAATGCCAATCTGGTAGAATCCAGATTTCAAGTGGAACTTACTAAAGATAGTGCACCCTGTTATGCGCTGTAATAAACTGGCTTTATCAGGCATAGGATACCTGACTTTCTGGAGAACAACATTTAGTGGCTTAAAGTTCACCACTAATCTTGGTTTGCCTCGTTTCTGTTCAGAATGTTTATTGACGATGAAGGCGCGACATGCCCGAGGACTTTTAGAAGGCTCTATAAGTCCTTTCTCTAACAATTATGCAATCTCTTTCTGACAAAACTCTTGTTCAGAAGGGGTCATGATTCTTGCAGAGGCCTTCATAGGTTTGATCTTCTGGAGAGGATCATAAGGTAATGACACAAAATATTTTTCTCTCTTCCAGAATGCATTAGGGCTATCTGAACAACAATCTTTTCCAAGCTTATCAGAAATGTCCTTTAACATATTCGCTCCATGCGTATCTGAATAAGCTATTGCTCTTTCCATTTTTGCTAGCCAAGGGATACTAGCATTCTCAGGTTCTTCAATGCTCATACATTTGACTTCACTATGGAATGACAGAGGAAGAATAACTTTCCTCTTATTGATATAGCAAGTGAAAGTCATTTGGTAATGGTCTACTGTATAAGGACTGGCCTGCTGTAGAAAATCAGATCCTAGTAGACAGTCATCTTTCAACTCATCCAGTCTGTAGAAAGTTAGCTTACTCTGAGCTTTGCCAAACATGACTGGAACAATCTCAGCTTTACCCTTTATAGGTACTGGGGTACCATGTATTGCAGTTCCACTGCCAAATGTATTCTCCTAGTAGTAGAAGGGTAGTGCATAACCTTTTGCAAGATTGACCTAACAACCAGAATCAATCTGACAGGGAAGAGTGTAACGTTTGAATTCTTGTAATTCAAACTTTATTTGTATATACAACTTAGGTCTAGACATTAAGAATAGACTAGGCTGATTATGTACATTCTGGACTAGTTCTTCAGGAACGTGTTCAATTTCTACTTCTCTGTCCATGGCTCCTTTTATGAAGTTATTTACTTCTTCCTCTGAAGAATGCTCTTCTTCAGCGTCAAGTATTTTTATGTGGTCTCTAAGTTCACTTATTTCTGTACACAGCTGCTTGATCTGTTGCTGTTTGTCTTTGACCATTGCTCTCAGACTTTCTCGTGTTGACAGTCTGTACTGTTGTCTGCTCTCATGCTGCTCTAGATAAGTCTTATAGACAGTTACAGGTTCATGGAAGCTGACTACCTTTGAGCTAGGTGGCTTGCTAGGATTCTCTAGCAATTTCTGCTTGCCTTTCAATTGTTCTAACAGTAGATCTTTTTCTGCTCTTAGCCTTTCCCTTAGTTGATACTGATAGGGTTGAGTTTCAGCAAAGGCTAAGTCAATGGCAGCTATTTGTTTTTCTATATCATAATGCTTCGGCACAGAAAGCATATATAAGGAGAAGTTGAAGTCTGGAGGCTGGAAAGTATGTATAGTAGAAGAAACTGAGTGAGAGGGAGAACTGGGTAGATTACACCCCCCCAAATTTGGGTAGAACTGATATTCTAATCTCCACTTGATTAGAAATAATTATCGGACATTAGCACTAGATCGTCCAGCTAATGCAGAGAGATTCCTTTTGTGGTTAATGGTTCATCCAGAGAGTGACGTGGATTGTTACGAAAACTATTAACAGATGATCAGAGATCGTGATCTTGCATTTCAGATGTTCTGCGAACAATTTGAGAAATCCTCCTTGTAAGTTCTTTCCGAACTTCTTTACCCTGTTCAGTTTTGTTGGCCTGTTGTAGACAATTAGCATTATCCAGTAGGCAAGGAAACTTGTTGAGTGATCGGTGGTGTTCCTAGGAGCTAGAAAGAGAGGTTGGGATAGAAGGCAGTGAAGGCTAGAGAGAGAGTGCCTGAGTAAGTCCTTAGTTAGATCCAACCACTAGTGAGACATAGTTCCTTTTCAGATGGACCCAACGATGGATGATGTTGCTCACACCCGTCTATACTGTCAGCAAGCTGAGGACGGTACAGTTAGTTTAGCCGAACAACGTTCTTCCTTCTCAAATTGCAGCACCTCAGATCCTTCTGACTCAAGTATTGTTCACATAGATGAATCCAATCCCTCGTATGAATGGAAACTCCCTAATCTGCTTCCCAAAGAAATATATAAACTCAAACTCAGGGAATATGTGTCTGCACGGCATTTCCATGTTTCATCAGTTGATATAGCATTCACAAATGCTGATCAACCTGTTCATATTAATTTGCTTGAAAGATCCCATATCGATTGGGCGATTAAGCAAGGATATAAATATGCGCACCTAGGCGCTATCAGGCTAGGCCTGAATCCTCTTGTTCGACCTTTTCTTAATGTTTCATCATTGTGTGTAGCTGTAGATACTAGACATATGCATTTTTCTGATGCAATCATAGGTGGTTTTGATACTCCTTTGCATGATGGTCCTGCATTCGGGACTATATACCCGAAGTTTAGCGTGAGTCTCTTCGAGCCTCACATCTATGATCTCCTGAAGGCATACATCCTTCCTCAAGGGTTTGCTATGATGGATGGTTCCTGGATTATCCAGCTCAAAGCCGCTGTCATCATACGTTTCGGTAATGATACCCTACTTGCACTCTAGTCCCTGGTACATAAAACATCACGCTTGCTCAGCGTGGTGGAAAAGGACATTTCCCAAAAAGCTCAACCGGTTCTCTTCGATTGGAGAGGCATTAAGTATCCTCAAGAGTGGGAGTGTAAGTACGATGAACTCCGAAACACTGAAGCTTTACAGACTGCCTTAAAAAAGAAGCCTATTACTTATGACAGACAAAACAGTTCTTTCCGGTTGCCTAATGTCACACCATTTCCAAGATTCTCCCTTGCGGATGTAAATCCTTCTCTATCTCGCTCTGTATCTACTTCCTCTTATGCAGTCGACAAAAAACTCTCCTCTACTCCTTCTGCTCCAGAATCCAACTCTACAGAATCTTTCACTGGTCTGCATGACAACGAACATAGAGGTCAGCACATAGATTGTCCTTCTTGTAAAAGGGAAATTGAAAAACTCCGGCATCATAGAAAAACTCCCCACTTAGGTATGTTTTCTCTCCCAAGAGAAAATGAGGCCACTGAGGTAGAAAGGGATGGCAGAAAGTCATATTTTCTGGGTAGAAATCTACCTAATATTCCTTTCAGACAGTATACTCTAGATGGTTTATCCAAGAGAGAATATCTACCACAGAAAATGGTAGAAGCTGGAGAAACACCCTCAGATGAGGTAAGATTGAACAATTGGGGAAACCTGCAGCTGAGTTTAACCGCCAAAAATTTGGATGATATGGCCCAGGACATTCTAAGCCTTAAAGCAAGCATGCAGGAAGAAAAAGAGAAGATAGTCGAAGTCAGTGTGAAGTTGGAACTGGTTCAACATCTTCTAGCTGACTCAGAAGCCATTAAAAAGATGATAGCTAGAGCTTCTGATAATATTCTTACCCGAATAGGTAAGATCGAAGAATTGTCCAAATGGGCATCTACTCTAGGTACAAAGGTGGTAAAACCAAGTCCCGCTATTTTAGCTTTAGCCGCTAAAGGTTATAAAAGAAAAGATTCTAAAGCTAAATTAGAGCGCAGTATGTCATTCGGGATGATGAACACTGATGAGATTGATCAAAGGCCAGAATTTGATTTTGGCTACTCAGAAAGAGAATTCCGTTCTCTGCACAGATGGGTAACTGCCATTAAAGGTCTTCCTCCTACCTTATCAAAGAAGACAATACAAAATATCTTAAGTCTCGTGCCTCCTGCACCTAAACCTGAACCTATACTTGAGATAGAGTCTATTCCCATTCCTGAATTGTCTCAGCCGGTTCCTGACTCAATAGACTTAAGTATGTTAAGCACAAATGTGCAAGGCTCTTCTTCTGGTTCAAGACCTGAGCCTGAATTTGATGAACATATGGCAGAAAGAGAACCTACCGAAGGTCCTCGGATTCCTTTGAATTTTAGTACCTATACTTTTAATAATATTATCTCTCAAATGCCTAATCACCCCATCCTGAATATTGACTGTCAGTCCAGAGACGCCATACATGATTCCTTAAATCTGCTCTTCCACTGGACTCTGTCAAAGAAAGCCCAAAACCCAGAAATATCTTGCCAACATATTGCTACACTGTTAGTCACGGGACTAACAGGCTTGGCCAATGAATGGTGGAGATGGTTGCCGCAAAGGGTGTGTGATGATATTTTAAATTCTGATGATGCAGATCAACAACTACTAAAATCCTTAGCCACACAGTTTCATGGCCAAGACGACGATGATGATGCCGATCATCTCGGCTCTCTTTTTATGTCCGCTAGGCTTTGTGATTTATCACTTGCCGACGAATATTTCTGCTATATGCAGAAGCTACTTATCCGAGCATGCAAAGCAAGTGACCCGGCATATCTTAAACACTACCTGCGGAGTTATCCAGGTCATGTTCCGGATGCCGTGGAAAAGTACATGAAAGATAAAAATATTAATTATTAGAATTTGTCTATAGCTCAACTCCATCATCACATCAAGGAAACATGGCAAGAGCATTGCCTTGAAAAGCGAATTGATAAAGATTTCAAGAGGCATCAGAATATGTATACACCTTCATTTTGCAAGAAGGTAGCTCAATTACCCGATTGGGGATGTGGTGCCCACAATCGTGGTCATCTTAATAAGAAATGCCATTGTCAGCACAGACAAAAGAAAAAGAATTTCTTCACTAGTGATCCCAGATATCACTATCCTGATAAACCTGTCAAGTTTACCAGGAAAAAGCCAAAGTGGCCAAAGAAAGAAAAGTATCAAAGACTGCCTCCTCGAAGAAAAAAGTACATTACTAAACGGCGGAAACCCGCAGATAAAGAATCTTGCTTTCTCTACGGTGGTAAAGGCCATTGGGCAAACAAATGCCCTAAAAAGAAATCCAAGCCCCGTCTTGCAACCTTCTGTGCTTCTGTACAACCTCAATGGTGGAGGTATTCTTCTTGTTCTCAGCCTCCTTCTGGTGATTTCTTGTTTCTCCCTTCAGACTCCGATTCTGATTCAGACTCCTCTTCTGATCGTCCTGAGATTTCATCCTCCTCTTCTGATCTATCAGACTCTACTTCTGACACTGCTGATTTCGAGGCTCCAAATTTGGGGGGGTGTAATCTACCCAGTTCTCCCTCTCACTCAGTTTCTTCTACTGTACATACTTTTCAGCCTCCAGACTTCAACTTCTCCTTATATATGCTTTCTGTGCCGAAGCATTATGATATAGAAAAACAAATAGCTGCCATTGACTTAGCCTTTGCTGAAACTCAACCCTATCAATATCAACTAAGGGAAAGGCTAAGAGTAGAAAAAGATCTGTTGTTAGAACAATTGAAAGGCAAGTAGAAATTGCTAGAGAATCCTAGCAAGCCGCCTAGCTCAAAGATAGTCAGCTTCCCTGAACCTGCAACTGTCTATAAGACTTATCCAGAGCAGCATGAGAGCAAACAACAGTACAAACCGTCAACACGAGAAAGTCTGAGAGCAATGGTCAAAGACAAATAGCAACAGATCAAGCAGATGTGTACATAAATTAGTGAACTTAGAGACCATATAAAAATACTTGACGCTGAAGAAGAGCATTCTTCAGAGGAAGAAGTAAATAAGTTCATAAAAGGAGCCATGGACAAAGAAGTAGAAATTGAAGACGTTCTTGAAGAACTAGTCCAGAATGTACATAATCAGCCTAGTCTATTCTTAATGTCTGGACCTAAGTTGTATATACAAATAAAGTTTGATTTACAAGAATTCAAACCTTACACTCTTTCCTGTAAGATTGATTCTGGTTGTCAGGTCAATCTTGCAAAAGGTTCTGCACTACCCTTCTACTACTGGGAAAAGACATTTGGCAGTGGAACTGCAATCCATGGCACCCCAGTACCTATAAAGGGTAAAGCTGAGATTTTTCCAGTCATATTTGGCAAAGCTCAGAGTAAGCTAACTTTCTACAGAATGGATGAGTTGAAAGATGACTGTCTACTAGGATCTGATTTTCTACACCAGGTCAGTCCTTATACAGTAGACCATTACCAGATGACTTTCACTTGCTATATCAATAAGAGGAAAGTTATTCTTCCTCTGTCATTCCATAGTGAAGTCAAATGTATGAGCATTGAAGAACCCGAGAATGCTAGTATCCCTCGGCTAACAAAAATGGAAAGAGCAATAGCTTATTCAGATACGCATGGAGTCAATATGTTAAAGGACATTTCTGATAAGCTTAGAAAAGATTGTTGTTCAGATAGCCCTAATGCATTCTGGAAGAGAGAAAAATATTTTGTGTCATTACCTTATGATCCTCTCCAGAAGATTAAACCTATGAAGGCCTCTGCAAGAATCATGACCCCTTCTGAGCAAGAGTTTTGTCAGAAAGAGATTGCAGAATTGTTAGAGAAAGGACTTATAGAGCCTTCTAAAAGTCCTCCGGCATGTCGCGCCTTCGTTGTCAATAAACATTCTGAACAGAAACGAGGCAAACCAAGATTAGTGGTGAACTTTAAACCACTAAATGCTGTTCTCCAGAAAGTCAAGTATCCTATGCCTAATAAAGCCAGTTTATTACAGCACATCACAGGGTGCACTATATTTAGTAAGTTCGACTTGAAATCTAGATTCTACCAGATTGGCATTGAGGCTAAAGATAGATTCAAAATGGAATTTTCTGTTCCAAAGGGATTATATCAATGGAAATTTCTCCCCTTTGGTATCAACAATGCTCCATCGAAATTCCAAAAATGGATGGATGATATATTTAGAGACTATCCATGGATATTAGTTTTTATTGATGATATACTAATCTGTTCTCACAGCTTGCAAGAGCATCTCAAGCATCTGCAAATATGATTTGGTATACAAGCATGGATTGGTTCTCTCTGAACCTAAGATGGAGATTGGAAAGACCGAGATCAAATTTCTCGGCTTAAAGATTAATAAAGGCATGGTTGTATTGCAAAACCATGTACTTAAGAGCTTCAACAAATTCCCTGATCAAATCAGAGATAAAACACAGCTCCAAAGATTTCTCGGTTCCTTAAACTACATCAGACCATTCTATCAAGGTCAGGCCACCGACATTATTCTGCTTCAACGCAGGTTAAGAAAGAATCTGCCTGCCTGGTCTAGAGAAATGATTGCAGCTGTGAAAAGAGTAAAAGAAAAAGTTTTGAAGCTTCTTGCTTTATCTTTGCCTACGGGTAAAGGAAATCTGATCATAGAAACAGATGCATCTGCCCACACATGGGGTGGCGTATTACTAGAAGCTATTGATCAGAAAGAAAATATCCGTGGCTATGGTTTGGGATCTTTTAAAAAGGCAGAACTAAATTATCCCTCAAGTCACAAAGAAATATTGGTAGTCAAGAAGATTGTACAACATTTCATTCTCTTTCTCAAACCAGTAAAATTCATTATCAGGACTGATTTAAAAATAATGCCTGGAATGCTGAAGAATGAGACTGTCATGGCTGAAAACAATAGTCGCATTTTAAAATGGTTTATATGGTTGTCAAATTTTGATTATGAAATTGTATATAAACCTGGCTATCTTAACTTCCTTGCTGATATGTTGACCAGGGAGTCAGCAGAAGATTTAAAGCAGCTCCAGCCTATCCTAAACATGTTTGATCCAGGAGAATCCAGTTTAGGTCCTGCTAGAAGATGAATGAGAAGAGAATAAAAAGATGCAGCAAACAAGGCCAAGACACATGAAGAGTTTCTGCAAAAAGAAGGACTGTTCATCCTTCCCTGGGATGGTACATTACCCAGGAATGTCCGAATTGAGTCCTTGGAGTATGCTTCAGCAGATGAAGCAAAAAGATTTCTATAGCTGACAATGATACAGAACATCCAGTCATCTCCCTTAAAGCTTACTATTCTAGAATGCTGGGAGAAAGAAGCTTTCTTCAGGTTTGCAGAAGCCACTGGCAAACTCCGAGACTACCCAGAGGTATGGATGGACTATGTTGATACTGAACGCCTCTGGTATATAGATCTCTGGGCAGGAAATCTTACATGGACTTCCTACAATATGATATTACAATGCTGTAGAGAAAATGATTCTGTGGTAATCTTCGCAGACCCCGCCAATCTCGAAGCTAATGCCAAATGGTCGGGTTGGACAGATGTTTTCCTTGATAAGTTCTGTCCTAGAACTGATTGGGAAAACCACAGAGCTAACTTCATCCTTCATCTTAAAGCTGATATGGAAATTGCGCACCAAAGAGATCTTTGGTTTAAATTCAAGCTTCATTTTAAAGGAGGTTCCTACAAGCCACTTGAGCACCGTATGTATGTTCAGCAAACGGTAATACGGAGAAATGTGGAAGGTAATCACATTGAGTCACGGGTCACCATTCGTGACATCCCTCTTGACTTCAGAGTTGAGTCAAAATTACGCGGAGAGTTTATTTGCGAGCCGCTAGAAGCATTTCATGGTTCCGACATTCAGCGATGTTTCTCTCCATGGTTATATCCGCTTCCTCCGGATCTCGATGCTACAGATTCCCCTGTAGAAGATGCTCAAGGTTACGACTCCCCAGACGATGACATTTGGGAGTATCTTCAAGGCCGCGATCTATATGATTGAAAGCAGTGGTGGGCCTTATGAAGCCTGAGTGGGCCAGGATTGCCCCACACTTGATTTCGTCGCGGGCCGGATGAAAGCTCCGCTGTGTAAATAGTAATTAGATGCTGTTGTGGGCCAGCTATGCTCCACTTTGTTTTATGCTGTCGGCTTGTCGGTCTGTCATGATGATTCTTTGGGTCCCCGTAATGCCTCTGGCTAATTAAGGGATGAGATAATGGAAGTGGTAGTCCCCACTTTCCACCCCGATGATTCGGTTATGACTGGTAGCTGTAAGTTTGGGTTACCGGATCTCTTTATGACCGGTTAGTGCCAGTAGTTGTCCACCGGTTGCACCAGCTGGGATGCTATAAATAAACCTCTCGGGGTCATTGTTAGATATCATATTCGGAGATCATATCCCGAGTCTTAGAGAGCTCTGGAAGTTCTTAGTGTGTCAGTCTGAGCAAGTAGTCCTCTTGGCTCTAGGTTGCATTCTGTTTGTGTCGAGCGCTGTGTATGCTCTCCCTCTGCGCCATAGTGCGATCAGCTGGGATCAAAAGCAGTGATCTCAAGTTGTAATGAGTCTGTAAGTGACCAAGTAGCGTATGCTCTCCCTCTGCACTTAGTGTGATCAGCTGGGATCAGAAACTGCTTAGGCTCGTATGTTCTAGTGTCGCCGTGCTGATCTTCACACTCCGAAGACAATCGGTTTGTTATCGAGTCTGTAATCATAATGTTCATTCGGCTCTGTAATTATACTGTTACTCGGCCCTGCAAA
Source organism: Pseudotsuga menziesii (assembly GCA_001517045.1). Taxonomy (NCBI): domain Eukaryota; kingdom Viridiplantae; phylum Streptophyta; class Pinopsida; order Pinales; family Pinaceae; genus Pseudotsuga; species Pseudotsuga menziesii. The sequence goes on along the minus strand of LPNX010071838.1, from coordinate 19,873 downwards.
TATACTATTCTCATGTTACTGTTCATCGTTATTCCGCTCGTCATAGCAATTTGTATTGTGTTAATCTATTGCATATCCCGCATTCTGTTAAAAGAAGTCATAAATATTGTTGAAGATAATATAAATATCCCAGTTCATGTTTGAGTACAATGCGATCCTTCGGATTAAATATAGCTATAGATGATACATTCTGACTCTCACATAACTAAAAACAAAAATGAATTTCACAATAATATAGATGACACATTTTGATTCTCATCCATAACAAAAAATATCAGCTTTATGTCTCAGATCCAAATCTCTCCAGATTGCATATTGAAAAGACCTCCACTAGAGTTACATACAATGCCATATTTTTCTTTATCTTACTGTCTGCAAACTTCCTTGTCTCTCCTATATGAATTGGAGCCAAAAGAAATAATTTCTTGTAGACTGCACAAAATTGTTACAAATAGATCTTGAATGGGCCTTTTAAAACACAACTGTCAAATAAAAAACTTATTGATTTCCCATAACTGCAAGATAAGGATGGTGCAAATAGTCCAAAGAGACCATTCACTTCAACCAAGATGTTCCACTGCGCTTTGTCTTGTTGTAGTCCTTTCTGGAAATCATCTATAGTTCTCTTCCATTTTCTAAGTATGTGATTGAGAGAAATATTATTAGAAGGGTACCATAACCCCCAGCCTATTCCAAGATCAACATTAATGAATATTGTGGAAATTGTGTGTCCTCTTTGCATAATTACATTCAGTGAATCCTCAACACTTGAAGCTCCTCCAAACAGAGTGAATCCCAACACGAAGGTCCTCCAAACAGAGTGATATTTCCTCTGTTCAATAGATTGAAAACACTATCAGTTTTACGTACAAGGTAGAACAGCTCATTGTGCAAGAAGAAAATAATAACAAAAAATGGAAGTACCTATATACCCATATGGGATACCCGTTGCTATCAGTTTTTTTGTAGATACGTATAAGTAGTACAGAAAATTTTAGAAACCTCAACAAGCTCGAATTTTAAAAATATTTGTGCTGCCAAATAAAGATGTTGCAGTATGCCTTATGAATTCAAACTCATACACAATATTTGTGATGCCAAATAAAGATACAAACTTGCAAACTTGCTTTTATAGTAGAAAAATCAAATTTAAATCATTTGATTTATTAACGTTGTGTAGCAGGGAGTAAGGGTGAAGAAAACCTTGATTCTATGAGTTTTTGTTGAAAATTAGGCCTATATGGTTTTCATTTACATGGAAAGGTCCAATCTATGAGTAGACAAAATACCAATGTTTCCATACATGGCAGTTCTTCTAAGTAAGAGCATCAAGTAACGTTTATCGGAACTTTTTACAATGCCCCCAATCTGGGTATGCTGTTCAATTTCACAAAACTGGTCAATTTGAAAACCTCCAAACTGGAGGCTGGGAACAATATGGACAATTATTTCATAAAGCCTGTAAACATACTTTGAAGAAGCACCCGTACCATATCCAGATAGATTCTAACAGCCAGAACCAGCCAGAACCAGACCCCTTATCTTGGGTGGGTAGAAGGAAGGTGCCAGCCTTGGGCGGTTACTTTTAACTAACATGTTGGCACTATGTAAAATCAAAAAGAGAGTACACTAGGTCGCACAATCATGAGTGCAAATAGGCTTCTAAAGGTATTTGGAAACTCGGGTAAAAAAACAGAGTATGCATAAGGTATTTGTAACTCGGGGTTTAAAAAAAAAAGAAACACAGAGTATTCGCCTCTCCAAGAAGGGTGTTAACCCTTCTCTAGATAAATGTCATTTTCCCTGGGTATCTTAGAAAATCACCAACTCTAACTCTAAACACTTCCCTTATTAATTTTACTAAATTCTTAGTAAAGTCAACACGGTTCAATATTGGCATGCATAGAAAAAACTGTGAAAATCCCCAACTCTAACTCTAAACACGTCCCTTACTAATTTTACTAAACTCTTACTAAAGTCAACACGGTTCAATATTGGTATGGATAGCTTACCTGGCATGCATGTATATTGCTTGTGGCTGCAACAAACGCACACCAATAACTCTGCTGCAAGAGGGTAAACACAAAGGTAGCTTAATCAATATTCAAGGTTAAAAAATATTATATGTAAATTTATATATTCACCTACAGCATGTATACATTTTCCCCTTTGCACTAGCACCAGGATAGGTAATAATAAAATCATATGTAGAGAGTTCACCCCTGTAAAAAAGCCAAAATCACATTGTATTTGGATTCTCCAAGACAGGGTGTTAGCATTCGCATGACAATAGTGATCTGCGTTAAAGGAAATACATGCTTAAATTATAAATAAGAGCATAGAATCGAATAACATATAAAACATATGTAAGAAGTAAAATGATAACCAACATATAAAACATATGTAAGAAGTAAAATGATAACCAGTAAATATAGATAAAATATGGAAATGTTACACTACAATTGTATGCTTGAAAAGAGGCCAAGAAATGAAGTATACCAGTGTAATATCCATTTACCATAATATTCACTGTAGAAAGATAAAGAAGTACTATATAAAAACAGTGGAGGAAGAAATGAAAAAAAGAAGAAAATAAAACCCAGAAAATGCATCACTACAGGAACCTTTACCAAAGTAAGATACAATGCATCTGATAGATAAGGGTTTAATTAATATTCTCTCGAACAAACCCTACCAGAAGTAAAATTCAAGTTGGCATTTACTTTTCCAGATGTCATCGGATTCACGAGACAGTGTAATTTTTATTTTTAGATGGAGGGAAAAATGAGTTCTTGTTAGGTCTTTTAAGTTTCTTAATTTAATATTAACATTTTTAGTAATTTATATAATTGTTTATGTTTTTATTGAGATGGGAAAATGAATTTTTTTTTTATTGGACTTTAAACTTTTTTTAGTTTTCCAAACCATTCGACATTCATTTTAGAATGTTGTAAATTTTTTCTAAATTAATGATGTTTATCTTGCCAGATGTCATAGGATTCACTAGACCTTCAAATTTTAGTAACAAATGTAATTTTTATTTTGAAATAAAAAGAAAAATTACTTTTAATTAGATTTTTTTAAGTTTCCTAACTTAATGTTAACATTTTTAACAACTCATATAATTTTTTTTATTGAGATAAAAAGAAAATGAAATTTCTCATTGGACTCTAAACCTATTTTTTTAAAGTTTCCAAAGCATTCGACATTTATTTTAGAATGTTGTGAATTTTTCTAGACTAATGGCGTTTACCTTGCCATGTCATCGGACCTTGCCATGTCATCGGACTCACAGACATTCAAATTTTAGTAACAAATATAATTTGTATTTTTAGATGGATGGATAAATGAGTTTTTGTTAGGTTTTTTTAAGTTTCGTAATCTAATGTTAACTTTTTTAGCAACTCATGTAATTGTTTTTATTGAGATGGAGGGAAAATGAAATTTCCCTTTTCATTGAATTCTAACCCCGTTTTTTTAAGTTTCCAAAGCATTTAAAATTCATTTTAGAATGTTCTAAAAAAATTCTAAATTAAACAAAAATATTAAGACAAAGAAAATGAATCATTACAATTTAAGAAATAATAATCATTTACTAATTTATTAAAATCTTTTATTATATATTGTGTACAATAAGTCTTTGGATCAAACAAATCATGAATTCACATGAATGTTGTCTAAGTGGAGCTAGAACACATGATAAATGATCCAAAATGTCATCCAAAATATCAATTAGGGAAATCTATAGATGAGTGAGCCTCATGACTTGCATTAGATCTTGTTCTATGGACTTCCCTACACGCGAACAAAGGTGTTTTGTTTTATGAAATGTTATACATGCTTAAATGTAATATTACAATGTCTTCATTGTGGATCATTTGCACTAGGCCTCACTCTATGATACATAACCTTCTTGCACTCCTCTTCTCACTCAAAGCATAGATACATCCCCCTTTGTACAAGGGGTGAATTTTTTTTAATGTGACAAGGATAGAAAACACATGGTGAAAATATAGTAATCCTACATGAATTTGGTCAATGAGACAAGGTTGAATTAAATAGAGTATTAGGCATGGGCGAGGAAAACCTTATTGATAGAGCTCATGGTTAGAGAATAGAAATATCCTCCCCCATCAGACTACTTTAGTCATAAGAGTGAACAACTAGGGCTAATTGACATAGCCCAATATGTCTTAAACGCTATCAAGAAAAACAACTAGATTGGTGATGCCTAAGTAGAAAAAATATTGAACATATTTCTCCTTTTTTATATTGTTTGGTTGATCATTCTCCTATCGTCAATGGGTATCCTAAGGGGGTATTATTTTTATCCTCTCATTCCCTATAATGTTAGTGCGCATGCCAATCTCCTAAGTCCATTCGAAATGATTCTCCAATGGATTAATGATTCTATAGCTCAATTATATTTATTTTGTTTAAAGGTAGTATGGATTCCATATAGTGCACAATCCCATGATTCTTATGTTTCTCAAATCTTCCTAAAAAGTTTGAAGAGGGATAAGAAGGCCTTTATTTCATTGGCAAAGGACAAAAAATACTTGTGATGACAGACCCTTTACTGAGATTGAGGACAAGTTATCAATTTTTTTCTTGTGATGGTTTTGAGTTTCTCTTAATCAATTCAAGAAGATGCAATGTTATCTATGAGGAGAATTTAAAGAATCTATACTTAAATTGGATGATTTCTAGCTTCTCTTTGTGTGATGATCTTATGAAATTATTAGAGTTGGGTTCCTACTTGAACCATGTGTAAATCCTTGAGACTCATAGATACAATTGATAACCTTTTAATGGCATTGATATCTCCACATAGAGATGATGAATGCTATTGATAGGTCATGTGTGGTGGTTTGAACCATCATTCATGGTCTTGCAATCCACGAGGGGCTTCACTTAGTGAACCTCTCACATAGCACATACGATCATGGGATATTAAACAATACCCTTAATTTATATAGATATTGACCCAAAATCCTTTTGTAAAACCCCCCTGCCTATACCTAAAACCTTCCCCCACCCATTTGTATACCCCGATCCTTAGAAATACCCTACCTACCACCCTAAACCCCCCATACCCCCACAATACATAAAATACATTGCCTTTATTTTTACAATTTTAAAACTAACAATATGAACTCACGTGCTAGGATATTGGTCAATAATTCAATCTCTCGTGTTTCATTCCTAGAAGCTTATTTTACATCTTTCAACATACATATTGTTGAAAATCATCCAAGTATCCCAAGTCCCTAATATCTTGATACATAGTGCCATTGATAACACTAAAAAGTTTAGGGCCCAAGGGATGTTTTTCTTACATATATTGTTATTCCCAAGTCCCCGAGACATGGAAATATTTCTCAGAACCGCCTACTAGAATAGACATCATCAATCTTAGGATATCATGTTTTGTTGGTGGATCAAATATTCTTAGCCTTGGATGGATAGAATATTCATTTAGAGGTCAAAGTTGATGTGTCCTCCATTGACCATGTACAAATCCCGAATAACATAAAAACTAGAAACATAGTAGCACTATGGATACCCATGAAAAGTAATGCATAGTGGTTGAGTCATTGCTCATGGATTTGAATGCCTCAACGGATTCTTTCAGACAACATTTATATTCCTCCATATAATTCCATTCCCAAGGCTCTAGGACACCTACATAATTCTCAAAACCACTGAATGGATCTAACATACTCAATAATAGGACAATGACACCCTTAGTAGGCCATGTGTTGTTTCTAGAGGAAACCTACTTACCCCTATATTGCTAAAAGATTCCTTTAGATCCCAAGGTTTAGGTTTTCTCCAGTAACCATGTCTAACGACCCAAGGATAGAAGACCTAGGTACATAGTGTCACAAAGTTGTGTGTGTTCCTTTGAGTAGTGTTCATGGATTTGGATGCCTTGATGTTTTCCATAGGGATAAAGGCATGGTTTTCTTCCATGGAGAATGGTTCACAATACCCTAAGATACCTACTTCTTGATCAAATAATGGAATCAACATCTTGAATCATATGCCAACGATGCACTCAGGAGACAATATGTGGTTGGTAGAGGCAACCTTCTTGGCCTTGGAAGGATAAAATATTCCTTTAGCGGCCAATGATTAGGTGTCCTCCATTGACCACTTTTAAGGCCCCATGACTATAAACCTAGATACATAGTGCCATGGGTACCCTATGAAGTCTTCCATGGTTCCTTGAGGCTTGTTCATAGTCATGGATACCACAAATATTTATTTTGTTCAAAAAACTAGTCTTATTTTTTATAGAATTATTCCTAGGGCCCCAAGACACATAGATACTACTCAAAAGTACCTAATGGAAATATTATCCTCAACCATAATCCAATGTTACCCTCAAGCGGACATGGGTGCATAGTGGAGGAAGCAATCTTAGCCCTAGATCAATAGAAGATTCCTTTAGGGATTGAGGTTTAGGTATCCTCCCTTTACCATATCCAAGGACCTAGGTCCCAAAGACTTGAATACATAGTGGCATGGATATCTTGCGAAATGATGTGTGGTGCTTTGTGCTGTTAGTAACATATTTGGATGCCTAAAATGTTTCTTAGGGATTAAAGGCATGGAATTCTTCCATAGAATGTCATTCCCAAGTCCTTGATACACATCCGTATTGCTCAAAACCACCTAATGGCACTGTCATCCTCAATCATAGGCCAACGATACCCTTAGGAAGCCATGTCTAGTTGGTGGGGAAACCTTCATAGTCATGGATAGATAGAAGCTTCTTTTATGTACCAAGGCTTAGGTCTCCTCCACTATCCATGTTAAAATAATCAAGGAAACGAGACCAAAATACACAGTGCCATGGATATTGTGCGAAGCCATAGGTGGCACTTTAAGAATATTTTCATGGCTTTATATACCTAAAAAATTTCTTGAGGGATAAATGCATCGTCTTTTTCCCTAGAATATCATTCTCAAGGCCCTAAGACACATAGATACTACTAAAAAACACATAATAGCATGATCATTCTCAATCATAATATAATGGCACTCTCAAGAGTCCATGTGTGGTTAGTGAAGGAAACCTTCTTAGCTCTTGATGGATAGAATATTCCCTTAGGTCCAAAATTTTTAATCTCCCTCCATGATCATTTCCAAGCCCCTAAATCTTGAATACATGGACACCTAAGGCCATGGATACCCTTTTGAAGTCATGCATGGTTCATTGAAGCATTGTCCATGACTTTGGATGATACACTGGTTTATTTAGGGATAAAGGCAAGGTCTTTTTCCCTAGAATGCAATTCCCAATGCCTTTAGACATGTACATATTTATCAAAGAAAACCAATGGTAGCACCATCATTAATCATAAGATAATGATACCCTTGAGGGAGAATGCATTTTTTATGGAGGAAACCCTATTGGACCTATATAGATAGAAGTATTTTTTAGAAACTAAGGTTTAGTCTCTTCCACTAACGATGTCAAAGGCTCCAAGGACCCAATACTCAAATACCTATATATAAAGAACCATGGATAAGTTACAAACCCATGCATGACAATTTGAGTAATTTCTCATGGATTTAAATGCCTCAATCATTTTTTAGGTCAAAATGCATGATCTTCTTCCGTAGTTATAAATTCTCAAGGCCCCGATACATTTATATATTGCTCAAAATTATGTAATGACACTAATATACTCAATCATACACCAATGATACCTTCTAGAGGCCATGTGTGGTTGGTTGATAAAATTTTATTAGCATTTCATGGAAATAATATTCCTTTAGGGCCATAGGTTCAAGTATTCTTCCCCAACCATGTCCAAGGCCCAAAGACATGGATACACAGTGCTAGCAATATCCCTATGAGGTCATGCATGATGATTCAAGGCATTCCTAATGGCTCTTAATGCCTCTATGGTTTCTTTAGGACCAAACACATGGTTTTATTCCCTTGAATATCATTCCCAATGGCATGAGACACATGGATACTACTTAGAAGGTGATGTGTTTTTTATGGAGGAAACCTTACTTTCTTTGTCTGCTAGCATGTCCAACACATTGAGACACATACATATTTTTCAAACCCACATAATGGAATTGTCATCCTTAGTCATAAGCCAATGAGGCCATGTGTGGTTGGTCTCAGGAGATCATGTGTGGTTGGTGGAGGCAACCTTCCTAGCCTTGTATGGATAAAGGATTTCTTAAGGTCCAAGTTTCAAGTTTCTTCTATTGACCATGTTTAAGCCCTCAAGGACCCAATATCTAGATATAAAGATCAATTGTAATATCCCGATTTTGACCCCATTGCATTAAACTTGTAAATTATGTCAATATCGTTATTAAATCATGGTGAGGAGCTCAAGGCTAAGGCTTCGCCATCGATTTAGCATTTTGTGTATCGAAAATTGAAATCAATGCATATGGTTCTCATGCTAGCTAGGCACAATATATTTTGGACATCATGTAAATATGCAAATTAATAAAAATACCAACAACTAGCTATGCAATGCAACAAAGAGATGGGGGCACGATTTCACAAGGAATAGGGAAGGAAATTATTCAAACTATTGAGCCAAGTGTCAAAGACACAACCCATAAAACTCTCCACTACCTTTTTTGTCTTATTCACCCAATCATTTATTTCTTCCAGAAATTGGTTGAGGTAGTTAATGCCTTGGGAATGGAAGAGTATGGGAGTCAAATTCATGTATGGGAAAGGCATCATTTTTGAAAAACATGTTTTTTCTTATGGGGAAAGAAAGTACCCAGAAATTGTTGCCCATTCCATTGAGTCATCCATGTGTGAGTCTCTTCCTCACACAGTTGGAGCAGGCTGGGGCGTTTCCCTCACGATTTTTTGCATGGATGGGAATGTGTTTTTGTATTGCTCAGTGGCTGGGAATATAGATCCATGATTTGGGGTTTTGTAGAGGTCATTTTTTCCTCTATGAATCCATAGATGTTTCTGAAATTGTATTTTCTCTCCCAGGGTTGATTTCCCCATATGAAATTTCGTTTTTGGTTGCCAAAACATTTTTCCTTCATACCAAGCACTTTTTTTTGTTGTTATGTGCATCCTTTGTTTTGGTATGAACTAGTTAGGAGTGGAAGAGGCCTAGAATTGGCTTGATAAACCTAGTGAAGAGAGGAACCTAACAGAAAGATCAAGAGGGGCTGGCTATTCTTTTATGCACACCTTGAAGAGCACTGGAAGGGACTGTGTAGCAGTGAAGGGAATACTTCCTTGTGTTGGGTGTGTAGGTATCATGGAGACCAAGACAGATCTTGTGTAGGTGTCTATAGCTCTGTGGTTGAGCTCACTAGCTTAGTAATTCTCCCTTTGCATTGCCTTACCATCCCGGTAAACCCAATTTTGGATTGGCTTGGATGAACCTTTGTGTGTATTTGGCTATGTGTGAGCCTGTTGTTCCCTAGTTCCTTCTGGAAATCATGCCTAGCTAGGGGGTGGTAGTGATGTTGAGATATTGCTGAGCATACTAGCCTATGGATGGGTGGAACGTTGCATCGACATAACTAGTTTTGGGACAACTCATTTAAAAGATAAGTGCTCTCTTGTATTTTTTTGTATTTAATTCCACACTGTATTTGTTTTATGAATTATTATGAACATATTGAATTCTTGAATGAATTTTTATTCTGCTGTATTTTCATATGTTATATATCTGCATATGCTTTTATGTTCGATGCATTTTTATTATTATGTTCACGGGGATAGATCCCCAGTCTGATAGACAGAGAAATAATGTGTGAGTCACCTCCTCTCCTCATTGGCGAGAGGGGAGGCGACGTGACATCAACGGATACCATTGAAAAGTCATGCATGGTTCTTTGAGGCATTTTCCATGACTCTAGATTCCTTAATGATTTAGTTGGGGAAAATGCATGGACTTCTTCTCTAGAGCATCATTCCTAAGGTCCTAAGACACCTACATACTTATCAAAACCACATAAGGGTTTTAATATCCTAAATCATATGAAAATAACACCCTCAAGAGACCATGTATTGTGGATTGAGGTGATATTTATATCCTTCTATGGCTACAATATTCCTTTAGGGCCAGAGGTTCAAGTCTCATCCCTTAACCATGTCCAAGGCCCTAAGGATCTAAGGAATGTATCATTCCATTCAAGGTCATGCACGGTGCTCTAGGAATTTTTCATCAACCTAGATGCCCCAATTGTTTCTTTAGGACCAAAGACATGGATGTTTTATCTAAATCATCATTCCCAAGGCCCTGAGACATGCATATACTACTCAAAACTACATAATGGAAATGGCATAATCAATCACAAGCCAATGATACCCTCAAGAGGCCATTTGTTCTTAGTGGAGTCAATATTCTTATCCTTGGATGGATTGAAAAATGATTTAGAGATCGAGACTAAGGTCATCTCCACTAACCATGTGTAAGGACCCAAGTCCACAAGACCTATATACATAGTGCCATGTATAACCCTATTAAGTCATCAATGGTGCTTTTAGGTAGTGTTCATGGATCTAGATGCCTCAATGATTTATTTAAGGCCAAAAACATGATCTTCTTACATGGACATAATTCCCAACAAATGAACACATGCACATAGGACTTAACACCACAAAACAGTAGCAACATCCTCAATCATAAGCCAATTAGGAGGTTATGTGTGGTTGGTGGAGGAAAAATTCTTACTCCTAGATGGATACAAGATTCCTTTAGGGGAAAAGGTTTACGTATCCTCCACTAAGCATGTTGAAGGCCCCAAGACCACAAGAGTAAGATACACAGTACAATGGACACCCTTGTGAAGTCATGCATGGTGCTTTGAGGAATTATAATTCATGGATTATAACCATGTCCATGTCCAAGGCCCTAGTACCCATACCTATTGCTAAAAAACTTCTAACAGTGGGACACATATCTCAATTTGAGGGAAAACATTCCACCCAAAGGTATTATACATTGAGACATTATTATTTTCCTTGCATTCCTAGAGCTTTCTTTAGGGGATATGGATTAGGTTTCCTCCTTTGACAATTTCGAGGCCCCTCAACTTATATATAATGCTTAGAACCTCCTAAAGGTGATGGAATTCTCTCTTTCAGGACAATGATATCCTAGGCTAGTGATGTGTGTTTTCTTCAAATATCATTCATGGCTCTGGATACCTCAAAGTTTCCTTTAGGGCACAAGGCATGTGATTTCTTCCTTAATTATGTATATATCCTTAAGGCCCTTAACTACTATTCAAAACCATCTAATGATATAGACAAACCTACTCAAACACTAAAGATGATCTCAAGAATCAATGTGTGTTTGTTCAAGTTGTTCTTCTTGGCCATGGATTTTGAAAAAGTATTTTCATGGATTAAGGCCCAAGTTTTCTCCTTCAAGCATGTCTAGTACACCCAAGACCCATAGCCGGTTCTCAAAAAATTATAATGGCACTAATATCCCTGCTTAGATAAATAATGTGTTATTGGTAGGTCATGTGTTATGGTTGTAGGCATTGTTATTAGCAAAAGATGCCTAAGATTTCATTTAGGACATCAGTCCCACTCTTTTTATCCCAACCATGTCCAAGGCGTTGACACCTATTATTAGTCTTAAAATTGTCTTTGTGCCATAAAAACCCCCACTTAGAGGCCAAAAATACCGTGGAAATTTCTATTGTAGTTGTTCAACATGTCATTCTTGGCTATAGATATGTAGAAGATTCCTTTAGGTTCTAAGGTTCAGTTTCCATTCCTTAACCATGTCTAGGGACCCAAGACCCTTACATAATGCTCAAAAGCTTCTTAACAGTGCCCATATTCCGATTATAAGGACAAATATCCCCTCGAGAGGTCATCTTTGGTGGTTGGAGAGATTATTGTTAGAACTTTAGGCCTAAAAGTTTCCTACATATCCTAATGCATCACTGTTCCTACACCAACCATGGCTAATACCTCAACACCTAAACCTACTGCTCAAAAACTCTTAATGGTGCCCATATCTCCACTTGGTGGCTAGGAATACGCTCAAGATATCATGTTTGATGTTTCGACGTGATATTGTTGGCCCTACCCACCCATATCCCAACTTCAAGGAAAATGACACTCCTAGGAGAGAGAGTGTGATGGTTCAAGGTCTTGTTATTAAAGTAGGATACCTAAAATATTGTTTTAGATACTAAGAAATAATTTCCTCTCTTATCCATGTCTATGGTCCCATGACCCATCCTTGGTGCTAAAAATATTCTAATGGTTCTATTTTACAACTTAGAGGCCAAATATCCTACATAGAGGCCATGTGTGGTAGGTTAACGGTTTATTCATGTCCCTTGAGTTTCAAAGGATAATTTTTAGGAATAAGGCTAATGTTTCATCACTTTATCTAGGTTTAGGTCTCAATACTTGCACATAGTTCTCAAAGAGCCATAAAAATTCCAATATTCACTATTGAAGGTGAAGGATCCCCTTGAGAGGCCAATTGTGTTTGTTCAAGGCATTGATATTAACATTGGAAGCTCAAAATATCCCTTTAGAGCCTAAGGCCTAGGTTTCCTCCATCCACAATGTTCAAGGCCTTATGAACAATACCTTATGCTAAAAAATTCACAATGGTGTCCACATCACTAATTTGAGGTCAAATATCCCCTTGAGAGGTCATATGTTTTATCTCAAGGAATCATTCTTAGAACTATATTCCATTAATATCCATTTAGTGCATTAGGATCATGCATTGTCTACGAAGACACATACTTTGGTCATGCATATGCTCAACATGTTTATGTGTGGTTGATCAGGGCATTGTTCTTCAACCTAAATTCATATAACTTTACTTTATAGAATAACCCCTAGTTTTACTTCCTCAATCATGTTCAAGGCATATAGAGTCATACCTAGTATCCAAAATGTTTTGATGTCAATTGTATCACCTCTTGAAGGAGATTATAACCTTTAAAGGTATTAGGTGGTGGTTTAAGGTATTGTTGATGGCCATGAGTACCTACTACTCAAAATATCTCAATGGCTCCCTTTTCCCCACTCAAATGAAAGCGATACCCTTGAGAGGTGCTATGGTGTAGCTTGAGTTGTTTCTATGATCCTTAGATAACTAGAATCTTCCTTTATTGCCTAAGTTTTAGGTTTTCTCCACCAACCTTGGACTCAACTCCAAAACCCATACCCAATGTTGAACAACTTCTTAATCTCATCAACATCCAACTATTAGGTGAAGGGTAGCTTTTAGAGCTCATTTGTTGTGGACTGAGGTTTTGCTCTTGGCCCTATATACATAAAAGTTTCTTTTAGGGTGTAAAACCAATATTTTATCTATATACCATGTTCATAATCCCGAGACCCATATATACTATTCAAATCCTTCTAATGTAATTAATATCCCCACTAAGAGGTGAAATATTTTCTTGATGGGTCATGTTTGATGATTCAATCCATTGATATGGGACTTTGGTGTATAGAATGTGCCTTTAGGGCATAATGCCTAAGTCTCCTCCAATGACCATGATGTCAAAGGCATTAAGACCCATGTCTATTGCTTAGTTTCTCCTAATAAAATTGGTATCTCAACTCTTATGTCAAGGATACCATCCACTGGTCTTGTATACTCATATGAAGTGTCTTTCTTGACCATAGATTCCTAGATAGTTCCTTTAGGATCTAAAGTTCAAGTTTCCTCCCTTTTCCAAGTCTAAGGCCCCAATACCCATACAAAATCCTTAAAACCTTCCAAATTCCACCCATATCCCTAATCTAAGGCCAAGGATCCCATTTAGAACTCATGCCTTGTGGTTGGAGGTGTCTACATCTCTATTATCCTTGGATCCCTAAAAGCATCATTTAGTTACTAAGGCTTGGTTTCCTCCCTTAGCCATGTAAATGACTCATAATCCCTTCTATACTTACCAAAATTTCCTATTGATATACACACACATAGGCTAAGAATACTCTCAGAAATCCACGTATAGTGGGTTGAGGTTCTTTTATTGGTCATATATGTTTAGAAGATTCCTATAAGACTTAAGGTAGAAATATTCTCCCTTGACCATGTGACCATGTTAGGGCCCTAAGACCCTACATAATGCTTAAATATTCTTAATGGAACTAATACTCATTAAACAATTTGATAGTTATTACTATTAATAAAAAAATTATCATTCAAACAATTAAATTTCAATTCAAAATACTTTTTTCACTATTTTTATAATTTTAATAAATTAAAATTAATTATCTTTGATCATCTTTCAATAATAATTTTGTAAAATGCATTTTTTTTAAGTAACAACAACTATATATATATATATATATATATATATATATATATAGCCCAGTGGGGTAGCTCAAGTGGTCGAGTGCTTGGGTCAAATCCCATGGAGGTGCTAGGTCCCTTCTGGTGGCCCCCCTTAAAAACATTGATTTGCTTGAGTAAAATAAATAAAAAAATTTAAATTTTATTTGTAAGTGAATGTTGCAAATGTACTTTTGAAAGTATCATACTCCACTTCACTTCTCTAATTAACATATATGATGTGACATGCCATTTCGAATAAGATTAACAAATACTATCACCACTATAATGTAATTGGTGCTAATATCCCCATATTAACACCACATAATATAAGTGGGGCTAACTTGTGGTGCTAAAGATGAATGATTAAAACCTAATAATAATACTAATGTCCATTAACAAATTTAATAAGCACAACATAAAAATTTCAATTGAATAATCAAATTTTACTTCAAATATTTTTTATTGCTAATTTATAATATTAATGATTAAAACATGGTTATTTTTATTATTTGTCAATATTAAGAGTACTTATGAGTATTTTTTTAAATAATATTAATAATGAATAATTAAATTGAATTGAATCGTATGAATTTATTTGAATTAAAAAATTACAAATAATTAAATTAAATTATTTACAAAATAACTATTTGTGAAATGGTTGTGTTTATGGTGAAAATCCTCATAAAAAAAACCTACATGAGCATGCCCATGTGACAAATAATTATTATCACCACTTTATGGTACTTGCCAACATGACATTTCTCTTATTATACTTGAGTAAAAACACAATTTCAATAAAGATTAACACCATTTTAACACCACAAAATATAAGTGGTGCTAATACCACCACTTTAACACCACAAAATTTAAATGGTGCTAATACCACCACCTTAAAACCACAAAATTGTAAGTGGTGCCAATAGCACCACTTTAATAGCATAAATTATAAGTGGTGCTAACTTGTGGTGCTAAAAGATGGATTTTCTTGTTGTGAATTAATTAAAGATCACCCAACAATCTGTGTTAACTAAGCCACCGTCATGGATGTTAATAATGCGT
>LPNX010071819.1:220345-259902 GCA_001517045.1 Pseudotsuga menziesii | reverse complement strand
ATTACAAAGCTCATCCATACTTTGAGATATTAGTGAAAAACATGTTAATTTTTTAATATTTAATCATAAATTCACTTATAATACTAAAAATAAATAAAGTGAAAATAATAAGGTGAAACCCACATATATGTATAGAAATGGTATGATAAAAGGTTAATGGAACGATGAAATGTGAGGAATAGGGGAAGATAAAGTGGATGAAAAATGGACATTTCTGCGTCCCAACATACTCCCCAACTGAACTTGTTGCATGTCCTCATGCAACCGTGTATGGCTCTTCTCAAGAACTTTTGGCATCTACACTTTGGCTTTGACGCCCCAGAGTTTCATGTTCCATACTCTACAGAGGGGAATGGCATTCCATCCATTGACCCTTTGGTTGGTGGAGAGATTCATATAGCACCCATTGCCATATCTCACACCGAGGTAAACATTTTAAAATTTCAGTTTTTTAATACTTGTTAATTTGTTAATTTCCACATACTGTACATGTTAGTTCACTAATGCTACATACGGTCTAATATTTACAATTATTAAACTTGCACATGCCAGATCCTTGATGGGGGAAAGCAGTGATGGAGGTAGCATCCATGGTCGTATCGACCGACGAAACATATGGGCTCCAGGTAAACAATTAAAAATGTCATTTTTTAAATACATGTATGTTCCTTGAATCATGCATGTCTAACTACGTGAACACTTGCTGACTATAGGCACCAATCCAAACACCTGGACCATTTCCTGGAGTTGTATATCCTCATAGGTCATACGTGAACAAGGGTCATGTGTATATGAGGCGACCTAATCCTAGCAAGACTGCGTTGTCCACGACCATGGAGCTACCGATACCATGGTAATGTATATCCTTCGATGATATTTCTTGGTTAACTTGAAATCCAATGCATAAAATGTTTTGTTAATGTTTGATTTGCATGTTTACTACATCAAGAGCCAGAGTTTACTACTGAAAACCTCGCAAGGATGGTTGATGCACTAGTCAGTGTTGCATCTGCAATGGCAACAAGTCACATAGAGGTACAACTATTTCGACATGATCGTTACATACTTTATTATTGTTGGCGTATGTTTATTCATGCATGTCTAACTATTTCAACATTTGGTGATTGTAGCCACCAACAGCAGGAGTTATTGATGCAGCAGTCAATGTGGCATCTGCAATAACAACAAGACACATAGAGGTACAACTATTTGAACATGATCTAGACAAAGTATGTTATTGTTGTCTATTGTTTATTCATGCACATGTCTAACTATTTCAACATTTGGTGATTGTAGCCACCAGCAGCAGCAGCAGTTCCTGCCCCCTCTGGTTCGACCATGGATGCGGCCATCCTTGATGTTCAACCAACAGCTCCATCTGCTACACAAGGAACACGGTCCCCTTTTTCACAATCTCTCGTTGAGGTGAGATGTCCATTAATGACCAATTGTTTCATGCAATGTCCATGAACATGTTGATAATTGTTGAGTTAATTTAGATATGGTATTTGATTGAGCTAATGTATTAGAACATAGTTAGTTGAATTTAACAATAGATATTTAATTTGAAGGATCCAGAGACACACATTGGTCCTAAAGTTGTGCCTAGAGGATCAACATTGGAAAAGAACAAGAGGAAGCTTGAGTTTTGACGTGTCTTATGGGATATATGTACATTTCGATACGTGTACATGTGGCTTGGATAGTTTTGGATAGTTTTGGATACATGTACTTCTGGTTACTTTCGGATATATATGTACTTTTGGATATATGTACCTTTGGAGACATGTACATTGACATTTCACTTATAAATGAATGATACATTTCACTTTGAATTTGTTCTTTGGTTTCCACATGTTCTTGTGTCAATCTATTGTGTTGATTTGTGTGTATTATCTATTACTTATGAATGCACTATGTCAAAAGAACAAACTATTATGTTTAAAGGTTTCAATGATCTCACTACATGCACACTAATTGGATATCTAATTAGAAATTGTGATTTTGGATGATCATTACAAGTAAAGTCAAAGTTCTTGCTTGTGTAATTTAATAAATCTAAGTGCAATACAATGTATTTCAAGGTTTCAATGAACTCACTACATGCACACCAATTGGATATATCTAATTAAAAATTGTGAGTTTGGATGATTAAATTACAAGTTAAGTCAATGTTCAAGTGTAATTTAATAAAACTAAGTGCAATACATGCTTCACATTTCATCAACGACCAACAACACTATTCAACAAACCTCATGCACCCAATGACTAATCACTCAGCATTAAAGGAACTACAATAGAATCCAAAGACCAAGAACCAACTTCGTGAATCAACATGATTTGAAGCATAAGTCCACCAGATTTGAAAAAGTTGAGTTGGACATTAGATTGATTATGAACTGAGTTATGATAGTAAGATAAGATTAGGGTTTCCCTAGTAGTGTTATGGTTATGGGCCATGCATGTTAAACAGTAAACCCTAGTTAAGGCTACGGTTTTCCAAGTTTGGCCCTCGTTAACGTGAAATGCATTGTCCAAGTTTGGCTCTCGTTAGCGTGAAATGCATTGTCCCCTACTGAGCAAAACCCTAGTTTCAGAAACCACCGTATACAGAGGTCACCAGGAAATGGACAGGCGAGAGAGGACCCCCCTAGCTAAAATCCCACGTCAAAAATATAACGGAATCAATGGTTCGTCGATCGAAGGCCCGTGCATCGATCTATGGTGAGTTGTAGTTCACCTCTAGATACCATTTAGGGACACTTGGTGAACTTGTGCCCAGTGCGGAAAAAATGTCACGGAGCCGCAATTTTGTTTCTATGGTTATTTATGTATTTTGTTGTGTTCCTGCATAAATTTAGGTCAGTGGTATCAGAGCAATCTGCTCTTTCTCGATCCTTCTTTGCATGTCCCCAACGAGGGCGGGGTATAAAGAGTTAGGGCTCGATCTAGTTGAACCTTTTCAAGATCAGCCTCGCAAATCCCGACGGCCTCCCATGGGGGACAAAAATAAAAATGAGGGAGCAAAAGATCCTATCAAAATGTTGCTCAAGGAGGCCCTTGAAAAACAAAGGAACGCGATGATGGATAACTTCACCCAGATCCTTCAACGAATTCCCACTGGCAGCACATCTGCATCTAGCAGCCACTCTGGAGGTGCAACCCCTTTTAAGGTATAAGTACAATTCGACATTCCCATATTTGATGGCCAAATAGATGCAGACGCTATAGATAGATGGTTGAATCTATTAGAAGGATATTTCTCAGTTCAGGACTTTTTCGACTGAGAAAAGATTACTTTTTCACTACTCAAAGCCGCCCCCCATGTCAAGGACTAGTGGGAAACCTACTGTGAGAGAAAGGAGGAGGAGGAGCCCTCTCTATTCTTGACCGTACCCACTTGGAATTCATTCCGAGATGCCATAAAGGGACAATATTATCCCGTGGGGAGATATGAGGACAAGTACATACAATGGACTACGCTGCGGCAGCAAAGAGATCAAGATGTGCATGAGATGATGAATCTGTTCCATACCCTGCGCACCAAGTTGGGTATCAAAGATTCACAGAAACATTTGGTGTTGAAGTACCGCAGTTTTCTACACAGATACATTCAGGAGGAAATGGAGTTCCTCGACATCTCCTTGCTTGGTACGACATATCGGTATGTTGCCAAAATTGAGCAAAAATTCAAACAGAAAAAGCGAGACTTTGGATCTGCAAATCAGAAGCAAGCGAAAGGTGACCCCAAACCATAGAACCAAGGACACAGCCAAGGCATGGAGACTCAAGACAACTTGCCAAAGCCGCAAGCAAAGAACAACACTGCGAAGTCAAATAAGGAAGTGGGAAAGTGGTGCGAGTTCCATAAGAGCCCCACTCACAACACCAGTGAGTGTCGGGCCAAGCAGTCACTAGTGGCCAAGATAAAGGCGTCTGAATCAGATGCATACTCTGACACTGAATCAGAACCCAAGAATGGGAATGACAAAGGGAAGAAGCTTATCGATGCAGAGCCTAATGCCACCATTGCCACCATGAAGATCCAAAAGGAAGAACCAGAAAATTCAGAGGAGGAGGAGCATCTTTTCCACTCCCAGATGTGGGTAAAGTGTTCCCCACTACAGTTTATTGTCGACAGTGAGAGCCAAAAGAACCTCATTTCAGCAAAGTTCGTGAAGCAGTTGGGCTTGCTGACCGCAGCACACCCACATCCGTACACCATCGAGTGGCTTGTGATATTGCTCCTCTTGATGTTTGTGATGTATTATTGGGTCAACCATACTTATGGAAGTGACATGCTATGTATGAGTCTCGGCCTCGCGCTGTTATTATTACGTTGGGAAATAAGTTGTACAGGATACCAAAGGTACCACCTCCTGCCGCTATCTCTTTGGTTACTGCAAAACAATGCAGTAAGCTCATTTACAAAACCGGAAAATTTGTTTTCTTGATGATCCGCCCTTAGGGCAAGAAGAAGATCGTGGCCACAACCTCCAGACAGGGCCCATCTGCACGACAACAACAAATGGAAAAGGTCATGGAGGAGTACCTGGACATATTCACCTCACCCAAAGGGCTTCCTCTGCACTGTCAAGTCAAGCACCCCATCGGTCTGACCCTAGGTGCACTGTTGCCCAATGGATTGATCTATCGACGCTTTGTTCTGGAGAATGATGAAATTAAGAGGCAAATTCAAGAGCTTTTGCAGAAGGGTCACATCCGGCCAAGTTCATCGCCCTGTGGGAGCCTGCTCGTGTTGGTACAGAAGAAGGATGGGACTTGGAGACTTTGTATTGACTATCGGGCGCTGAACAAGATCACTGTCTGGAATAGGTACCCGATCCCACGGATTGATGAACTCCTGGACTAGCTTAAAGGGGTGAAATATTTTACCAAGATCGACTTAAAGTCCGGGTATCACCATGTACCGATCAAACCGACCGATGTGTGGAAGACTACCTTCAAAGCCAAGGAGGGCTTTTTCGAATGGTTGGTCATGCCTTTCGGGCTGATGACTGTTCCTGCAACCTTCATGAGACTGATGGATGACATCTTACGGCCATTCACCAACTCATTTGTAGTAGTGTACTTGGATGACATCCTGATATTCAACCATACTTGGGAAGAGCACCTCCAGCACATCCGACAGGTCCTCCAAACACTGCGGCAACACAAGGTGTGTGCCAATTTGGACAAGTGCACTTTTGGCATGACCCAGGTTCAATATCTGGGATACATTATTGATGAGTATGGGGTACATGTGGATCCAACCAAGATCCAAGTCATTTGGGATTGGCCAACCCCAACTACTCTAATAGAGCTTCGCAGCTTTCTGGGTCTTGCTAATTTCTACCGTAGGTTCGTGTTGCGATTCTCTCATATCACTTGGCCCTTGATTCAAGTCACCAAGGGAGGAGAAAAAGAAAAATTCTTCTGGTCAGAAACTCAATAGAAGGCGTTTGCAGAATTGAAACATCGCCTCTATTGTGCCCCAGTGCTCACATTACCAAACTTGCAACAACCATTTGAGATTGAGACAGACACCTTTGACTATGCTATTGGGGCAGTCCTTACTCAACAAGGGAATCCAGTGGCATATCGCAGTGAGACACTGTCCGATACAGTCTGTAAATATCCCATTTATGACAAAGAAATGTATTCCATTGTACAGGCTTGCCGACAATGGAAGCATTACATTTTGGGGAAGGAAACGATCATCCACACAAACCATTGACCCCTGCAGTTCATACAAACACAAGGGAAGTTACATAACGATCTCCATCAGAAGTGGTCCACATATCTACAATAGTTTCATTTGAAAATCAAGTACAAGAAGGGAAGCACCAATAATGTTGCAGACTGCCTCAATCGACCACCAATTGTGGCGATAACCACCGTGCTCAACTCTTGTGGGCACGAGACCTCTGAGTGGCTGCTTCTCTACAAGAGCAATCTATAATTCAGCCACGCATACAGGATGCTCTTGGAGGGAAACCAAGTTCCAATTTTTTGCCTCCAGGATGCACTACTATGTCACATGGGACACTTTTGTGTTCCTTCCAGCGAGTGTGCCAAGATGATTTGGGAAGCGCACTACAATCAGGTCGCTGGGAATTTCGGGGTCGAGAAAACAGTGGCAGTACTGCAAAATTATTTCTATTGTTCGAACCTTCGATGGGACTTTGGGAGGTACATCTGATCCTGCATTGGCTGTGCCATTGCCAAATTGTCCATCAAGAAGAAATGCCTCTATACTCCATTTCCTACCCCTAGTCGACCTTGGGAATCCATCTCCATGGATTACATGTAGGGCTTTCCTTCTACTAAGCATGGCAACGACTGTGTGTTCATGGTCGTCGACAAATTCTCAAAGATGGCCATAATGGCGGCCTGCAAGAAGAATATCATAGCAGAATCCACTACTAAACTCTTCTTTGAATGAGTGTGGGTACACTTTGGGATCCCACAGTCTATAATCTCATATCGGGACAGCAAGTTCCTTAGTACATTATGGTCTAGCCTATGGTCAATTCTAGACACCAAGTTCACAAAGTCCATAGCTTTCCATCCCCAGACTGATGGCCAGACAGAGGTCGTCAACTGGATGATCATACACATTTTGCACATGTACAACTCAAAGCATCCACGCACATGGGATGAGATCCTTCCCTATGTACAACATAGCTATAACTAGGCCCTCCATATCTCAACCGACCATAGCCTCTTTTAGGTGGGCTTGGGATTCCTACCATTATGTCCTATTGACATAGCCATGCCATTTGCAGCTACTCAGGCTGATTGAACTCATGTCCAGTCTGAAGTTTCGAAGGCAAACAGCTTCATTGAGCACATTCACCAGTAGGTTCATGACATATTGGACAGATCCAATGACAAGTACAAGCAGCGGCATGATCAGGATCGGGTGCAAAACAACTTCCAGGTGGGAGACAAAGTGTGGCTACATTTGCAGAAGGAGTGCCTCGTTGGACCCCACCATAAGATTCGCCCGCTCCGATATGGGCCATAGACCATCGCCAAGGCTGTCGGGGACAATGTCTTAGAGCTCAGTATTCCACCATTCCTTGGTCTGCACCCAATGTTCAATGTGGACAGCCTTCAACCCTACTTTCCACCTCTACTGGACACATCAGACGTGGCAGAACAACTTACACCAACATAGTTAAACCCCGACTACATGGAATAAGCCACAACTGATCAGATTATGAACACATGGATTAATAACACCTACCAACAGAAGATCCAGCTATATCGAGTTGTCAAAGCAGGCCAACTCCTTCACCAGGGAAAGTGGCTCACCAGAGACCAAGTTCAACAGAAGTTTCCTCATCTCATGGAGGAACTCAACGTAATGGGGACCATTTCTTCCTAAGGGGGGAGGAATGATCCAGGAGGATATTGGTGGCCACCCACATATTCCACTTGGACCCCTACCATTGTTTTTTTCAGTTTTCCAGTTTCCTTAATTGTAGCACAATTTACTATTTTTGGCAATTTTTGAGTCCTAAACTTCCAGAGCCGTTTTAAGGTCCTAAACAACGTTTTTTCGACATCGAATGGTTGAGAAAGTATGAGTCCATTTTGAACTTAATGTTTATTATATATGGATGTAGTCCTTGAAGAGATATTTCTAACGATGTATCATGTGCGTCAAACGGAGGTAGTATGCCAAAGTTATGACCCCGGGAAATTGATGTACCAAGTTACCCAACGAGGCCCACATTCTGGCGTTTCACCTCTTAGGGTTAGGTTTTTTTATGTGTAGGGTTTCCATTGTTTCTCAATAATATATAGGCCTTCGAGCCTCATTGTAACACAAAGTTCAGAGGCATGTAGCCGCCACGTCTCTTCTCAAAGATAAGCTACCAACACTCTAGCTAGTTTAGTTCCATTATGTATGTAAACAAGTTTTAGTTCTTTGATTAATGAAATGAACTGTTATTTCCATTGCATATTTGTTTCTATAGTTATTTATGTATTCTATTACTTTCCTACATAAATCCAAATCACCTGAGCATCGATCTATGGCGAGTTGCAGTTCACCTCCAGATACCGTTCAGGGACACTTGGTGGACTTGTGCCCGCTGTGCAAAAACCGTCATGGAGCCGCAATTTTGAATTATGTCAACTCATGCTAGTGTGTTTGGGAATGGGAAATATGGCAACACCAATTGCATCCCCACCTTCCATGTCTTTCCAAGTTTGGCCCTCCTTGGCGTGAAATGCATTGCCCCCTACTAAGAGAAACCCTAGTTTCAAAAACCACCATATACTGGGTTCACTAGGAAATGGACAGGCGGGAGAGGGGACCCCCTAGCTAAAATCCCATGTCATGAATACAACATAATCGACGGTTCATCGATTAGAGGCTCTAGCATCAATCTATGATGAGTTGCAGGTCACCTCCAGATACCGTTCAGGGACACTTGGTGGACTTGTGCTTGATGCACAAAAAACGTCACAGAGCCGTAATTTTTAATTTCGTCAACTCCTGCTAGCATGTTTGGTCATGGGAAATATGGTAACGCCAACCACATCCCCACTGTCTGTGGCTTTCCAAGTTTGGCCCTCGTTGGCATGAAATGCATTTTCCCCTACTGAGCGAAACCCTAGTTTCAGAAACCATCGGATATGGAGGCCACCGGGAAATGGACAGGTGGGAGAGGGCCCCCCTACCTAAAATCCCATGTCACAAATCCAACGGAATTGAAGGTTCGTCGATCGAAGGCCCAAGCATCGATCTATGGCGAGTTGCAGGTCACCTCCAGATACCGTTTAGGGACACTTGTGGACTTGTGCCCGGTGCGCAAAAAACATCACGGAGCTAAAATTTTGAATTCCGTCAAATCCTTATAGCATGTTTGGGCATGGGAAATATGGCAATTCCAACCGCATCCCCACCATCCACGGCTTTCCAATTTTGGCCCTCGTTGGCATGAAATGCATTGTCCCTTACTAAGTGAAACCCTAGTTTCAGAAACCACCATATATGGAGGTCACCGGGGAATGGACATGTGGGAGAGGGCCCACCTATCTAAAATCTCACATCATGAATCCAACAGAATCGATGGTTCGTCGATCGGAGGCATGAGCATCGATCTATGGCGAGTTGTAGGTCACCTCCAGATACCGTTCACGGACACTTGGTGGACTTGTGCCCGGTGTGCAAAAAACGTCATGGAGCCGCAATTTTGAATTTCGTCAACTCCTTCTATCATGTTTGGGCATGGAAAATATGGAAACACCAATCGCATCCCCATCGTCCGTGGCTTTCCAAGTTTGGCCCTCGTTGGCGTAAAATGCATTGTCCCCTACTAAGCGAAACCTAGTTTCATAAACCACCGTATACAGAGGTCACCCGGCAATGGACAGGCGGGAGATGCCTTGCTAGATAAAATCCCACATCACAAATCCAACAGAATCAACAGTTCATCGATCGGAGACTCGAGCATCGATCTATGGAGAGTTGCAGGTCACCTCCAGATACTAGATCCTACATGTTAAATTCTTTATGTAAATGTTTTATGGTTACCTTTGTGCATTAAACTAATGGTTATAATAAAAAAATTAACATGGTATAAGAGGTGAGTTGTCAAGAAGGAAATTATACAAGCCTTAAAATAGAAAGTGATAGTTGTGACATCTTATTTCCATCATCCTAGTTTTATATGTCGGCTAAAAACATTGACAATATTACCTACTTGAAAAATTAGGGTTTTAGTCCTGTAAGAGAGCCTACAAATAAATTTGACAGGTATGACCTAAAGAGGTACATGTATGTATTCTAATGTTATGTATATCATGTGAATGAGATCTTGAAATGTTCATATGATTGATATATAGGGTTTATTGATCATATGTAAAATTTGGCATGTTCATTAGCTTGACATACAAGAAAACTTTTGGCATATTTATAAACAACATTATGGAAAATTTCGCATATCAAGAACACAAAATTGACATATTCATAAGAAACATACATGGGAAAATTAAAATTATGTAACATACCTCGTCATGCTATATCCCACCTACTATCATACAACCAAGCTCTCTGGATCATCTCTTATAATGATGGTATCCATTAGTCTCTCGTGCTCTGTATTTGGTAAGAAGTAGCGTACCTTCGAAGAATTTTGGCTAGGCATTGTTCGTACTTGGAGGTTTGTACCAATGATTAAGTTGGTAAAGTGATACACACTTGCACCTGGTTTGTAATCCCTGTAAACATATCCACCCTTTTTTCTTGCATTGTTGTCATGTGTAAGGTATTCACCTTTAACAACCATAGACCTGATTGGGAAGTGGTTGTTTTCATCATCAGTCATGGACATAATCAGGGTTTTCTTTCCCTCTATACAACGTTCCAACCAGTAATCACCACCCCATTCACTATATTTTGAAGAAATCACTACGTATATGTGTCCTGCATAATATGATTGTAGGTATATGATCAAATATTTTTCGTGTAATACACGGCCATTAATGTGAGTTTGAAGACTACGTAAATAAACAAAAAAATGTTAAGGAAATGCATCATACCAGGTTGTACAAGGTCTAAGACATTATCAAAATCTATAGAAATAGATGATTGGTCTTCTTCCAATGGAGTTAACTCAACAATTGCATGCTGATCAAGTGGAAGTGATATGCGATCCCATCCATCAACCCAATCCAATGATTCATACCCATCCCAGTCACCATCACAACAAGGCGGGAAAAAACAAGCGAGTAGTCTGGTCCAAATTTCAGATACTGGGTTATCATAGCTTCGAACCGAATGAAAGACACGAGTCCCAAGAACAGTCTTGCATTCCCATGCATGTGAACGATCTATGTCTACCACCTCCCAAAAATATCTCTCCATGCGTCTCTTTCTTATGAATTCTACTCACATAGTTAATTCCTCTCCCATTACTGGTGTGCACCACCTGACTATAGATTGAGCATTTTGAATAGTAGATACTGTAGATAATTTTAATTCCCCTCTTCGTAGGGCTATTTTAACACATGCTCCGACTTCATCATGCTCTCCTTTACCATGCCCAGTCTCAAAATAGTTCCACATATGTCAAGCTTTGCAGTTCCTATGCAATGAACACAACCATTGAAATATACATGCATTTCTTAATTGACTAGCACATCCATCAGACCAAATCCAGTGTGTTCAAACATAAATTTATAGATAAATGCATGTACCTGAGATGTCACCAATTGTATTTTTTTTCTTTCTTTCCCTAGGACTATTTCATAGCTGATATATTTGAAACTTTTCATGTCTGTAACCATATTCCCAAATTCACTGTCTCCACTCTCGTGCTTACATTGGCTCAATAATGCCATTCCAGCACAGTTGGAGCAAGTTCCATCCAAATAAGATTTTGCATAGTATGTTTTCCCCTCAGGCCTATTGCACATGATGCTATGAATGAATTCTCTTGATGAAGTCGGTGGTATTGTCAGGGAGAAATCCTCCACATGGTTAGTATGCAACACACGACGAATGTACAAAAATGTTTCATAGTAATATTCATATTCTACATGGTATCTACAAAAACAAGTGTTATGAAGAGTATTTATTCTAACATACCAGGGCTTACATTTCTCAAAAGATATTTGCCCCAAATTCAATTGTCTATGTTCATTCCTAAATTTCTCGTATAGTTCTATTTGTGTTATATAAAGAAGATGCTTAATATGTGGTTCACGATCCTTTGAACCCCTTCTCAGTTTTAGTACATCCTTCCGGTTTGAAGAAGGCCTTGTGCGATCATGACAAAAACTCTGCACTAGTCCCTTTACTGCATCAACTAGCTTCATGTCACGACGTGACAACTGACCAATAAAGGCCCAAAACTATGTTTCAATGGTTTTGTTAAGATGTTATCTTTTAATAGAATACCTATGGAGGGGTTTTACATTCAAATTAACTAGTTTAGATGTAGGCTTGAGAAAACGAAGGACCCTGGTGTTCTTTGTTCGGGTATACAGGGTACTCCCAAAAGACCGAACACCTTGAGTAACCGCTTCACACAAAAATATCACAGATCAACACACCGATGTTTATCACGTGGTTAAAACCCTTGAGAGAGAAACAATCCACGGCCCCGGCCAAATAGCTACTTGGAGCAATTTATTATGCAAAAGAAAGAAAGTTACATGATCTTCTCATAATCGATCAACTAGCCAAGGACCCTCTATGCTCTTTAAATAGAGATCATAGACCAATCGGGTGTTAAGCCATGGATCAATGGTAAGTATGATCTGAGAGAAGTTGAACCGTCGGATCACTCTATGTCTAAAACATATTGTGACCGTTGGATTAAAATATTTACAAATACATACTAGTGCATACTAAAAAAACACACTTTTACCTAACGGATATATTACACAAGTTGATCTTAACTAACTCCTAAGTGTCTAAATATCCTAACATCCCCCCTTAAGAACAACTTGGGATAGGATTGAAGGATTTACAAAATTGACACTGTTAAGAGAAGGAAGGAGGCATTAGAGCCTATCCCCCCTTAAGGACACATTCCTGAACTCCTAACATAGACCGAAGTTTAGAAAACTTTGC
Organism: Pseudotsuga menziesii; assembly: GCA_001517045.1. NCBI lineage: Eukaryota > Viridiplantae > Streptophyta > Pinopsida > Pinales > Pinaceae > Pseudotsuga > Pseudotsuga menziesii. The sequence continues at coordinate 247,304 of LPNX010071819.1, read as the reverse complement.
TTCTGTAAGAGACTTGGTGAAGATGTCTGCAACTTGATCATCTGTAGGGCAATAGAGCACTTCAATAACACAATCATGAACAAGATTTCTGATGAAGTGCATGTGGTAGCTCAATGTGTTTGTTGCGCTGATGTAGAAATGGATCTTTGGCAAGCTTGATGGCACTTTGATTGTCGCACCAAAGTGGAGTAGGCTGCTACTGCTCGAATCCAAACTCTGAAAGGATTTGTCGAAGCCATAAAGCTTCCTAACTGGCATTAACTGCGGCTCGATATTCTGCTTCTGCAAAAGTTTTTGGATCATGATTCTCGGAAACTTGAGCTAAAAGAGAAGAGGCTCGCTGAAACTGAGAACGTGTTCGACGTTGATCTCTAGGATCATTGGCAAGATCACCAGCTGTTTCACATATTGAACGGACCCATCGAGGAAGTATTGGTGCTGGTGAAATTGGAGGAACATGAGTAGGTGGAGGTGGATTTTCATCCTCACTGTCATCATCAGAAACTGGAGTTGGAAACCTGTCAAGGAAGCTGGAAGAAGAAGAAGAAGAAGGCACAATCGCCGAATCAGACTCGCAGGCCAAAGATGGCACACCCGCCAAGTTAGGCTCGCAGGCCAAGATATTTTCATCAAATTTAACATCTCTTCTAATGATTATATCATGAGAATGTGGCTGAAGAAGTCTATAACCTTTTACATCTTCAGAATATCCAACAAATATGCACTTTTCACTTTTAGGTTGCAATGCTTTCCGTTTTTCATCTGAAATGTGAGCCCATGCTTCACAACCAAACACATGAAAGTGACTTACATCTGGTTTAATTTTACTCCATGCTTCTTCCGGTGTTATACCTTGTAAAATTTTAGTGGGTGTGCGATTAACTATGTAATTTGCAAAATTTAAGGCCTCAGCCCAATATTGAAGACTTAGTTCCTTAGATTGGATCATACAATTAACCATTTCTTTTAAAGTGCGGTTCTTTCGTTTAGCTACACCATTTTGTTATGGTGTATATGGAACAGTGTGATGTTGTTGGATTCCTTGTTCAGTGCAAAAAGTAGTGAACTTGTTGTTAACATATTATCCTTCATTGTCAGATCTTAACTTAATAATTTGATGACCAGATTGTTTTTCAACAAGGGCCTTGTAGGCCAAGAACATGTTAAACACTTTGCTCTTAAGTTTTAGGAAGTAAACCCAAGTGCGTCTAGAGTAGTCATCAATGAACGTTAAGAAATATTTGAAACCAGAAAAAGAAGCAGATGGAAGAGGGCCACACAAGTCACTATGCACAAGCTCCAAGGGAACCAAGGCGTTCCAAGAGGCACATTTGTCAAAATTATCCTGATGATGTTTTCTGAGTACACAACCAGAACAAACACCATCCTTGCAAGATACCAGCGGAAGACCAGTCACCATATTGTCTTTACATAGTTGTTGCAATGAGCGATAATTTAAGTGACCAAATCGTTCATTCCAAAGTTTGCTCAAGTTATCACTATGAGCAACAAAAACTGAAGAAAAAGGTGATGACCCAAAGTTGTTAAATTTGTACAACCTGGTAATATCATCAACAGTTCCAGTAGCAAGGACATTTTGAGAATTTTTAAAATACTTGATTACAACTTGGTGAGGTGTAAACGTCACAGTTTTACCTTCACCTGAATAAGTAATTTGATAGACTGATAACAAATTGTAGGAAATTTTTGGAAATTCTTGGAAATTCATCATGATTATCTTTCCCACAAAAATTGCAATGACGCTCAGTCTTCTTTCCTTTTTGCTTGGATCCTTTGTCATTTTTAAAAAAAGGAGCTGACTGAGAAGATTTAGGACCCTTGTTGTTTTGCTTATTATTGCGAAAATTATGTTTCTTGGGAGGCTTGGACTTTTCTTTCTGTTGGGACAATAAGGCTTTCCCAGATGTATCTGCATTGTTAATTATTCCAAGATGAATGAGCTTATCTTTCTCTCTAATCAAAGAATCACAAAAGGATTCAAGGCTAGGCTCTTGATAGCTAGCTACAGTCAAGGATTCTTTCATGGAGTAGAATGTAGATACAAAAACAGAATATGCAGGTCCAAGTTTTGAAAGAATATGATAAATACATTGTTTGTCTTCTTTCTTAATCTTGCATTATGCACATAATAGTCTAAGAGTTTTATACTTAGATAAATAGTCTTGAATGCATGAAAAATCATTTGGATTCAAGGAAAGCAACTCATTCTCAAGTTGATGAACCCGAATTTTATTGTGTTTACCAAACACAGATTTCAACTTTTCCCAAGCGAGATTAGGTTCATCAATTCCAGATATGTGGAATCGCAAATCAGTAGAGATTGACATCCCAATCAATCCACGAGCTTCATCACATCGATTTGCCCATTTAATTTTCTTATCATCATCGGCGAGTTCTGTTTCTTTCCCCGAGGTTATCCTGAAAAGACCCCTACTTCACAGAACATCCTCCATATGAGATTTCCATGAGAAATAGTTAGAACTTATAAGTATAATATCATAAGGGGCGGTCATACTGTAAAATAATGGCTGAAAGAACAGAAACTAACTATCTGGATGCAAAGAGCTCAAAAAAATATGCGGTTTTAAAAAAAAATGACACTTAAAACTGATTCTGGATGATGATGTTATGCTTGATCAAAGAAAATGTTGAAGATGTCCCCAATAGTGACGTGGCAGATATTAACTTGACCAACTAGAAAAAAAAAAAACCTCCTCTTCCCAAGATCAACCTTTGACAATTACTTTTACAATAAAGTTGCTTTGAAGTTAATCACTTTTGTAGAATAAGTGATGTTCACTTTTACAATAATGTGACTTTTAAATAGTGCAGCAATAAATTAAAAGACTTAAGTGACTCACTTTTATTTTATTTTATTTATGTGAGATGCACTTTTACAATAAAGTAACTTGAAAATAAAAATTGCATGCACTAAAAAGTAGCTTGATAAGACTTGAACTCAAGACTTATCAACGTGTAAATCAACTTTAGACCAAGTGAGCTAAGTTTAAAAGATACGTAAAACTATGGAAAGAGAAATGGGTTTTTTTTTAACTCTTCTCTCTCGTTTTTCATGCTTGCTTTCTTTTCCTGCAAATCACAAAAAAAACGAAAAACAAAAACAAAAAAACTTTTTCCACACAATGGGGTTAGATCTTGGTTAGCTTACCCAGAAAGTCTACGTTTTCAAGTTTTCTCGTTGTTTCTGATTTGCTGTGATCGCACAAGGTGCACGAAAAATAGCATACGTAGCCGAGAAGACAAGAAAAAAAGCTTTCCCTTACTGTTTCTGATTCGCCGCGATCGCACAAGGTGCATGACAAAGAGCATACGCAGTCAGGGAAAACAATAGTCCGAGACTAAAATATAAAAGATCTAATAATAAACTGATAAAATATGAGAGATTAAAAAAAAAAAACAAATCCGTCACTGTAACATTATACCTTCAGATTTGCCGAAATTGATGTTTCTGGACCAAACGGAAATGGTTTTCGATGAAACTAAAACTATTTCCCTATGGAAACGGCACTCCTGACGTAATGGAACAACTCCCACATGCCAAAAATGCATAAAAAATCTAGAACTGGAAACCATTTCAAAGTTTCGGCAACACCGATTCCAGATCTTTATCAAAACCGAAAGTGGCTCTTCATAAAAGCTCTGATACCATGTTCGGGTACACAGGGTACTCCCAAAATACCGAACACCTTGAGCAACCGCTTCATACAAAAAGATCACAGATCAACACACCGATGTTTGTCACGTGGTTAAAACCCTCGAGAGGGAAACAGTCCATGGCCCCAGCCAAATACCTACTTGGAGCAATTTATTATGAAAAAGAAAGAAAGTTACATGAGCTTCTCATAATTGATCAACTAGCCAAGGACCCTCTATGCTCTTTAAATAGAGATCATAGACCAATCAGGTGTTAAGCCACAGATCAATGGTCAGTATGATTTAAGAGAAGTTGAACCGTCAGATCACTCTATGTCTAGAACATATCGTGACCATCGGATTAGAATATTTACAAATGCATACTAGTGCATACTAAAGAAACACACTTTTACCTAACAGATATATTACACAAGTTGATCTTAACTAACTCCTAAGTGTCTAAATATCCTAACATTCTTATTTACAATTGCTTGTCACAACACACAACGAGCCACATTGCGATCCTTTGAACGCGTGTTCTTACCAATTTTACTAAAGGAATCTACTAAGCTTTTAACTATATGAGAACTTGGTCCAGAAGTCTTTATCATCTTTATCCCTAACGATTTCCTAACAATATTCATGCCCCTAGATTTTAACATTGATAAAAATAATCTACATTTATCTCCATCATATTTAGAAACAAAATATTTATTTAGTATCTGTTGAGTTTGATAAGCAATACTGCGTTTAGATAGCGTACCTTCAATGGAATTAAGGAGTCCTTCATAAACTTATATACGCTTCGGAGTTCTTCGATGTGTGCTTTCTAATGGAGATAAAGGGGTTGGAATTCTATCATCTAACGCATCAACAATATGCTTTGGAGTTTTAGTAGCAACTTGTTGTCCTTCATTCTCTTCTTGGTAGTTGGATGGTGGAAGTACAGCATCCTCATCGATGGTCCGGATAATATTTTCTTCTTCAACAGTAGGCTTCATGTCCAACGCCTCTTCAATAGTATGCTCCATGTGCAACGCCTCTTCATGAGCTTCATCTTGAGATGGTAACTTATCACTTTGACTTGAAGTGGAAATTAAAACATCCCCTAATGAGCACCTACGTTTTGCCTCTTGAATACTTCCATGGGGTGCTTCTTCAACAACTATTGTGGAAATTGAAAGTCCCTCTAGTGAATGCTTCATTTTTTCTTGTGGTGGATGAATAGAATGACAGTGGTATCCTCTATAATTGGATTTGGATTAGTTTCCAAAGAAAGCATCTGATTCATCATGTCTATTCTTTTCCTTTCTTTCTCTTCTTCAATGACTTCTTGAGATCTCTTCTTCCTTGCTGATTTTCTTCCTCGGTTACGTACATTCCCCATCACCACAATGATCAATTCGATATAGTTTGTTTTCGTTTCTCCTCAATTACAAGCTTTCAAACTTTTAACTTGATTTATAACTATACATCCTTCAAGGTGCTTCAATCTTCCTTTTCAATTGTTCATATTTTCCATCAAAATAATGATGAATGAGAAAATTTACCTTTGGTTCTCTTGAATAATAAGCAAATGAAAGTTAAATCATAAATTGTTCCTCTAGCTAATTCTCTTGTACAATTGTGTATATCCACCGTCACCATGAAATGATATTGAAGCTTGATATATTATCCTGTGTGCTCTTCAACCATGAAAGATGTCTTCAAAGCTGCACCTGCATAACAAAAAGAATGATGGATAATATGTATTGTGAGTATTTCCACAGGCGAGCTCGTGCTTTGTTGAAAAAAAACTTGCAATAATCGGTTTTTCGTAAAAACAGAGTAAAGTTGCTCTCGGACAAAAACAATCCAATGTTTTTATAGTCCTAAAACGTGCACGCTTTATATAGAGTAAAAATGCATATGCGATTTGTAGAAGAAAAACGCGCACGCGATTGTTTTAAGAACAATTAATAGGTTAGGTGCACGGCTAAGGCGACGGATAAAATCATAAGAAAACAAATGTTTTCTATGGTTAGAAACAAAGCAAATGTTTTTAGTGTTCCCTTCTTTTCATGCATATAAATGTTTCTCTCTATAACCCCAATAATCCCTAGATACCCCCTATCTCTTTCTAAATATACCTCCCTCATTCTCTCTACATCCCTCCCTATATGTTTCTTTCTCTCCCTTACTCCATCCATGTCCATACCACTCCACTCTCCACCTTCTCTTTATCTTCGCCATTATCCCTCCCTATAGCACTCTCTCCCTTCTTCTCCCTTAGTCAATAACCCTATGTGCCTTTATCTCTCCCCCTTCCCTCTCTCTCTTACCTTGTATCCCTCCCTCTCTCACCGTCTCTCCCCTTCTTGGGGTGGTATCTCTCTCTCTCGTTACTCCTATGTGTGTGTGTATTTCCCCCTTCTCTCTGAAAACCTCCCTCTCTCTCTCTCTCTCTCTATGTGTGTGTGTGTGTCCCTCCCTCACTCCCAGACTCCTAAAACCTCTCTCCACCTTATTTATACCTCCCTCACTATCCCTCCCTACATCACTCTCTCTCTATTGCTCGTCCCACCTCCCTCTCTCGTTGTTTCTCACACCTCCCCTCCTTTATCTCCCACACAATCTATCTATCTCTCTCTCTCTATGTGTGTGTGTGTGTGTCGCTCCCTCATCCCACCTCTATATATCATAATGTTGAAGACGATGATGATGATGATAATGATGATCATGATCATGAAGACGATGATGATCAACATGATGATGATGATGAAGATGATGATGATTATGATGATGTTTATGATGATTATGATGATGATAATGATGATGATCATCATCATTATCATGATGTTGATCATCATCGTCTTCATCATCATGTTCATAATGATGATAATGATGATGATGATGATGATGATGACGATGACAATGATGATGAGGGTCATGCTGGTGAAGACGATGATGGTGAAGACAATGGTGATGATGATGATGATGATGATGATGATGATGACGATGATGATGATGATGATGATGAATACGATGATGATGATGATGATGATGATGATGATTGATGAAGACGATGATGATGAACATGATGATGATGATGATGATGATGAACATGATGATGATGATGATGACGATGATGATGATAATGATGATCATGATCATGATCACGATGATGATTATCATGATGGTGATGATGAAGATGACGATGATGATGATGATGATGATGATGTCGACGATGATGATGATGATCATGATGATGATGACCATGATGATGAAGACGATGATGATGTTGATGTTGATGATCATGATCATGATGATGAAGACAACGATGATCAATGATGATAATGATCATGATGATGATGATCATGAAGATGATGATGATCAACATGATGATGATGATGAAGAAGATGATGATGATGATGATTAACATGATGATGATGATGATGAAGATGATGACTATGATGATTATCATGATGATGAAGACGATGATGATCAACATGATGATAACGATGAAGATGATGGTGATGATGAATACGATGATGATGGTGATGATGAGGGTCATGATGATGATGATGACGATGATGATGATGGTGAAGATGATGGTGGTGGTGATGATGATGATGATGATGATGATGATGGTGATGATGAACATCATGATAATGAGGATGATGATGATGATGATGATGATCATGATGATGAAGATGAAGATGATGATAATCAACATGATGATGATGATGATGATGATGAAGATGGCGATGTAGATGATCAACATGATGAAGATGATGGTGATGATTATGATGATGATGAAGATGGTGATGGAGATGATCAACATGATGAAGATGATGGTGATGATGATGATGATTATGATGATGATGATAAAGATGATGATGATGAAGATGACGATGATGATGATGATGAAGATGGAGATGATGATGATGCCAACGATGATGATGATGAGGCTCATGATGATGATGATGATGATGATGAGGGTCATGATGATGATAATGAAGAAGATGATGAACATCGTGATAATGATGATGATGATTATGGTGATGATGATGATGATGAGCATCATGATGATGAAGACAATGAAGATAAACATGATGATGATGATGACGACGATGATGATCATGATGATAAAGACGATGATGATTAACATGATGATGATGAGCGTCATGATGGTGAAGACGATGATGATGAAGACACATGTGCCTTACTCACTATCCCTCTATGACTTACTCACTGGCCCTCCCTGCCTTTGTATTTCCATCTCTCACTATCTCTATATGTACGTGTGTGTGTCTTTCCCCCTTCTCTCTCACAACCTCTCCCTCTCTCTCTCTCTCTATGTGTGTGTGTGTGTGTCCCTCCCTCACTCTCCGTCTCTCAAAACCTCTCTCCACCTTATTTATGATGATGATGATGATGATGAACATGATGATGATGATGATAATGATGATGAAGACGATGATGATCAACATGATGATGATGATAAAAAAGAAGAAGAAGAAGATGATGATGATGAAGATGATGATTATCATGATTATCATGATGACGAAGACGATGATGAAGAAGATGATGGCGATGATGATGATGAATACGATGCTGTTGATGATGATGAGGGTCATGATGATGATGATGATCAACATGATGATGATGATGATGTCTGATGATGATCATGATGATGAAGATGATGACAATCAACATGATGATGATGATGATGATGGTGATGAAGATGATCAACATGATGGTGATGATTGTGACACCATCCATCTCTCTCTCTCTCTCTCTCTCTCTCTCTCTCTCTCTACATGTGTGAACCTGCCCCTTTCTCTCCTTGTGTTTGTTCCCCTATCACCCCTCACACACACNCTCCTCCAACACATCCTATTCCTCCTCTAATACTCCATATCCACTTTTCCATTCACCAATCCTCTCTCTCATCAAACCATCACCCACTTCCTCCCCTCCACATTATCCCCCTTCGTCACTCAAGTCTTGTGTACTGCTTCTAACCCTATACGTCTTCAACACATCTTCTCCTCCTATTAATTCTCTCAATCCCCACTCCCCTTTACCCTTGTAACCCATAATGTTCCCATTCCATTCATCTTTCTCCACTCGAATTTACAACATCCTCCTAGGACCTTAACCATTCCCAACCCCCTCTCAAGTATTAACCATCTCCACCTGAACTTCGAACATCTTTCTAGGCCCTTGACCCTTCCCCACCCCCTCTAAACTATTATCCATACATTTGATATATTACATATAGTGCTAGATTTTTAGCTCTACAACACGCGTTCACATCTTATAGTTAAATAATGCGCTCGTGTTTTATAGTTATATAACACGCTCATGTTTTGTAGTTATATAACGCGCACGCGTTTGTAAATTATACAAGGTGGGAAATGTAATTTGAATTTAAGCATGACAATTCACTTGCTCGCATGTCACCAATAGTCATGTGTATGGTTTGGAATATGCTTCGGTAATACCAAACCCCTGCTATGGTATATGATAAACCATAGCTAATTGGGCATTTCCCTCATTTTCTGCAGAAGTCGTTGTTTACACACTCGTTACAGTATGCTACACACAGTTATTTTTGACGAAATCTCAAACATAAATAACATTTTTACTGCAGATTCTTAATATGTATTTTTTATTAAAAATATTATATTTTCCTATTTTTTTTCAATTTCTATTGTGTCCTAACTCTTTAACTCAAAATACATGTTGTTAATATTTTTTCCATAACTTTTTCAGTTCGTAATCGTTTAAAAAAAATTATATGGTGCACTAGTAGACATTAACCTCTACATTCTATAAAAAACCCATTTCATGATTATTTTATTAAGACCTTCAAAGGTTGCACTCACAAAAGACATACCATTTTCGAGGAATGATCACTTAGATAATTAAAAAAAAATAACAATTACTAATTTTATTTTCGAAAAATAGCGCTGCACTAGTGTTATATGTTCTCTACATGCCTGCAAAGTTTTGTATCCCGAAAGCATAATTTAGGACCTCAAAGGTTGCACCCACAAATACATATACCTTATCATTTGCCTAAAAAAAGGTAACTGTTAGAAAAAATGAAATTTGACATAGTTATAAAACATTTCAATACATTAACCTTATATATTTGGAAACATGATTCAATTTCCTACATTTAATCTTTTTTACTCAAAACAAGATATTTTGTGTAAGTATCTCAAAATAAAACAATTAAGTTGAGGGATTCCTGATTTTTCAGTTTTCTATTGCATCTAACGTGCCAAAAGCGACCCTCATTAGCTTGCACTAACCCTCCTAGTTTAGTTTTTTTTATTGGATAAGGACATTGTGGATATTGGAGTGAATATGAGTCTATAGGAATATTGATTCATAGACTGTCTTTTCAACATTAATTGCTTTTAATTTAGACTGCTATGTCTGCATTCAAATTTGCATTGGTAGGAAAACATTTGATCTCGCTCTAATTTGAGACGAGAGTAGAGGAGTTATGCATATACTTTCTGGAGTGTTTCTTTGTAGATTGATTTGAAGTGTGAAATTGAAAATATTTTCTATTCGTATTCAGACATCGATAGTGTATAATAAGTGCAGGTAATTTCTAAAGCCTATCTTTCTGCTTGAATGCATTGGTGGAAGTAAGAAGTAAAGAGTTGGCTTTGTGATTAGTTTTCTTCTTATTTTGTTCCTCTTAAAATTAGCAAGTTAAGTATACTACCTGCACCGGATTAATATAGGGAAATTAGAAGTTTTTTATCATAATAGTATTTCTAGTATAGTTAGCAATTTTTCTTGGGTTTTGTGCATCATAGGTTAATTTCAATTGTTGCTTAATTTTAGCTCATAATAGAATAGCATCTGAGGTTAGTGTGGATTAGATTGATAAGTGTGTTTTCCTTGTCTTACATAACTCTACTATTTTCCATTTGCATGTTTTCTAGAACCCAGATTTATTAGAAGGACATCGGATTAGTGGTTTTTGGAGTGGATAAGTTTTTTCTGTTTGAACTTAGGATTTGTGTTGAAATGCTTACTTGAATCTTTGATCTAGATCAGTATAGATAGTATATAACTTTGACTGGTTCCTACAAGATTTATTTACCCGACTCATTTTAATTATTTTTTATTAAAATCTTGAATACATTGAAATTAGTTGTTAAAATTATTGATTTTTTTGCATCAGCAATATAATTATAGATTTTTAATAGAATCATAAGACTTCTTAACTGCACATATAGTGTTAGAAACTCTAAGTTTACCAATGTTGATATGACATTTTAATGTTTCAAATAGTTAAATTATTCTTATATATTTTACCTCACAATTACCCATCCAAGTCATTGTCAATATAATTGAACACCTCTACGTCCACCACACCGTCACCATGTAACGACAAATGACATTTGGCATTGAAAACGACATTTCACATGAACAGTGCCACATAGGTAAAGTGATGTCACCTAGAACCAAGATGCTATCCATGTCCACGTGGAGGATAACACCATGGAATTCATAACATGTAGACAATGGACATCAATGATTGAAGCACAGCGGGCGGATTCCTTTTGCTTAAACGTGACCCCTTTGTACCTTCTTGACTAGTCGCTTCACATTAAATGCGAATCGCCAAACCCATGTTATTGGAAACCTTACAATAATTTCGAATGAACCTCACATTAAATGGATATAAATGCGAATCACCAAATCCATGTTATTGCCAACCTTACAATTATTTCGAATGAACCTTACATTAAATGCGAATATTTCGGACGAGGTTAGATTTTTTGGAAGGGGAGTTTCATTTCCTTGTGATTAAAATGTTTAGTATCTTGATATGCAAACTCTGACGTCCTACAAAATTGCTCTCACATTTGAAGGAATTTTTTTCGTAAAAAAAAATTGTATTAATACTACTCATTAGACATTATAACGAGGATATATTTTTTGCGTAAAAAATTTTCTATTAATACTTTTGTAACGATAGTATATATAATTTTCCATGTCACTCGCGAGGGATCATGTAATGATAAAATAAGAAATTTAATATACTTTGAATTTTGTGTGATCTTTTTTACTAACGCTAATATGCTTTAGTTTATCTTATTGGAAGCAATAAAGAAAATAAAGGTGATCATACATCATATGTTAAAGAGGGTGACATACAAGTTGGGCTATGAGACTATGACATTGACATGACATGGCTATAACAGTCACATGCGCGTCTAAGTTATAGGACATATCCCTTAGGACCTTGTGTTTGTAAGGCACTTGACATGTCATGACATGTTAAAGCACGTATCAAACACATGAATTAAACATGTCCTTTCATTGAACATCATAAATGGTAATTATTTTTTTTTTTTTTTTTCAGTCGAAAAAATTATTCCTTGGTATTCAATGAATCAAAGGAACCTTTTACATCTTCAAGAAATTCAGTTATGCTACCAGGGACAGTACAGCATTTCAGCAATAAATCCTATCCAAACATACATAAAAACACAAATAAGATACAAATAGATACCCACAGAAAATATAGAGTTGCTCAAAGCACTTGGGGATCACTACAATAAGATCCCTCTCATAGGAAGGCTGTCTGATACAGTCAACTATGTCCCTAGATTTTATAGATTTTATTTTCTTATACTATTGGGTGGAAAACATGAAAAGGCCTTCCAACATTGTAAATAGAAATAGTCTAAAACCATAACACTATTTTAGTGTTTTTTGGCAGGGTTGAAATTCTATCGTTACATTTCTATACAATAATATTAAAATATTTATTTATATTTATATGAAATAAAATATTTCAATTTCTCGATTGGATATTAATTCATGTTCCTTGATTTGATCCATATTCAAATGTCTCGATATTTTCATGTATGTCGAGGATAAATAATCCCCTGGTTCATTTCAAAACCCTTCAATGGATACTCGCAAGAAACGGGTTGATTCAGCAACTTTATGTTCGATCTCCCTTAGGTTCAAATTATCACCAGTACAAGTTAAAGGAATGTCTTGTCGGCCCTTTATTTCCATATAATGAACACGACGAGGGGAAATACCTTCTTGAACTTTCGTTTCAAGGATGTAGTGGCAAAAATCTTCAATGGAATATTGTCTTTGTGGTTTTGGTTCATTTTAAATCGATTTAAATGCTTGAAAAATCAATCATAATTTTAAATTGATCAAAACTCTATATTTTTTGAGTTGTCGAATTTTGGCTAGAGAAATGTAAAGTATTGCAATTTAGACAACATCTTAAAAATATGTCTTCCCTATTTCCAACCTTAGCCTTCATATAACTGGAAATAATATACTTAATCTTAGCCTTCATATAACTGGAAATAATATACTTTGAGATCAATTCTAATGAAAGTACCTTCAATTCAAGGTAAGGTGGTAACCAATTAAGATACAATATAATAGTTTAGTTTTTTGGAAACAAAATAATAAACTTTGGATTAATTAGAGGTGTCTTGAGGGTCCAACACATCATGAGCAAAATCATAGTCCATTATGCATGGAGAAGTTTAAGATCAACCCAACAAGGAGTTTTTTCACTTAAGAAAGTTTATATGTTGATAAAATAGATGTCCAATTTACAATTATGTTGTCTAGTAAAAGTTGTTAGATTCTTTTGTTTACCGTTTTAATTTATGGTTTTAACTTTTGAATTTTGAATATTTTAATTTATTGTGTTTTTGCTTGATTAATGTAGTAATAACTTCTTATTTATAAAAAATGGATATATCTATATTTCTACAACTCTCTGTCTTTTGTGTCTCATATCTTCGTATCATATTATGCAATTTAAGAGTTCATATATGATGTTAGCATTATAAAACTTATATGCATAGATGTAATATTGTTTTAACTGCCAACTTTTACACACCTGCCGAGAATATGTGTGTGTGTTTTACTTTACTATAATTAAATCCATGAAAGGTTTTGATATGTTAATCATACATTTGAATTTTAGTTGATTTGATTAAAGATGATCTTGATATTATCAGTATTGCTTTGTTACTTTATATATATCGGAAATTGTCAATGTTCTTTTGATGAAGAATTACTATGTATAGTGACATTACTACTTTTGGATGAATGTTGTGAATTTTCCTTAAACTTATTCACAAATGTTCTACTATAATTTTGAATTCTTAATGATATTTGTAATACCCTTGAATTAATAATTCTTAATTCTGCTGGAAAATACTTTGATTATTATTTTATTATTTTTTGACAGGGAGGTCAAGAATAAAACATTTTGTAATAAAACATTCCCTATATAATAAAATATGTTGAAGGAGAACAAAAGTGGATATAGCTGTTGAAAGAGTGTTTGCTGACCCGCAAGAGGAAAATGACAAGTGGCAAAGACCATTAAGTGAGAACTCAAGATGCAGAAGGCATCATCCCAAAAAACTACGTCTCAACTCCTAGTTGAGTTGCTAAGGAGTGGGAGGCTCATAAATGACCAAGTCCTAGGAAAAATACTATTTAATAGTATGTCCATGATTAGTAGGAGGCTAGCATTGGCAGGGGATTAACATATGTATGATGCAAGAGATGGCGCATTGAGACATTTTTCTCTTGTGGTTCAACGAACAGGCTTTGGGGGTTCTGGAGCAAGTAATTTGGTTGCTCTAAGAGTTGGTTGGGAGGAATAGCTTCTCCACTTTTTTTTTCCCATCGTTGGTGCCAGGTTCCTACTTTGTTTCTTATGAATGATTTAGATGTAGTAGGATGTATATGTGAAATGTAATTTGCAATTATATTTCCAGCCAGTACTGTTTATGCATTTCTGTAGAAAAAATATCCATGTTTCTCTGAAGTATTTTTAGATATGTATAATGTTATTACTGTAATGATTAATATTTTGTTCTAGGTAAAATTACCTAGTTCTGACTGTGGTAAATATGCTAATAGTTTCGGAATCGGTTTTTGAACGATTTGGAATTGAGGTGTATGCGTCTAATGAATTGAATCCTCTGTTGTTGTAACTGATCGGATATCCTACTATGTTTTGTTGGAATGTGTCAATTTTTGTAATTCTTCCTTAACTCTGCTTTCGAATTCTAGGTTGAAACTATAATGGTTTTTTATAACTTAGACCATATTTATTCAATATTGTGGTTAAAAACTCTTTTACATAGAGGAACCATATTCAAAACCTGCAAATCTCTTAAGTAACTTAGCGCAGTTGGTTAAATGTTACCAAATCATGTTCAATCGACAGAATCAAGGTATGGTTGTAAGCACCAAGGTAGTTTCCTGATCCAATTAACTTACAGTGATTTAAACCCCCAAATCAACCAGAAACCCATTGTATCCACAGTTAAATGTTGATCCATAAGAGAAATTGGATCAATGGTTGAAAAGAGATTTATCGCTTAGAAGCAACACCTGACTTAAACCTAAACAAATCACCTTTCATCACGCGATGGAGAACGATCTTGGAGAAGATCGAAGATGATAAGGAAATTTCACAGGAGAAAGAGCGAGGAAGATAAAGAAGGGGTCAGACTGTGAAATTAGAAGTTGATCACTGGAATTTAAGATCGAGATCTACGGCCAAGATCGACGGTCCATAATGATTTCACAGGGAGAAGTTGTAGGTTTTGAACAACTTTTGATGTGCAGGAAATTTTTATGGAATGCACTTCATAGTTTTTGGAGACCATCGTTGATTTGGGGGGGGACACTGATCAGACAATCAACAAGCCATTTCGCTAATTCAACTAGAAGGGTCTTTAACAACAGCGAGGGGGCGCGAAATTTTTATCCAAAGGAATTTGTTACAAGGATTGAGTCCACCTAAGTGAGTTAAATGTTAATCCACATTTTTAGAAGATCAACAGTCGAGATTCCATCCGCAGGGAAGATCAACGGCTGAGGATAGTCTCGAAGGTTTCATTGTGAATCCATAAAAGAAATCAGATCAACGGTCGAGATTGTATCTGCAAGAAGATCAACAACTGATTAAAGTTGTGAAGGTTTCATTGTGGAATTTGCAAAGGAGAAGATCAACAACCAAATTTTCATCCACAGGGAAGATCAACGACTGATGATAGTTGTGAAGGTTTCATTGTGAATCCATAAAAGAAATCAAATCAATGGTTAGGATTAAAGCCACAAAAGAGATCAACGGTTTATACAAGTTGTGGAAGGCAGAAGGTGAAAAGCAGGAAAAAAGAAGGACAAGGCATACTATTGAGTTCTGATTCCCGATTTCTGCATTAGATCAAGATTGACGGTCAAGGTTGATTCCACAAAGATTAACGGTGTGGAAAGAATTTGCAGAATGCCAAACACAGAAAGGCAAGAATTAAGATTTATGAAATCTAAAGTTTCCCAAGTCCAATCTCCGCATCAAATCAAGATTGACGGTCAAGGTTGACTCCGCAAGTACCAACGGTGCAAAAAATATTGTACAGAACGTAGAAGGTGGTCAAATGAAGGTATCGATGTGTTGGGTTTCCAATTTCTAGATTCCACAGCGGAAGGCGAAATTCAAAAGGTGGAAAGCCGAAAGACCAAGTGATCATTTCATGGAGTTTTCAATTTTCGAGGTCGACAGTGGAAGGAGGAAGGCAAAAAGCCAGAAGACCAAGTGATCGTTTCATGGAGTTTCTGAATTCTGCGGTCTGCAGCGGAAGTCAAAAGGTGGAAAGACGGAAGACCAAGTGGTTGTTTTATGGAGTTTTCGACTTCTGAGGTTCGCAGCAAAAGGAAGAATGAGGAATCGAAACTGCGGAATGGTTCTTGCAAAAGAAAAGTAACTTTGTTTTTTTGAGTTTTTGGTTTGGAAAACTATTCTATTGGGAAATGGTTTCTAAGTTTTGTTAAGGAGATGATGAACATTTCATATGACCAGGGTTATGCTTTAAACTCTTTATTTGGTTTGCAATGCCTCATAACACATATGTTTTCATTTAAATTATCTGCAGATATATGGTTATAGAATTTTTTATTTTGAAATTTGAGGTATGTTACATATGGTATCAGAGCATGGTTTCAGCACTAGGCCTGAATAGGCTCAACACAAAACTGCTATATAAAACAACAAACTGACTCATGTTTATTTTGTCTTGAAAATTCTCTTACACACAACAAAGAGAAGTACAAATATATTTTGCAGGAAAAATGGCGGATGCGAGAATGCCTGCAGGAGAAGAACCTCACCCGAAACAACCTTTAAATGAAGAGGGTACTCTAAGGGAGGGAGAGTTCTGGGTAGATCTAAATGAAAGTCAGGACAATAAATCTGAATTAAAAAGGACCGTGGATGAACTAAGATATGAATTAAGAAGGGTTAAGGAAGATAATGAGTGAATTCTGAATGCTCAAGATGAACTGAACACTATCTTGTTAGCAAAAATCCATATGAAGAAAAAGATAAAAACAAGGATTTTGAACAGGAACTGCCTAAACCTGCCTCGTACAATAAACGTAAGAGTAGGAAGCTGGAATTTTCCAGCCATAACCCTGATACTTCAAGTGAAGAGTTAGTTAAACATCATAGAAAAACTCAAGAGTCAAACAAAAGCAGTGACAAAAATAAAAAGAAGAAAAAGTACATACCCTATGAAGAAATCTCTGGGGAGTTCAAGAAAATTAAACCACCCATGTTTAATGGAGAAATCGAGAAGGGTGAGGAGGAAGAGGCCTGACTATCTGGTATGAAAAAATACTTCCAGATATATAATTACTCAGATGAGTTGAAAGCAAAAATGACCATTTATAATTTGACCGGAAAGGCAGATATATGGTGGAAATATATAAAGAAAGTTAAGGGTAGAAAAGAAAGGTATGTAACCTGGAAAACGTTTAAGAAGTTGTTTAAAGAAAAGTATTTATCTGAACAGTACTATGAAAAAAAAACCAAGGAGTTTTATGAACCAAGGTTAAGGGCCATGACAATGAAATAACTTTGTAGTAAGTTCTTAAGCTTACTTAGCTATGTCCCCTACATAATTGATGAGAAGCCCAAGATGCAACAGTTCCTTAGCTGCCTTCCCCTCATGTTTAAAGAACGGATTGAATATGACAATCCCAAGACACTAGAGGAAGCGATGAGGAAGGACAACTTCTGTTATGACCAAAACAAGAATAAAAGAGAAAGTATACCAGCTTGGAAAAATCAAAGGCCAAATAATTTTGATTCTAAGAGAAAAAAAAATAAGTTCCATAAAAAAATGGAAAATAATCACAGAGGGTATCTGGGTAATAATTACAACACTAGTACAAAATGAGGAATTAGCTACTACGTGACTAAAAATTCTAGTCACCAAAGATTTTTCAAGTGATTTACTACTAAATATGAACAATTTTGATTGACCCAACTATAAACGACTAATTTAGTCACCAATTAACAAATATGACTAGATAATAAGTGACAGAGTTAAAAATGACTAACATAAACGACTAATTTAGTCACGGCATAAAAAATGACTAGCTAGAAGATTGCACCACATAGAGAGAATTAAGAATGCACCACATAGAGAGAACTAAAGTTCCTAACTCGAGTTAAGAAACAAATGTTTTATCTTAGGTCTAGTGATTCTATTCGCTCGACATGTGAAATTTAAAGTGCATACAAGTAAGGGTCTTTCTTTATGTGGTGAGAAACTATAGGAAATTTATCTCCAAAAAAATCATACATGAATTCACATGGCTCACCCAATGACATATCTCTTTATAACCTATTTTGTGTAGGAAGAGGGAATGCTCAATAAAAAGCAAGCAATCATCTAGATGCTATAAAATTATGTACTTAAGGAAAATAAAAATTCATTTAAAAAAGATTAACTCTATAGCTTGATCCTCATTTCTTTCATCTTATAACATTTAAAAATTAATATAATATAATATGCTAATACACATATGTTAAATTTAAATATAATGTATAATATATAATCTCTTATAACATTTGCAAATTAATATAATATAATATGTTACACCTATGTTAAATTTAAATATAATGTTTAATATTATATGTTTATTTTAAATCTATAAATAATATATAATATGATATATTTTTGTTTTTAATTTATAAATCATATATAATATTATATTTTTATAATAATAATAATAATAATAATAATAATAATAATATATTATACATAAACATGTAAAATATACATAATCCCTTAAATCTTAAAATGAAATTCCGGCGGACAAATAGAAATTCGAGCGGGCAAACAAAAGTGAGAAAACTAATGGAAAGCCTTTTCTTTGTTCCATATCATGGATATCCAATGTAAGCAGATGCAAAGGAAAACACAGTTTAAGGTGGGCATAAATCATATAATATGTTACACCTATGTTAAATTTAAATATAATGTTTAATATTATATGTTTATTTTGAATCTATAAATAATATATAATATAATATGATATGTTTTTGTTTTTAATTTATAAATCATACATAATATTATATTTTTTTATTAATATATAAATATTATATTATATATAACAATAATAATAATATATATAAACATCTAAAATATACATAATCCCTTAAATCTTAAAATGAAATTTCGGCAGACAAATAGAAATTCGGGTGGGCAAACAAAAGTGAGAAAACTAAGGGAAAGCCCTTTCTTTGTTCCATATCATGGATATCGAATGTGAGCAGATGCAAAGGACAACACAGTTTAAGGTGGGCATAAAGACAGGGCAGGCATTGCAGTTCGAAAGCCAGCAGAGCCATAAACCATTACAGTCTCATTTCCAGGTACAAATCCATATACCCTCAATTTTAGATCTAGATCCACATCCAGATCGATATATATTTGTATACCCTCCGGTTTTAGATCTAGATCTACATGCAGATCGAGCAGTTTGCCTCGCAGCTAAAGCAAAGATAGCACTCCCATTGTTTTTTTGGGACTATATCATGCGATTTTTGTAGTTTTGCAGTGATATTTTTAGATTGTTTTTTTGGACTATACCATGCGATTTTTGTAGTTTTGCACTAATATTTTTAGGGTTTCTTTTATAAAACAATATTTTGTTGAGACTGTGTCTGGTTTTTTTACTATATTATGTCATTTTTATAGTTTTGCAGTGATATTTTTAAGGTTTATTTTATAAAAACAATATTTTGTTTAGACCGTGTCTGGTTTATACTTTCCCCATTTTCTGAATTTAATATAGATATAAATGGAAAAGAGAGGAATGCCTAAACATAATGTTGTTCCATGGAATGGTAATATTGTTGCATATTCAACAAAGGCTTAGCAAGGAAGCCCTCCAACTCTTAGGGAAAATGTTAATGCTAGGCATCTGACTATATGAGTTCACATTTTTCATTATTCAATTAGCGTATGCGCCTGTTTATTGGCACTGCAAAAATTGGGTAAACAACTTCATGTCCACATTGTTAAATTTGGCCTTGAGCCACATAAGAGTAAAGTTGTTGTTAACATGTATGCCAAATGTCGTGTATTGAGGATGCACAGAAAGTGTCTGGCAAAATGAATAATGCCAATGCAATTTCGTTGAATGCAATGAGTGTGGGTTGTTCCACCTTTGTATCTATCTCTGTACTTGGCCCAGCATACTTTCTTACTAGGGATTAAACTGTTTATTCAATGAATACTTTCGATAGTCCTTGCCAAGTTTCTGATGTACCAGAGGTAGGTTCCCTGTCAACAGTAGATGATGCGATTCCTACTCGACCAACAACTTTTCCAGATCTTGAATCATGTTCGAGAGCACCAATAGCAGCGGTTTCTATTGCAGAGGTAAAGGAAAATTGAAAGGTAAAGGCATACAAGCCATCGCCTCACTTAGCACCCACCTATCCCATCACAGAAGCAAACGGATCATCAACGAAAGGAGTGAAACCAGTTGATCAAACACCATAAAACAGGCTGGGCCCCAGACCCATGCCAATTCCAAATGGAGTTTACTGAGTCTCACCTTTCACCATTCACCACGTAATAGCCTTTAATTATGCTGAAGACGTTTTTTAGGGGGCTGTTTGTCTAGCAGTTTCCTCGATTGTCCAGAACCAATGAAAACCTACCTGGTGGACACCAATTCAATGCAAACCTGCCTGGTGGGCATGGACACCAATTCAATGGTAACCCACCCACTCAGATTGCTCAAAGCACGCGGGATAATCAGAATTCACCTGTGAACGCATGAATTGCTGAATAATGTGCTCCTGTGTAGCATTCGTGAAAAATAACATGATGTCCATATGCTCTTGATAGACCCTAAGCATCCTGAGCATCTCTTGGCACTACTCTATATCCCGCAAAAATTGCTCAATTTGCGCTATTGCAGAAATTCTATCAAAGGGGATACTGTGGTGTAGATCTCTAAGGTGGTTGAGTTTATAATGAAGGAGATTTCCAGTATCGTGGTCCCCAAAACTGGTGGAAAAGTCACACTACGGGTGCCTGGAATTTCAAAATTCCCTCTTTTGTTTCCAGCACAGTGTTCTCTTCATATGAATCAGAGCTAGAAACAACGCCTTTCCTTTCCTTTTATTCTGAACTTATTCATGCTGAAAAATCTACTTCTCTCTAGCATGCCTCTGTGGCTTCTTAAAAAACCTATAGCAGAATGTGTGGAATGAGTTTTCTGAACCCCATGCCATGAACAAACTGCAAATCGCCTCATAGAAAGCGTATTCATGGTATGCTAAGCTCTACAAAATGATGGAATAGCCTCCGTGAATTGATGTAACTACACAAATTGATGAGAAAAATGCAAATCACCTAACATAAAGCGTATACCAGAGATTCCTCTTGGCTGTTATGGAGT
Source organism: Pseudotsuga menziesii (assembly GCA_001517045.1). NCBI lineage: Eukaryota > Viridiplantae > Streptophyta > Pinopsida > Pinales > Pinaceae > Pseudotsuga > Pseudotsuga menziesii. The sequence continues at coordinate 225,836 of LPNX010071819.1, read as the reverse complement.
CCTAAAAACCCCCGCTGCATCGAGTCACCTCTTTGCAACAATCTTCGGCAGATTGACAAGAAAGGATGCCTCCACTGCAGGACGAAAGTTAAGAACTAAATAGGGGCTATCCTTGGCATGAGCCTGCTGTTGATCTTATGGATGGCTGGACAACCACTGCTCCTTGGGCTGCAGGTGCAAGCAGCTCCTCTTTCCCCTTGACCTTTGGAGAATTTTGGTATCTCTAACTCAGAAGCTAGCTCAGATAGTAAATCTGGAGACAACGAAAACCCAGAAAAGGAGCCAAAAAAAGAACAAAAAAAAGGGAGGCAAATTAGTTACAGCAACACTTCTTCCCAGTCTGCAAATCGCCTTCGCCTCAAAGAAAGCATATTCATGGTGTGCTAAGCTCTGCAAATTGATGGAATAGCTTACCCATTAGGAAAATAAACTCCATGGGTACAATTTTCATGAGTTTTTGAGCTGTTTAACCTAAAACCAACACATTCTGAACTTGATATTGAATCACAAACGCCTAGCCCTAAGACTGCCAAATGTTATGGATTTCTTCTTTCATGTTTTTTATTATAAAAGATAGACAACTAGGAAGCAACTCAAACCTAGTAATTTCCAAATTGTAGTGACAACAAATATTTTCCAGAAATGTTGTGCTTGTTTGAATACTTTGGCTGTCAAAATATAAGAAATGAAAGCAACAACTGGAAGATTAAACGTTGGAAAGGATGCAACCAAATGACCGTGACTTAGTATTTTGTAATAATTGTTAAACATTGAAATATACAAGGTTTTCATGGAACGAATATTCCCAGTAACTCATGTCCATGGCAGGGCTAGACACTAGTTATGCTTACCAGTAACTCGTGTTTGGAAATGCAGATACTATGGTATATCTCTTTGCTATCTCTTTTATTTTTGCATATACAGTTTGTATAAATTTTGCTGAGAATGCATCGCAATATTCTATAATGAACTATTTGGTGATTTATAATTTCATTAATGTGTTAATTAGGCTCATCGCCTTGTTTGCAGACAAGTATAAGAAATAAAAGCAACAGCTGAAAGATTAAATATTGGAAAGGATGTAACCAGATGACGATGACTTAGTATTTTGTAATAATAGTTAAACATTGAAATATACAAGGTTTTCGTGGAACGAATCGTCCCAGTAACTCGTGTCCATGGCAGGGATAGACACTAGTTATGCTCCCCAGCAACTCGTGTTTGGAAATGCAGATAGTATGGTATATCTCTTTGCTATATCTTTTATTTTTGCATATACACTTTGTATAAATTTTGCTGAGAATGTATCGCAAGATTCTATAATGAACTATTTGGTGCTTTATAATTTATTTATTGTGTTAATTGGGCTCATCACCTTGTTTGTAGACAAGAATAATAAATAAAAGCAACAGCTGGAAGATTAAACATTGGAAAGGACACAACCAAATGACCATGACTTAGTATTTTGTAATAATAGTTAAGCGTTGAAATATACAAGGTTTTCGTGGAACGAATCTTCCCAGTAACTCGTGTCCATGGTAGGGCTAAACACTAGTTATGCTTCCCAGCAAGTCGTGTTTGGAAATGCATATACTATGGTATATCTCTTTGCTATCTTTTTTTTGTGTGCATATACAGTTTGTATAAATTTTGCTGAGAATGTATCGCAAGCTTCTATAATGAACTATTTGGTGCTTTATAATTTCTTTATTGTGTTAATTGGACTCATCGCCTTGTTTCCAGACATGTATAAGGTGTAATATTTGGGACTGGGTAGGAAAGGGTCATATTAGTGTATGTTAGAAAAGACATGTCCTTTCTGTGTTTTCTATTTGATGCTTAAATAAAATATAATGGTAGCACTATCTCTTGGCCAGCTCTTCATATCATACGGTAATATTAGATCATATCTGTTAGATGAGTGGGGGGGGGGGGGGAAATTTGACCCGGGTTCCTAAGGACCCATTTTTCTTTCTTTTCCTCAAATTACTTGCTCAATAAAAGGGGTGATATAATTGAGTGATTTGCTCGCTATGAGTGAGGTATAGTTAGTGTTTTCCCTAAGTGGGTGAGATATGATTAGTGAATTGCATGTCGTGGGTAGAATAAGTTTGTGACTCGCCCCCAGTAGGTGAGTAACATGGATTACTTGTTTGACCCAAGGGGGTGAGAGATATAAAGTGTCTCGAAAAAGTGAGTGGGTGAGATACAACTTTTGAATTGCCTTTTTTTAGTGAGGTATGAATAATGACTTGCCTAGTGAGATATGGTTAAGTAATTTACCTTGTGAGGTAAGTTTGTGACTCGCTAGTTGTGGGTGGGAGAATTTTGCGACTTTCCCAAAGTAGAGTATGAGTTTCTTAAATAAAAAGCCTAAGAATAATTAGACCTCGACACATTTACTAAATAGAATAATTTCATTTTGGTTGTTGCCACCGTGATTTCTGCTCCAATTAAGTACATTTTTGTAGATTCTATCCTGGTTATTGCCACTTACTTTGTGGCTCTTTCTTTTTTCTGCTCCCTTGGGGTTTGTTAGTTCTTTCCCATCTGTGCACCATACCACGAGTTGTTCATAAGTAGCACTCAGTGCCTCGATCGTAAACAACTGGTGTTTCCACAATAGCGATAGATTAAATCTCTGCTTCCATAAAGAAACTCCCAGGCCCTATCCTCTGTAGTGGGCTCAAAAACAAAAGCCGCTTATTAAATTGACTTTATTTAATAATATTGACTGACCAATACAGGTGAAGCAATATTTCTCTTGGATGATATAGTCACCCCAAAATCTGATGTAAAGCTTTCTAATTGACCCATTATAAAAAAACCCGTCAATCATCCACAAACTCGAATTCGATTCCATTCCTGCTATCCTTACCTAATTCCAAGGATATAAGTTTTCAAAACCATCTTCCTATTGAACAAGCCATAGCTGGAAGAAAAAGATAACAAAATTGAGAAAATTGAGATGGACCTTGCTTACTAAGTGGTTACGGTTACTATTGTCATTGTCTTGTCTTGTAAATGCATACCTGATATGGATAATCTAAACTCTCATAATATCAGCCGGTAGATGCATATTTATAAGCCGCACGCAGCAGGATATAGTGAATTCACTGGTCTGATTGATGTGGGTCGAAGCCTAACTCTATTGATAGATCGTGCCATTATTTCATCAACTGAGAGCTAGCAAAAAATCGAAACCAAATCTGAATTAGCAAATTCATAGGTTTAATTGATGGAAATGACTGATCTTAACTGTCCTGTTGAGTAAGTTGGGCTGGCACGTCTGTTGATTTATATTACATACTCACTCTTGGTGAGATTATTACTTGGATATTTCATCAGGGAATCCAACACCTCCTCATGTGTGCCGCTCCACCCGTCGCTCTTCGACTTTCACGCATCGCTTCAAGTGCGGAACCACTCGATTGATATGCTGTTAGCTCTTGATTGGAAAGTGTGAACATAAAATATTATAAATAGGAATTTATCCATCTTAAGTTTATTACGGTATGTTTTAAGCTGGCTTCTAGATTTTTCCCACCCTATAGAATCTAATGTTTCGCATTAACCCCAACCTTATAAAGGGAGGAGTCGGAGTCTGAGGCATTCCTTATAAAAGGGATTGGGGGCAGCAACAATGTTTGAGTCTGGAGCATTCGTGAGTGTAAGAGATAAGATTCAGTTGCACGCACTTGAGAAAATAATAACCTTCAAATGGATGGGGACTCAACAAAGCTTTATTTATTTATTCATTTCACACAGATTTGAATTGATCACACGTGCTTCCACCAACCCTTTGTTGACGATGCTTCTACCTCTGCCACTGTTGTCTCTGCTCCTGGATATTTATCTCGATAACTATCCACCCATGCCTAAGCTGATGCCAGTGCCTATGCTACTGCTGGAGGATCTGGAACTGTAAGGTATGCTGCGGGTGATGCTTATGGATCAACAGGTTCTTATTAAACCCCGACAACTGAATCAACAGACTCTTCATCTCTCTCAGCGTACTTTCCATTTTTCCCAACATCCTATATACATTATAGGTAAGCTACCTTCACCTCTGTGACTGGATATGTTATGGGGTATTCAAATGCTTCACCAACTGGATCAACTACTCGATCTCGGCCATTAATAGTTGAAACTAGTTACCGGTCCTCAGTTGCATTATGGAGTTCCCATCCAAAGTTCCCATCCGAAGTTCCCATCCTCTAATATTAGGCTTACCCATCCTCCATCATAGATAGTTGAGCCTCTAAATAGATAGTGGAAATTTAATCTCGATCTTAGAAACCCCCGATTCAAGATGGTACGAAGAGATTCTGGTGTTGCTAGTTTGCTCTCCAGTAAAGCTGGGCTAGTGTTGCTAGTTTGCTCTTTAGTTATTGCCTGATGGTTGAGATGGGTTAGCCTGATTATCCGACAATCAATGAATTCCTTCATGCTCTGGTAACAGTAAATGTGCCGCATGCTCGAGCAGTTGTTTCCTCCCAAATTACCTTTTTTCATTTAGTCTAGGACACTAGGGGACAAGCATCTAAAAACAACTCAATTTGACAACACTAGGACTATTTGGCATTCCCCTGGCCCACACAACCTAGAATCTAAACAATGCTACATGAAGAGGTTCTAAGAGGATGAGAGTGACCTAGGTTATTCAGCTTCGGAGGTCTCAAGTAAATAAGGTAAATATTTAAAACAAAAAATGAATCTATCAATAAAGAGTCACTTCGTGAAATGAGAATTAAATAATGACGGGTATTCCAGTAATTCGTTATATACGTAATTACGCCAACCAACCGCTGCTATTACTTATTTTTCAGGGATGGTTTGCGAAAAGGGCATTTAATCGTATGAAAAGAAAACCCCTCACAGTTGAACTAGTGGGATATTTGGATTAGTGGTGGTCAAGGAAGGCGATTCCAACCTCACCATATCTTATGTAACCCTTCATAGAGAGAGTGATTAGACTCAACGTCCAATTACTCGTGCTATGAATCCTAATTTTAAATGGGGCTTTATTTACTGTCTAGGTGGGTAAACCACTCTATTTCCTTTCCTGGTCAACCGCTCTACTGGATGGATAGGATTTTTTTATTTGACTGTTGGGCGTGGTAACGTCAGTAACGAGACCTCGCACCTTCGGTATACATGGAACCCTCGGTAGTTGGGTGTTAATTAACTTAATATAAAGATGAATTTAACCGAAAGGGCCTTTACTCTTTTAAAATTGTGTCCTTTTTCATCCTACCTGACCTGGTGATTGAAATAAAGAAGGAATAAAACACTTCATAAAGTAAGGGCTATGTAAGGATTTCCCGGTCAATACGTTCGTTAAAGGGTTTGGGAAAGGAAATAAAAGAAGTGAGTGTAGGTACTTCCGGCGACGCTTTGCTCGAATCTCCTCTCCAAGCAGATTATCTGGGGCCCGACACTTTGGACTATTTCTAATTCGAATTGTTCAGAGTAATAGTGGAGTAGGTAA
>LPNX010071819.1:182665-219764 GCA_001517045.1 Pseudotsuga menziesii | reverse complement strand
TGATATTGTTTGTTTTTTAAAAGAATATCTTTGAGATTCCCTTCTTAGAAGAATTTCCATTTGTTTTTTTTTTACCATTCCAATTGAAATTCCATACTCTTCATGACATAATTGGTCTTTTTGTGTTGGAATGAAGTAATGTGGATTTTGCAATGGTATTTTGCATTAGAAAGACTATTCAACATTGATGCAGTTGCACCTAATACAATACGTGTCTGTATGTATTCAATGATATTCAGTGAATGCATGCACTTATCTCTTTAAAACTTTGTTATAATACTCTCGGCCTGGTCTTGATGGAACACAGTAGTATCTTAGGGTTGTGGAAATACAACCCATTTTCATGCCCATTTAAATAAAAAAGAAAAGGTTTCCTTGCCCATTAAATAGAATTCAGAAATGTTTTTGCATGGTCTTACAAAGACATGCATGGCTTTGACACTAGAATGATATTGCAGCACTCCATCCCTCTTGAGGAGGGTGCTAAGGCAGCCAAGCAAAGACAACGTCTTATCATTCGATGGATAAAAAATTAAAGTGTCCTATCAATCCCAACCAGGATGCGGTAATATACAACCATGTGGGTAGTATTGACCTTTGCTTAATGTAGTAGATCTTTGTGTTTTCATGGGAGATCGATCATTTCTTCTTCCTATGGTGATATGGTATGATGAGGCACTGATACTTTATGCGTCCCAACAATAAGAATAATGGATGGCTCAATATCAATTGACACGGTTATGACGTGCATGCTAGCTCTATGTGTCAACGTGTGCTAGCTATACTTGTTAGCTTTGGGATTGATTCGTGTCCAAGGGTGCTTATTCTTATATTTTTCCAAAGTAACACGGTCTAGCCCAAACAAATTATATTGATTCATGTCTGAGGGTGCTTATTCTTATTCTTATATTTTTCCCATGTTGTGCCACAATTTTCATCCAAACTTGCAATACAGATGATTACTTGTTTGGGTCTATCTCTTTGCACTTAGATAGTTGCTAGAACAAACTTCGATATTAGTCAATTTTTGCAACAATAGTAATTTTTTTTAACAATTTTGAAGAATGCAAGGAAAACCATTTCATTTTTTGTGCCATACCAAATGCTTAAGGCCATGTTTGGATGTGGATGGAGTTAATTTGATGACATTATTAGACATGCAAATTTTTTAGTTAATATTGTTGCTTTGAAACAAACAGGACACAACGTTCGAGTTTGAGAGAAGAAGAAACATGCCTGAGAGATATGATAGAAATGTTCAAAATCATTTGAATGCCATCAAGAAGATTGAGGAAGTTCATGTTAGCAGGAGGCTAAATTATGGGAGAACAGGTTTGTCTCATTCTCTTCAACTTTCCTTGTAAAAGAGTCAAGGGATAATAACTGAAAATTATCTAATTGGTTATCTTCTAATTGTTGTTTCTTATAGTACCTGTGTGTCCAAATATAGTAGAACCAACATACAACATTTGCTTGTTCTCAAATCTTACCTTTGTTGTGGTGATTTTTTTTCTTGTCTTTATTACTTTGCCTGTGGTGCACTTCTGGAGTGCCCTTGGTTTTGATAATTCTTAGTATCAGTCTAGTTGTGGCTATATCTAAGGCAGGTTGGCCAGAGATAAAATTACAAACATGATTGAATGTTTCACACTGATACAATAAACTTACAAGCATCCCACCCCACCAAACTTGTTTTTTCCCCAACAACGTTCACCAGCTAACACTTGTTAAAGTGCCTGAAGGCTCTATTTCTCAAACTCTCATATTTTGTGCTCATATTGCTACAATTCATCCTTCCTTTCCCAATTGTTTTCCTTTTCAGGTCTGTCCTTCTTGCTTACAAAGTACTCATGCCTTCATTTTTTCCAAATTTAGTTTCCTTGTGTGCAAGTATCTTATCCACCTCCAACTCTACCGTCTACAATCATTCTAGGAGCATGAGTTGGTGCAACCCTCTCAGGATCACCTTAGTCAACTCTACATGGATTCAACTGACTAAAGTGGAAAACTAGATGATGTGTCTCACGTGCTCTGGTAACTCCAATCATAAAGTGACATTACCGATCTTCTCAAGTACCTTAAATGTCCCCTTGAAATGTTGCAAAAAAGTGCAGGTCATGCCACTGAACTATTTCTCCCCAAATTAAGTAAGACCTTGTCACCCACTTCAAATTTTACCTCCCAACGGTCACAATCTTCCCAATTATTTATCCTCTCAATTGTGTTTGTCAATTGAACACGAGCCATTTCCAACCTATCCTACCATATGTGCATTATGAAGTAGCTGGCAGACTATTGAAAGTAGCTCGTTGTAACATTAGTTTAGATAAGTGTATTCCTTGTCCTGGAATCTTTTGTTGCTATAAATTTAATTCAATATGGTTATCATTATGCACGGGCCTCATTGTTTGAATTACAGACAGAGAGTATAGATTAGTTTTTTTTTCCCTTCCCTGCATGGGCTAATCCAAATCAAGGGATATGCATGGAATATTATCCAGCTGTGTGCTTGAATAAAAAATGATCTGTTGGAAATGGTGTGATCAATCCTTTGTACAACTCTCTTTATTAATTGTTTTCATATTTTTGTTTAAGAAGAAATTTGATCATTTCATTTGGCACCTAGATTGTATGTATTCAATGAATTCTTGAATGCTTGGTAAAATCTATTTGAATTGTTATGCAATGCCAAGTCCCCTGAACTAAATTTTGATTCCATTTGGGAATTTTGATTTTGAAGAGGAAAAAGGTAATTGTTGTTAGCTTCAATTAGCATTTTGGTTATGTAGAAGAATTGGGAATTTTCTGCCTTATATTATCATTTCAATTAGTAAAGTATGAGATAATTGATTTTAGTTTCGCATTAGTAAACCAATTGGTAATGGAATATAATAAGTGTTTGCTGTATCACTTTGAAAATTTGATTTGATTTGTACAAAAGAATATGATAATTGTTGTTGCATTACTTTCAAAAATTGTTTCATAACAAGTTTTGGGTTCATATTAGCCTAGGAATATGCCTAGTTCATGGATTTTCTTGCTCGAAGAAATTCATTCATAAGTTTTGTCTTTGGCCATTAATGACCATGTGTTTTCTTGTACGAGAAAGATATTTTCATGGGGTAAAATCATTTCCATAATTTCTGTAAGTAAACCATAAAGAAACTGATTTCATGGGGAGAAATCGTAGTGCTTAATGCCTACAAATCAACCTAGCAAGCAAGTGATCTCACGGAGGAAGAAACTTTTCTTGTATTGATTAAGAATGTAGCCTCCCATGCAACCAATCAAAGTGTTTGAAGAAATGCTTCAACCAACCAACACATTATTGCAAAATGTTTTAGGCATAAAATACAATCCTGTGTTTGCCTTGTGAATGGTGCATTTCCTAATTTTCTAAAATAACTTTGGGTGGGAAATGGTTGTGGGGTTAATTTAAGACATTTTTGGGCATGGAATCTCTTGACCTTGGATGTACTTACCTTTATTCCTATAGATCATTGTGACATCAATCCCTTTATATGGGAAAATCACTCCCCACAAAAACTTCATAACATTGATGGTTATGATCTTATGAATTTTTTTTGGTTGTGAGATGAAATCAATCTTATTCATATCATTTCATTGCAAGAAATATTTCTTATAGTGGCACTAAAATAGTACAAGCATTCCAATATCTTCCCCTTGTCTTCTTTGAAGTATTTCTTCTACATTTTTTTGTTATATATGTTGGATTTGAAAATACTTCTGTTAGTATCATTTGATTTTAAGAAATCTTACTTAGAGTGGCACTCAAATAACAAAAGCATGCCAATATTTTATGTGAGTATTCTTATATAATTTTTGTATATGTTGGATTTTGGTTGAAATACATTGTTGGAGACAACTTGGAAGTTTAAAAACTTGATCATTGCATGGAGAGTAGCTACAACAATGCAATTAAATTTTTTACTCAAGGGGGAGATTTGATTGTCGGACGCACGTCTATTGCTTGGATTGGTTATCATTAAAAATATTTGTTTGTGTAGAATGTGATGAATTAACATACAAAATAATAATTATCAAGTTACTATAGATATATCATGGCTTACCTTGTAATAGTCCTTCAAGTCTTTCAAATGCATTTATTAAGTGCAAAAATGACTTGAAGGACTAGTACAAGGTAATCCATTGTGGATCTATAGTAACTTGATAATCATTACTTTGTATGCTTGAATGATGCAAAATTAGTTTGAATATCATAATTATCAAACAATAACAACTTCTTAAAGGGTGCTAGCTCAATGGTAGAGCACCTGCCTAATTATAGGAAGGAGGTTGGTGGCTCAATTCCTCTGTACCCTATCATATACGCATATATACGACTATTAGTAGCTAATTTTCCATATCTAGTCGTATTTAGCTTAGTCATTAATATGCTATCATCTAGTAGTTTATTTATTCATATATTTGGTCATTAATTGCTGCAATCAGTTACTAAATCAGTGTCTAAATCCGTGACTAAATAAATGACTATCAATGACTAGTAAGACAAGCTATTAATGACTAAGTGAAATACGACTAGCTATAAGATAGTAGAAATTAGCTACTATTAGTCATCGACTCAAAAATAGTCGTTTATAGCTTGATTTTAGTCATTAATTTCTCATTTTGTACTAGTGCAAAGGTTTTAAACCTCAAGATTCTGCAGTACCCTCAACTGTTCCTAATAAAAACCTAGCACAAAAAGAACCCTTAAAAATGTTGGGAGTGTGGGGAGCAACACTACTTTAAAGATTGTCCAGCAAGGAAGCAAAAGTTTAATGTCCATTCTATCCAGGAAGTAGTTACAGTTGGGGATATGGACAAAAACATGCCCAGAATATGCGTTGCACTGGAAAATCAGCAAGCAGATCACCAAACTTCCATGGTCGAAATTGAAGGTATGATAAACAATCAACCAATCTCTATCTTAATTGATCTAGGTGCAAGCCTAAGTTATATTTCACCTATAGTAGTTGATTTATTCAATTTGGTACCTGAAAACTTTGATAAGTCGTGGCTAGTACAGTTAGCCATAGGTACAAAAAGAAAGGTTACTAGTATTGTTAGCAATTGTAAGATAATGTTGAATGATTTCCTTACACATGTGAATGTAAATATATTTCCTTTAGGATCTTATGATTTATTGATAGGAATGGATTGGATGGAAGAGCATAAGGTTTTGCTAAACTGCTTTGATAAAACATTTACATGTATTGATAATAATGGAAATAATATAAAAGTGAAAGGGATTCCTACGAAGGTAACCATCAGAGAAATCTCTGCTTTGCAAATGAAGAGATCAGTAAGAAAAGGATGTAAAGTATTTGCAGTATATATAATGAATGATAGGAAAAATGATATGAAGCCTAAACTAGAAGACATACCTGTTTTAAAGGAGTTCGAAGATATCTTTCTGGAAGAAGTCCCTGGACTTCCTCCAAAAAGGGATATAGACTTCATTATCGATATGATACCTGGAGTAGTACCATCATCAAAATCTCCATATCAAATGAACATAATCGAACTCACAGAACTAAAATCACAATTACAAGAACTAATTGATAAAAAGTATATTCGACCAAGTGTGTCTCCCTAGGGAGCACCGGTCTTGTTTGTGAAAAAGAAAGATGGTACACTAAGATTATGTATACATTACAGGAAACTAAATAAAATCACTATTAAAAACCGATACCCACTTCCCCGAATAGATGATATGTTCGATTAGTTTCATGGAGCAACTGTCTTTTCAAATATAGATTTAAGGTCGGGTTATCATAAAGTGCGAATAAATGATGAAGATATTTTTAAAACAACATTTAGGACCCGTTACGATCACTATGAGTTTGTCGTAATGCCCTTTGGGTTGATAAACGCACCTGCTTCTTTCATGTGTTAAATGAACAACATATTAAGTAACTATCTAGATAAATTTGTGGCTGTCTTCATTGAAGACATATTAATCTACTCTAAGAATGAACAAGAACACGAAGAACATCTTAAAATAGTTCTGCAAGTATTACGACAACAACAACTTTATGCAAAGTTCAGTAAGTGTGATTTTTTCAAAGACGAGATTCAGTACCTCAGACACATAGAGTCCAAGGATGGAATCTCAGATGACCCAGATAAGGTAAAAGCCATCATGGAATGGTCGGTTCCTAAGCATGTATTTGAAATCAGATCATTTATGGGAATCACTGGATACTACAGGAAGTTCATAGAAGGATTTTCTAAGATTTCCTACCCCATAACTTCCTTACAGAAGAAAGGAAAAAAGTTTGAGTGGACTAAAAAGTGCGAGGAAAGTTTTAACAAATTAAAACACCTATTAACCATTGCCCTGATCTTAAAAATTGCTGATCTATTCAAGGATTTTGTCGTATATACCGATGCTTGCAATGAAGGGTTAGGTGGAGTTTTACTACAAGACAATTATGTTGTAGCTTATGAATTCAGAAAACTAAAAGAACATGAGAAGAATTATGTGACACATGATCTAAAATGTGCTGCTATAACTCATGCCTTAAAAATGTGGCGACATTACTTAATTGGGAGAATTTTTTTACTTATGTCAGACAACATAAGCCTTAAATATTTATTTGATCAACAAAATTTGAATGCAAGACAAGCCAGATGGTTGTCCTTTCTAAGCGAGTATAAATTCAAAATAAATCATATAAAGGGAAAAGAAAATAAAGTAGCAGATGCTTTAAGTCAGCATGCAAATTTACTATGTGCAAGCAACAACTACGAATCTGACCTAGGAGGTCATATTTTAAGTACTAAAAATTCTGATGGGGAATGTCATAGTTTAAAAGAAAACACTACTAAAAATGAACAAGAACAAGTAAAAATAGACTTTAGCCTAAACCAACAAGGACTATTGTTGTATAAAAATAGGTTGTATATACCTAACATAAGAGAAATTAAATTTACAGTCATGGATGAACTACATAAAATACCATACTCGGGGCATCCAAGGTATCAAAAAATGATTACCATGATCAGAAAGGACTTCTTTTGGCCAAACATGAAAAAATAAGTGGTTGAATACTTAGCTCACAGCCTGGAATGTCAGCACTTTAAAGAAGAGCATCAACATGCTGCAAGATTGTTGCAGCCACTACCCATTCAAAAATGGAACTGGGAGACCATCAGTATGGTTTTCATCATCGGATTTCTGAAGAATTTCAGAAAACATGATTCCATCATGGTTGTGGTTGACAAACTATGCAAAGAGGATCATTTTATACCTGTCAAATCTTCCTAGAAATTTTTTACTATTGCAGACATATTCATGAAATAAATATTCAGGTTACATGGCATACCAAAAGTGATAGTCTTTGATAGAGACGGGAATTTTACAAGTAACTTCTAGAAAGCCTGATTTAAAAGCTTGGGTACCCAGTTAAATTTCAATACTGCATATCATCCCCAAACAGATGGGAAGACTGAAAGGGTAAACCTGGTTCTAGAGGACGTGCTAAGAATGTATGTTATAGACAAACCAAGTAACATAGAAGACTACCTACACTTAATTGAATTTGCTTATAACAATAATTTCCAAGTTTCTACATGTACGAGTCCATTTGAAATTTTATATGGGTGTAAGTGTAATACTCCAATCTCATGGAGAAAACCTATTGATAGATTGATCTTAGGACTTGATTTATTAGAAGATATGGAATTAACCGTGAAACAGGTACAACAAAACTTGAAGGTTTCCCAAGAAAGGCAAAAACGTTATGCTGACTTAAAAAGAGTTCCTAGAGAGTTCCAGGTGGGTGATCATGTATACATAAAGGTAAATCCCAAGAAAAGTACCTTGAGATTGGGAAAATATAAGAAATTGGCACACAGGTATTGTGGGCCATTTGAAATTCTAGCTAAAGTAGGGCTGGTTGCATATCAGTTAGCCCTACCACCCAGTATTAAAGTACATTTCTATATTGAAAATATATGTTCATGATGTTTCTCATGTGATTGACTAGAATTTAATGCAGGTGGAACCAGAGGGAGAGTTCCAAGTGGGACTAGAGCGCATTCTTGACAAGAGAGAAATTTTATTATGGGACCGTATAACTGAACAGGTAAAGGTGCAATGGAAGCACCTCAGTTCGGAAGAAGCTACTTGGGAGCTGGAAAGTAATATGTAGGAGGCATATTCGGACTTATTCCAAGAGGCTAACATGGATGAATAAAAGCGAAAGTTATAACATCGAGGACGGTGTTATCTTTTAAGGGGAGGTGTATGTAATACCCCCTGAATTAATAATTCTTAATTATGATGGAAAATACTTTGATTATTATTTTATTATTCTTTGACATGAAAGTATGGAGTAAAACATTTTGTAATAAAACATTCCCTCTTTAATAAAATATGCTGAAGGGGAAAAAAAGTGGATATAGCTGTTGAAAGAGAGTTTGCTGACCCACAAGATGAAAATGACAAGTGTAAAAGACCACTGAGTGAGAAATCAAGATGTAGGAGGCATCATCCCCAAAAATAAGGTCTGCACTCCTAGTTGAGTTGCTAAAGAGAAGGAGGCTCATAAATGACCAAGTCCTAGGAAAAATACTATTTAATAGTATGTCCATGAGTAGCAGGAGGCTAGCATTGGATGAGGATTAACATCTGTATGATGCAAGAGATGGCTCATTGAGATATTTTTCTCTCGTGGTTCAACAAACAGGCTTGGGGTTTCTGGAGCAAGTAATTTGGTTTCTCTCAGAGTTGGTTGGGAGGAACAACTTCTCCACTTTTGTTTTCCCAGTGTTGGTGCCAGGTTCCTACTCTGTTTCTTATGAATGATTTAGATGTAGTAGGATGTATATGTGAAATGTAAATTGCAATTATATTTCCAAACAATACTATTTATGCATTTTTGTAGAAGAAATATCCTTGTTTCTCTGAAGTATTTTAGATATGTATAATGTTATTACTGTAATGATTAATATTTTGTTTTGAGTAAAATTACCTAGTTCTAATCGTGGTAAATCTGCTAATAGTTTCGGAATCAGTTTTTGAATGATCTGGAATTGAGTTGTATGTGTCTAATGAATTGAATCCTCTGTTGTTGTAACTAATAGGATATCCTACTATGTTTTTCCGGAATGTGTCAATTTTTGTAATTCTTCCTTAACTTTGCTTTTGAATTCTAGGTTGAAACTATAATGGTTTTTTATAGCTTAGATCATAGTTATTAAATATTGTGGTTGAAAACTATTTTACATAGAGGAACTGTATTCGAAACCTGCAAATCTCGAAAGTAACTTAGTGCAGTTAGTTAAATGTTACCAAATCATGTTCAATCGACGGATTCAAGGTATGGTTGTAATCACTAAGGTAGTTTCCAGGTCCAATTAACTTACAACGATTTAAACCCCCAAATCAACCATAAACCCGTTGAATCCATAGTTAAATGTTGATCCATAAGAGAAATGAAATCAACGGTTGAAAAGAGATTTCGCACTTAGGAACAGCGCCTGAGTTAAACCTGAACAAATCGCCTTTCATCGCGCGGTGGAGAACGATATTGGAGAATATGGACGACTATAAGGACATTTCTCAAGAGAAAGAGCGAGGAAGATAAAGGAGGGGTCGGGATGCGAAATTAAAAGTTGATCGCTAGAATTTAAGATCGAGATCTACGGCCGAGATCGATCGTAAAATAGATTGACGGTCCATAGCGATTTCACAGGGAGAAGTTGCGGGTTTTGAACAAATTTTGATGTGTGCAAAAGTTTTATGGAATGCACTTCATATTTTTTGGAGTCCACCGTTGATTTGGTGGGGAAATTGATCGGACGGTAAACAAGCCATTTCGTTGATTCAACTAGAAAGTTGTTTAACAATAGTGAGCGGGCACAAAATTTTTATCCAAAGGAATTTGTTACAGGCTTAAGTCCACCTGAGTGAGTTAAATGTTGATCCACAATTTTAGAAGATCAACGGTCGAGATTCCATACGGAGGGAAGATCAACAGATAAGGATAGTCACAAATGTTTCATTGTGAATCCATACAAGAAATCCGATCAACAGTCGAGATTGTATCTGCAAGAAGATCAAAGACTGATAAAAGTCACGAAGGTTTCATTGTGGAATCTGGAAAGGAGAAGATCAACGACCGAGATTTAATTCGTAGGGAAGATCAACGTCTGATGATATTCATGAATATTTCATTGTGAATCCATAAAAGAAATTAGATCAATATTCAGGATTAAAGCCACAAAATAGATCCAACGGTTTATAGATGCTGCGGAAGGAGGAAGGCGGAAAGCAGGAAAAAAGAAGGAAAAGGCAGAATGTTAAGTTCTGATTTTTGATTTCCACTTCAGATCAATATCGATGGTCAATGTTGATTCCGCAAAGATCAATAGTGCGGAAAGCATTTGCGGAATGTGAAACGAGGAAAGGAAAGAATTAAGATTTACAAAACGTAAAGTTTCCAAAGTTCGATCTCTGCATCAAATCAAGAAAAAATGACTAAAATCAGGCTATAAACGACTATTTTTGAGTCAGTGACTAATAGTAGCAAAATTCCACTATCTTATAGCTAGTCATATTTCACTAGTCATTAATAGCTTGAATTAGTAGTCATTGATTTAGTCATTGATAGACAATGCTTTATTCATTGATAGTCAATGATTTAGTCATTGTTTTAATCATTGATAGTTAATGATTTAGTCATTGATTTAGTCACGGATTTAGTCATTGATTTAGTCACTAAGTTAGTCATTGATTTAGTCGCTGATTTAGTCACTGATTGCAACCATTAATGACCAAATACACAACTAGATAAACTACTAGATGTTAACATATTAATGACTAAGCTAAATACAACTAAGGTATGGGAAATTAGCTACTAATAGTCGTATATATGTGAATTTAGTCGTTTTTGTAGTCACAAATTTATGATAGGGCACGGAGGAATTGAACCACCAACCTCCTGCCTATAATTAGGCAGGCGCTCTACCATTGAGCTAGCACCCTTTAAGAAGTTGTTATTGCTTGACAATGATGATATTCAAACAAATTTATGATAGATATCAATCTACAAACTACATAATTATTACTTTTACAACTTACCAGTAACTAGTATTTATGATAAACTAATTCCTAAGTGCTATGTACAATTTTCCCTGTAACTAAAGCTAATAAAAATTTAAGCAATCACTAAGTGTCACCCACTGCCAGACTTTCAAAAATCACATCACTCGAATAGTTACATGAATATCAGACAACTTATCAAATGATAGGATTCAACTTTCCTATATCAAATGACCAAATTTGCTGATGAAATAAATGGTCTGATATCATGTTTGTAATCAGCAATATTTTTTAGCCATAAGCACAATACATCCATCATCCTGCCCTTGTATTTCGTTGATTTTTCTTTCCTTGTTAGTTATTTGTACATATTAACTTTTACAGTTTTCTTGAACAGACCATATAGGTGCTTTGTGGCTTCCTTGGAAGCTTCATGTAAAGGAAGGTAGTTAACAGTATTTCAGTAGGGAATCCATGCTTTAACCAGTACATTTCCAAGTTTGCACAAATTAAAGTCTATGCTTTTGAAAATGAGATGAGCATAATCATAACAGATATAGGTTCCATCTATGGAATGTCTTAACAAAAGTCTATCTAAGGAACTACTCCAGAAAACAGTTTAATTTAGTTTAGATTCTCACAATATATTCATTTGAAAACATCACTAAGGGAATTCATATTCAAAGTTGTCAGGAGAATTGACTGTTTGGAGTTCATGCCTGGCACAAATCTCTCAGATTAATGCAATTCCCATATCCATGTCCATACTAGGCTAGTCCATAATGAGGTGAAGATCCATATTTATCTTCAGTCTCCAAGTTCATTACAACTTGGCGACTATAAATACACAGTCTTGAGGATGCTATTTTCTCCTTTTCTCATCATTTTGCTGTGTGTTTGGATCACTTTTGTAACAAATAGCAGAGATGAAGATGTATATTGACTGCCTATAAAATATCAAGGTACAAGCCTCAACCAATAGCAAAGTACCTAATCCTCTATTACTTTGGTAGCAAATAGCAAGGAGGAAAATGTAGCTTGACAACCAAAAATATATTAAGTATCAAAAGTACCTAATCCTCACTGATACAACAACAATTCAAAGTTCCAACACCAATAGAGAAAATTATTCAATATGTAAGGCAGCAAATAAGATTGTTTAATTGTTAAAAGGTTTTAATTTCAAATAGGCTGTAAAAAGTCCAATTGCATAGAGCACATGCACAAAACATATAGACTCGAAGTCTAACTGTGCAATTTTTCTGACAATGAACACCAGAGGCTATCTTTAGTAGAGAAGCTTGGTTTTTATGTTTATAAGTTAATTTGCATTGTGGTCAAACTTGTAGGAAACAACACTACATCACATCAATATTAGTTCGATTCCCATGAAATCACATCAATGAGTACAACACAACATAGGAGGCCCCAAAATCATGGACAGACACAACTGAACTTCAATGTGGTTAAAAAAAGGTTTAAAATAAAATAAAAACAAGGATTTCCATTGGAGTTAGAAGGGCTATTAACTGAATAAAGTCACTTAATAATAGAAAATAACTTACCAGGTTCTGATTCAATAGTACACCAAGACATCCTGGTGTTATCCTTGAGTCCTAATATGAAAAAAGAAGTGATGTCAACAATCAAAAACCGATTAATATTTTGAAATTTAATAAAAAACAAAGGGTTTTTCAATGGAAGAGGTATATTACCACTGTTTTTTACTGTAAGAGAAACTACTGGAACAACAACTTTGTATATGGTGGAGACTGTAATGGGCAGGAAAAATAGAGGAGCGTGTAGGGTAAAAGTGGTGCAGAGGAAGTCATGTGTGCCGTTAACACCAAAATTATAAATAAATTGTTGTGAAAAAAACCATCGCCTCTAAAAATATAAAACTAATTAAATAGCTGATGGCGGATAGAAAATCACAGGGATGCAGTGCACATAAAAGGCAATACCAGTATTAATCCATCAATAGTCAATTTTATGAGATTTATTGAATGAATGATTGACAACAATATGGTTTAAGAGCCCAAAATGAGTAGAAATATCACCTGCAATGAATAAAGACAGGAGCAGGAGGTTTGTGCTTGTTCTTGTGGATGTGCAGCAAGGCATGCAACAACAATTGGGGCCAGGTGGACACTAAAACACATGACTTAAAGTTACAATAAACCAAATCAATCTTAAGCAATCTCCTAGTGTCTAATATCCTAACATTTCAAATCACTTTAGGGTAGGCGAATGTTTGGGATAAGGGTAAATTTCACGAAAGTGCCAATCCCCCCTTGTTGTGGCAGCTTTAGCTGAATTGAAGGGCACTTGAATTATGTATTCAGTGGTCCACCCCTTGACAGTGCCTGTATAGGAAGGCTTCTTGTGACGCCATGACTCTTTAGGCCAGTTGTAATGTTTCTCAAGTTACAAACTAAAATAACTTTAACATTTCCTACAGTTGATTTATTGTTTTGAAAATTGTCACCTTGCTGCCAAGTAGAAACGAAGAAAGAAACTTGATAAGCTTCTGGCCATTCTGACTGCAAATCAATGTTTTCCTTGGGAATTTTCAAGATCCCTCTGTAAGGTTCCTTTGTCATAATGCTTGACCAGGGATCATCTTGAACTTGGTTGTTTTTCATGTGCATGGTGCTTTTTGCATCACTCATCTTGTCACCACACAAGCCTTTACCATTGATTATGGGATGGAGTCCTGGACTGATCCCTTGTTTTCCTCTGTTAAATGAAAAGGATTATCAGTAGGAGGCACTGTAGATGCACCTAGACTCAATCCAAGTATGTTGAGTTATAGTTTGGCACTTTGAAAATCAGCTTCCCAAGAAAGAAAGGGATCATCATCCCCCGCATCTGTTTGTGTTTTTTGTCTTCTTGGTTGTGTAGCAAAAAGGTTTATGTGACTGTCATTTCCACTTTCCAGTGGAACAAGTTCAGCAGAAGCATGTTGCCCCACATCTTGTACCTGGCCTGTTGTTATTACATACTCCTTGTGGATATTTGAACCTTTCTATGTCTTTGATTTACCAAAGAAATCTTCTAAATCAACCCCCAACTTATGTGCAGGATTTGCATTTGTGGCTTGTACCTTACTTGTGTGCTGATTGGATCCTCTTTGTTTATCCTCCGACCATTTCAATTCCAAATTTGATATATCACAAGCAATTAGTCCATCCTTTTGTTCTGTCTTTTCAGCCCACACTCTTGTTGCTTCAACATATGGTATAGTCTTTCCAGTTGGGACATCCTGCCAACTTTGTGAAATTACTTTGATTTGAATATAGCTTAGCAAACTGTTAGCCTATTCAAAGAAGGCAGATGTACCTGAGGTGTATCCCACCATTTCATGATTATTAATGTCTCCAACTATTTCACTGTTTCATCATCATAAATACCCCAATCACATTGTAGCAAAATAACAAAAATTGCTCTTTGGAATTGGTACCAGCAACAATGTGATAAAACCAGAGCGAGAGGCTATTGAATGCAATACAGAATGCCAAACACCAAACAACATTTTGTAAACACAGCCCCGTATGTTGGGCTTCACTACATTCTTTGTATAGTTTTAATAAAGATAGCAAATCATTTAAGAAGACTTAACCGTTCAACAGATTTAGGCATGCTCCAAACAATTTTCAACATTGATTGGAGGGACTAAGATGTGATTCAACAAGATGCACATGCATTTGACACACATTATTCTCTCTAAAATGTTTCCCTCACTAGGAATTGTAGACTTGTGTTTTTCCATCCCAATACAGGTGGAGACATCTGTTGCATGCCTTAGAAAAATCCTACAATTACAATTAGCCTATATTCTCTACAATTTTAACAGTCAAAACAAAGATTTGATTACATCGTGATGCTTTAAGCTTTGCAAGCTTCAATTGCAAAATAGAGGTATTATCAACACTTACATATCACAACAGAGATTTTTTTATGTTTGAACACATTCAAACAGAACAACAAACAAAGGGGCACACTGGACAGAAGTTGAAACTCATCAGCTTTAATGTTACTTGAAATGATGTCACAGAAACTTATATTTAACAATTTTCTGTCACTTACCTAGGATAATTCAGGTTGTTTTTGTCTGGACCGGATCATGATGTACAACACTTCTTTCTGTATTTTAGTATCTCTGCCTCAAGACAATATGCTAAATATTTTAAGAAAAAACATGTCTCTACAAATGTTCCTTGTATCCAGTTATCCTCATGATAGAAATCTGAACTATTGTTCTTGTGAATGTGCTGCAGGGCATGCAATAGCAATTGGGGCCAGGTGGACACTAAAACACATGACTTAAAGTTACAATAAACCAAATCAATCTTAAGCAATCTCCTAATGTCTAATATCCTAACATTTCAAATCACTTTACGGTAGGTGAATGTTTGGGATAAGGGTAAATTTCACGGAAGTGCCAATCCCCCCTTGTTGTGGCAGCTTTAGCTAAATTAAAGGGCACTTGAATTATGTATTCAGTGGTCCACCCATTGACAGTGCATGTACAGGAAGGATTCTTGTGACGCCATGCCTCTTTAGGCCAGTTGTAATGATTCTCAAGTTACAAACTAAAATAACTTACAAAATTGGGCTGAGATCAGCATTAATTCTTCGCCTCCATCTCAACTATATTAATTTCACAAGGTCATTGGTAGAAATTCAACCATAGAAACTCCATTTGGAGAAGTAGTGATGCAAAGGGTCATCGGTAGAATATCGACCTATAGAACTCCATTTGGAGTTATGGCAATGCATAGACACAGTGGCTGTGGGGTTGTTATAATTTTAACAGGGAATTCAACAAGGTACCCACATCATTGGTAGAAATTCAATCCAGGAAGGTGTATGTGGTGTTGTCATGATGCAAAGGCACTATGGTGGATGGGACTCAAGAAAAACTACCTGTAGATATGAATATCGGTTAATTACGAAAATGCCAGACCAGGGCATTCACCAAGGTACCCAATACAATTGGGAGAAATTCCACCCAAGTACCTGTATGTAAAGTTGTCACAATGCAGACACCATAAGTATTGGAACTCAAGCCCAACTACTTGTGGATATGAATATGAGTTCTTAACCAAACTGCCAGACCAAGGCACCAAGCAAGGTAACCACGCCAGTTTTTGAAATTCTAAACATGGAAATCTGTGTAGAATCGCAACAATGCACAGAACAATCTGTATATCTGTACACTAGTTTTGATGAAGAGAACAATCTTTAGAACTAAAATCATCCACTGAAAATTGGACTTTTTCCATAAAGGGAGGCACCTCTGCTTCTGAAGAAATAGCTTTAGAGCAACCTTCACCATATGGTTCTACAAAGTGTTCTTCATAATTGTTTTGATACCTATCATCAAATGGAGACCTTTGTAGACAATTCTGAACATGGTTTCCTGAAAGCATTCTACTGCTCACAATCTCTTTCTGATCACCATGAGAAAACAATTCTAGGCATTTATTTAGAGCACATACTTCAAGTACATTTTGGTACTTGTTTCTATTCATCTTGGTCACAAATAAGATGTTCTCTTCAATTATCCCACTTTGAATCCATGGAGACTGTGGAACATAAGAAATGGTACCACTGACCTTGTCAATCCCTAATAGCTTGGGTATTTCTCCCAGAATACTGGACAACAAGCTTGATTTAAATCAAGACAAGAATAACATAGTATAATATGCAAAACACATCTTGGCTCAAATCGGGACAAGCTTGCATAGTATAAGATGTTAGACAGGTAGATGGAAGAGCCTAAGGAGGAGTAGAACAGTAGACTTGCCAGGTATGCGATTCTCAGGAGGTAGAAATCAAACAACAATTCCTTCCCAATGTATCTCTTACAGCAGTTTCTGGCTCTTAGAATCATACAGAGGCATGTGATTGACTTTTTGTTGTTTGATGCAGACAAAGGAGCTATTAACAAAGATATATGTGCTTGAAGAGGATCAAGTCACTAATTGTGAGCAGTACATTCTTTCTCTCTATCGAAATATTTTTTATCAATGCATAGTTGGATCATTGTCAACACAAAATTCAAGTAAGACATCACCAGCACATGCAAATTATGAAGAGAAAAATATGCCAAGTATGATTTCAAGGACTTTGTGCACACCAAGCAAGTTTCCCCCTCCACACCGTTATGTTTCTGCTTCCAACCAAGGTTCTCGGAATGCAAATACGCAGCTGCAATTGAAGACAATGCATGCCTCATTATTGAGTACACCATTAATCATGGATGAAAGAATTCAGAGTCCCCATTCTCAATCTTCTTCTAGGGGGCTGGTATAAGCAACACACTGGGGGATAAGCTTCTTAAATAGTTTCCTTTCCTATTACACACCTTTCTTTTTAATTAGCTTGATTATCCGGATATTAAAGTGTACAAACAAAACCCAACAGTCATCTATTTGTTACATGTAATATAGAGAATCTAGAGCCATCTAATTAAGTCTTGTGAATATTGAATCCTTATCTTTGTTGATATGATCTTAAATTGTATAGGATTTATTATTAACAAGGAAGGGGCTTGAAGGTCAGTGTTGCAATAGAAGTTTCAAAATTTTAGAGTTCAAGGATACTTAAAGTGAAGTGCTCGTTTTCCTGTAAACATAAATCTCTCACGGACATTAATAGAAGTCTAAAACCAAATCTGGAAGCCTAAAAACCTTAGGTGGTCCCATATGGTATTGCTCTTTAGCTCTCCACAAAGAGAGAGAGACAATAATTGCTCTGGTGATTCACCAATAATGGCTGCCCAATTTTCCATAGAGTGGATAGTTCTTGAAGAATTAAATTGCTGAAGCCGAATGCTGATAGTTTCACTTTCATTCAAAACGACAATCCAAGAATATAAATATTTGTCCAAGAGGTTTCTTATTATATTTTGAACTTCCAACAAGTTATAATTGTTAGATTTTTACCTTGTTTAAATAAATTAGCCTTTTCCACAGCACTAGGACACAGAGAGTTAGCAGCTATAGCAGCAACAGAAATAAGTGTATTTAATGCAGATCTATATAGCAACAGCTTGCCTAGATTCTTATGCACATCAAAGTGTGATGGAGGCACAGTTGTGTCAGAGAGGAGGGCACATGCATGCTTTAAGCATGCATATGCCAATCTTAGTTTATTTTGAGTTTTACTACATTCACTTAAACTCAGTTCATTGTTGTTCCAGATTTATCAAATTCCAGTTTCTAGTTCAGTTCTGGTTCAGTTCAGTACAACTTCAGTTTAGTTCTTTTCTTAAAATGAGTTCCATTTCTTACTTAAAAGTTAAAAGTCTAAGTGCTTTCCATGAGAACAAGGCTAGCTATGGTGTAACTCTCTAGGAGTATAGTTATTTCCATGAGAGTGTACTAACCTAGGTATTCTCACATGCAGGCTAGGCACATCTATCGAGGCCAGACTTAGGGTGGTAGGGTTAGGGTTTCTTAACAAAATTAGAGCAAACTGATTTAGGTTTTGTGATTGTAAACCATAGTTGTATTTCCTATTTTATAAAGAAGATACAGGGCACACCATTGAGATGGTTAGCAAGTTTATATTTTTTAGCCATAGCATTAGAGTTGTCTATATTCCAGATACAATAAGACAATGATGCAAGATTGAGAGCTATGTTTAATATGTATTTTCTGTGAGTGTTTCGAGCAGCATCTGTATGTAGATTCTAGTATTAAATTATAACTACTGAAACTTGAATCGCAATTTTTATTGAGTCTTTAACAACATTGACCATGAAATCATTGTTTTCAATTTTATTGTTTCAGATAAACTTCATGTGTGATTTCTTAAATTTATATTCTTTTTACACATTTAAAACTTCATATGTGATGGACCCCAACATGACTCCACTCCCTGCTTTCCAAAATTGGAAACCTTCTCCTCATCCCCTCCCACAAGCATGAGCACTGCCAACTTAGTTTACTGCCAAACTGAAATCAATTAATCATATCTTAGCATCTATTCAGCCATTAACTAATCCAGTGTGGATCCTCTCCAAATGTTTAGGCAGTTTTTCAAAAACAAGTTGTGCAGCCCATCTGGTAGGCAATAGAAACCCCTGTATCTTTCATATTATGTAATTTTTCTTGTATTAGCAAATAGTTTCCTACAAGGAAACAAAACAATATTCGGTGCAGATTTTTCGACAAGAAATCCATCTGTGGTAGCCAACCACAGCATCCAATGACAAAATAACCCCATCCCACTACTTCCTATTCATTTGGGCACATTGACATATAGTTGCAGTTGAAGCAATAGAAAGCAATAAAAAATGTTAATGATTGCGCAAATGCCAAATTCAAATATCCAGGTTCAGAATTTCAGATTTTTTAACTTTTCTACTCCAACATTAACATCGTGTCAAACCAAACAGTCACATTGGAATTCATTAATTAATTTTTGTCTAAATCTATACTTTTACATAGGTGAGTATGTTTAAAAATTTTTATATACCATTCCATACACAAGCATATTTAAAAAAAACCATTTCACTTAGTTCAAACATATATGAAAAAATCCCACTTTGACCCAACTAATGTTCAAGATCCCTATGTTACATAGTACAGACTAAGATTGGCATATCAAGTACTTTGGACATAACAGGTTCTCCTTTCTTGGGCACTTTTTCAACAAAAGCATCATCAGATGTTGATACTACTTATCAGATCATTGCCTTTCCATATTACTTTTTTGCTTGTACCTTAAGACACAACCAACATCAGAAAAGAAGCCCTAATAAAATGTTCACAACAATCCATAAGTATTTAGGTATGTTAGTCCTTTTGTCAGAAACAAGTAATTTTGGGTACAATCTCAAAATGATCTCATCCATAATTTGAATGTATATGATGGGGTGCCAATGATGTGGTGCCACTGTGTGCGAAGAAAAAACTATGATTTCCTATTAAGGTGTAATCTGTGATGAAGTACCTTGACAGGAGCTATAAAATTGGTACTTTTCTAGCTAGATGTAAAGTAAAATGGATTATTGCTCGAGTAACATGCATGTGGTATACATCATACGGCGGCAGGATTTGTATACCATTGTTTTCTCTAAGTCATATAACATCAGTTTGAGGCTTTTGAATATGGCCTCTAGCATGGTCCCTCCATCATGTGTGTAACTAATGCTATACCTTCTCATAAATCATGTGGCATACCTTCTCCAATGGTATGCATCATGCATGTGTATACCTGATGCTATATGGTGGCAGGATTTGTGTACCAAATTTTTCTCTATAGCATATAACATAAGGTTTATGGTCTTGAATATGGTATCTATCATGGTCATTCCATGCGTATGCCTGATGCTATATGTTGCCAGGAGTTGTAGAAGACAAAGTTTATTTACTGTATAAAACCTACAATGGGCACTTCATATTGAATTTCAAAGCATATAGTCAGCTTGCTTTTAAAAAGCATTATACTTACTATCATAGTTGACATGTTAAAGACAACTAGCAAAAGATTCATCATAACCCCAAATCTATTAAGCATCATGAGGGATCAAAAACTCAAAACATAGAACTCCATGTTTTTGGATCTCTTACAAACTTCTCAGATCCAAGGCTAAGATATATCTATGCTAGTTTAATTATAGATAAGATTTAATTATGTCGATGCTCTCTTAAATTTAGTTTTTTGGCATCTATTGTAAATTGTAATCTAAACAAATAAGAAGTTGATTCTTATTTGAATTTTTATTTCCTTAGTGTTACAAGCACACACATTTGCATGCGTGTTGAATATATCCCCCCACCTAGGATATAGAGCATCTCACTTTTCTAGGTGAAGCAGCAGAGGGATATCTTAATAAGTTGCGCAAAAGTTATATTGCGCCATACACATATTTATGCACATCCTTTTATTATGATCCATGTTGAATTCATAAAATAATTGTTTACACAAATGCCAGTGTTAATTTCAAGACTAGCAGTACTCTCACTATCATCCAAGAATATATTTACTGCTTCATTTCGTGCCAAAAAATATTATGGAAGTACCTAGCCATGTGAATCAAAAGAATTCATCGAGTGAATTTCACATGGCCCTACTTTGTTTATCATTACGAGCAACAACAAAGTAGCTCAGGGCACAAACGCTAAAAATCAATCCCATGAGTAGTTGAGAGAAAGAGAATTCTATAGTAATTAGCATTCATACTTTCAAGAGCAGTTACCAGTGCATCTATGGCTTTCTTTTAATACAAAATATATACATTTCAATTAAGAGAAATAGAACATACATCCCACAAGAGTGAAAATTTAAGTCATGCTCCCCACTTCAAAGTTGTTGATTCTCAAAAATTATCCTACTAGTAATGATACATAGCTTGAAAATGCCCGAGATCAATCCCTATTACATATCAAAAGCATGGTAATCACAATTTGGGTAAGTACGAACACTAATCTAATGCCAATCTCTATTTGTATTTTAATATCACAAGCACAGACATTGCAAGGTCAATAAGAATGAAAGGTAATATATTCCCTTACCTATTTTTTTCATTCTTGAGTCTAATAATCTTGACTCCACAGCTGAGCAAAAATCATCCATTTCAGCTTCTCACCATTGGCAAATTTTGTTCTCTTTGCATCATTTTGG
Source organism: Pseudotsuga menziesii (assembly GCA_001517045.1). Classification (NCBI taxonomy): domain Eukaryota; kingdom Viridiplantae; phylum Streptophyta; class Pinopsida; order Pinales; family Pinaceae; genus Pseudotsuga; species Pseudotsuga menziesii. Next base: position 198,049 of record LPNX010071819.1, on the reverse strand, counting down.
TTGTTTTCTTGAGATTCATCACATCTTTTCTTTATAGGAATGAATTCCCCAAGTACTGGTCTATTGTATTTCTCTCCTAAAATTGAAAGCTAGCTTGTTGCATCGGTCTGGGTGCTTGCACAAATGGTTGGAACTTGGTGTTAGAAAAAAAAGGTAAGAATTTGAATCAATATCCATATACATAAGAAACATAAATTCAAATTCAAAAAAATTATAGACCTATTGATTTTGAATGACAAAAGCTTCCTCTAGTGAAGGTCTAAGTAACTCCATCATTGCAGCATCACTATATATGTTCTAAAATGTCTTTGTCGGCAACAGACCCCCATGCTCAAAATACAATAATTCCAAACAGAGCAGCAACAATAGCAATTAAAAATAGTGGTGTATCCCAATGAAGTCGTGTGACACTTCTACCAACCCTCACACCCAAAATATTCATTCCCAAATCCCTCATCCGCCAATCTTCATTCCCAAAACCCCCAAAATATTCATCCACAAATACCTCATCTGCCAATCTTCATTCCCAAAACCTTCATTGTCCAAACCCTCATGCTTCAATTCCATATTTTACTCAACTTCCAAACCACGATTTCCTTCTTCTCCAACACCTAAATCCATCCATTCATCAAATTCCTTGAATTATCCTCCTTCTCTCATAGTGATTCGAAATATGAACCCAATAAACTATCTTCAATGTCATAATGATTTTGAGATTCAATTGGCATGCCCTAGTCGTGGCTCAACAAGAAAATGAAGGCATCAGACTCCAAACAATCTAAACCCTAAATGCAAACCCCATTTAGACCATTTTCAACATATGCTAATGAATTCAAGGATACATTAACCTTCTCTACATACCAGATAGCACTAACAAATCCTCTCGTGTTGCAGTTGTGTGCATATATGGCAAGTCTGGGCATGTGTTCACCATCAAGTAAGCCGCAAACAATGGTGAAAGGGCTTGTTCATATACCTTTGAACAATAAGAAACATTTAATGGCCACAAATGACCTTAAACAGTAGTGAAAGGGCTTGTTCATGTACCTTTGAACAACAAGCAACATTTATCCTCAATTCTGACCTTGTTAAGGTATCTGGCCAAAAATTTCTTCAACAATTGGCATACCTGTGCACAAGAAATGGCAGCAAGGAGTCGCTTGGCCAACGCTCAACCCAATACATGTTTTTAGTTCAAGAAATGGCAGCAAGGAGTCGCTTGGCCAACCCTCAACCCAATACATGTTTTTAGTATGGTATTATGTAAAATTATAATACATGTTTTGGTTTTGTAATGATATAAAAAATTGTATGTTTTTAATATTGTATTATGTGTTTCATATGTTTTTAATATGATATTATATAACATTATAATATAGGTTTTTTAATAATATAAAAAATTGTAGGTTTTTAATATTGTATTATATAATATTATAATATATTTTTTTGTAATAATATAAAAATTGTATATTTATACTCGGGGCTTATTGGGTGTCGTCGAGAGATCTCGTGACGTCATTTGCTCCCTTCTTCAGATAACTACCTTAATTTGGCATACTCTCTCCGTCCATCGGCCCATTTGCAGGTCCACTCCGCCGCTTATGCCCTCGCAGGAGATCCCTGAATTTGTTTTTGTTAGCATGCAATTAATGCATGAATTTTGAATGTCCCGACCACCCCTGACCCTCGTTCCTAGAACGAAGAACTCTATCCTGCTCCCGACCTGCACTAGCACAGAGAAATTTGAGCCATCCTCAATTCTTCGCCTTGCGTCCCTCTCCTACGAACTCCTAGCTTCTATCAGCCCCTACGAACTCCCGACGTCTCTCGGCCCTTGCAAACTCAAACGTCCTTGACTGCGCTGATCAATCCATCATATGAAGATTCACACTTGCAATGCCTCCCCTGCTCCTGCGTCCTCGAACCCTCATCCTTTCAGTAGCAGCGACTCAAGGGACCCCAACTCAACGGGTAATCATGGTTCTAAACTTTTGTCAGCTATATACTATTATAATATGGTTAAACGACTTGAAGTTTAAGAGTTAAGAGTAATATGCATATTTGGTGAGAGAGAGGGTGCTTTAGGTTCAATTGATGCATTTAACTTTGTTGAATTCTTGGGAATATTTACCATAATAGGCTTCAGTAGCTCATCCAAGTTGATCCTTTAGTATGTCCCATCCTTGGTGAATATTTATTACTCCAATGTCGTAGAGATGTTCTTGCAGACTGTATGGTATTTTTATACTCAACATGACTCCTAGAAAGAAAGAAACCAATCTTCACTCTTTGCAAAATCTTCGTGTTTTTTTTTGTAATCTACAATCGTGTTTTAGAAAGAAAAAACCAATCCTCACTGTGAATGAAACTTCAATCCACTTAGCATGAAATTTAATGATTATTTCATCTACTTTTATCAAACACACCCAAACAACCCTATGAGATTCAAGGTTAAGAAAATTGAACGCTTTTATCAGACACACCCAAAAAACCCTATGAGATTCTCTTGTACGCTTTTAGTTTTCTTTAGTGACGTTCTCTTCTAGTTAGGGTGAACTCATGCATGAGGTCGCACTCTTCACTAGTAGGCTCTTGCATTAGGGTTAGGGTTTTATCTCTTCTAGAGAGGTGCACCACTCAAGGTGTCTACATTCATTGTAGACCTGTCATCTTTTGTTATATAAAAGATATGCTGAGCACTTCACTGTGGGGTTAAACAAATGAAGTTTTGAGCTAGATGCTTTGTAATTTCTTTCAGTGAGGTGATGCAGATTTTTATCTACTTGTCCTAATTCTCAGACTTATGTGTTTGAGAGAGTTGATAAAACAACACAACATGTCCAAAGTATTAAAATATCAATTGGATAATAATAACCAAAAGATGACACCTGACTGCTGATACTTTCTTCCTGATTAATCATCTATTTGTATTAAGTTCCTGACCTTTTAAAAAAGTTCACTTGGTGGAGGCAGAGGAAGGCACTCATCAGTTGCAAAGTGAAATTCGTGATTTAGATAAAAAACAATTTAATATTTTCCTATAAGAAATGATCCTGAAAATACTTTTAGTTGCATCAACCTTATTACATCCATCCTACCACAGGTGTTGTGACATGACGTCTGAGATTGCAAAATAGACCAAGATCCCCTTTAGTGCAGACTATCTGTAAACATAAGATCATTCAGAAACTCGATAGAGAAAATTGCAGAGTATGGACAGAAAACAAACTTGTTAATTGGTACCTTTTTATTAAGTGGCCTAGCCTTGAATTTTGGGATCTTTTGCAATTCCTCTTGCTCTAACTCTTCTGAGCTCTTAACTCTAAAAATTTATATGAATAATCCAAATAGAGTATTATATTTTACATAATACAAAGAACATAAACTAGATTAATTTCTCACAGCCATACTAACATAAAATTCATAAGACTTATATTCCGATGGCTACCTTCCCAAGAGAAGAAAATTAATGAAATCCAATCACAAATTATTCAACATGAAATAGTTTACCCATCTAAAATTCTTCCTTCAGATCTGTCACAAATGATCTGTAACAAAGAATATGAACAAAAAAGCATGTTGTCTCTATAGCCCCTGTCCAAAGGGCTTCACTAAGAGAGATCCAACAAGTAACAGCATGCCACATAAAAACTAAACATTACAACACGAACCTGAGAACAGAAACATAAATGAAATGCAATTACAAAAATAAACATGCAATAGTTTACAAATGATCTGCAGCAGAGCAATCTAGCTACACACATCCATAGAAAAATTGTAGATGGTGTATTCCATATATCCCCAATTCAAAGGGTGGCATGAATAAAAGAGACATGAAACAATCAAACCACAAATTTTCATACATGCAGGTGAAAAAATGATGATGGTGCTTGAATAAAAAAGACCCTATAAGTAAGATTCAAATTGCTCACGAAGACATATTTTAGTCTTCTCAAAGCATTATGAACATTTCTTATTTGGACATGCATGCAAAGGAGTTTCCAAGTGTGTTGGCCTGGACTCAATCAAAACTCAGAAAACTGCTGATGGTAAAAAAGGGCCTAAATAAAAGAGATGTGAATGAAAAAATGATGTTGGTGTTGTGAATGGAAAAAATCATAACAAATGTAAGGATGCTCAATTTAGGTAAGAGAGTGTCAAGAGAGATAGACTTGTAGAAAATGCAGATGCTCAAACTCGATTGGTAACTTGCACCAAACAATGTTGTGAGCCAATTCAGAGTGTCTGAATGATCCAGGTTATAGGACAGGAGTTGGACCATATTCATGCATGAACTCATCTATGTCTATTAACATGGTCGTTATCCTATACTTAACACAAGGGGTGACATTCAAGTTGAATTCCTATACCTTGGTATTTGTTCCTACCTTGATTCCCTATTTCTTATGCATTTGGAGTTTTGTACCATTTTGCTTGAATGTGTTTCTTGATAGTGTTATTACCTATATGAAAATAATTTTTATGTTAAAGGGTGCATTTATTGAGTTAAAAATATTAAAATGTGTGAGCTACAATAGCTACATCAATGAATATTATTCTTGTATTTGAAAAGGTGGGTATTGGAATTTCCCTAAGATTTCAATTGAAATGGATCTTTGGAAAAGCATTTTATTTCACACCAAATGGGGGGTTTTGGAGCTAGGTCTATATTTCAAATCTATCGACCAATCTAAATACATTGAGTACGTGACAAGTTTTGGAAAGAGGAAGAGAAATCATGCAAACAAAGGAAGAGATAATTGGATATTGTTTGTGTAGTCAGAGTGACTAGATTCATCCATCCTAGCCTCTTACTAGTCCAAAAATTAGGGAATCAGACATCCTAGACCCATACCCATATTGGAATAGTCCAGCAATCATGGAATCAACAATATTTCTCCAATTGTTCAGGATTTGGTCACTTTATATTTTATTGAAGGATTTGTTTATGATTGAACCCAGATCCAAATCATCCAGGAATCTAGAATCAACCACATGGTTTTGATTCCTTAGAATGGCCACAGAAGAAAGATGACTAAAAATGATGCCAGTATAAGTCAATTTGGGATTGTTCTCAGGATCTGTGTAACATAATGCCAATGAAATATTTTCCCTGTTTGATCAAAATACTATGCAATAGAAGCATACCATTTGGTTTCAACAGTAGGCTTTCGCCATACAAGGGAGTGTTTGGCATGCCAACTTCACTATTTAAAATTAATGATCCTTAGTAACAAAGAGTGCACATTGTTTGGTCGATGTTTGTATACATATTTTGTTAGTGCCCATTTTCAGATTCAATATAATCCTCATGTCTACACTGAAGGTGAAATTGATGTATCTAAGCTATGGGTTTAATATTTTTTAGGGGGATGATATAAAAATTAATTAACTGTAAATGTACAAGTGTGCATAACCAAGGCTTTATTAGGTGAATTAAATGGAAATCCAGTAAGTACAACATTGGAAAACTTGTATAGTAATTACTATGAATGTAGGAAGAGGGCGTTAAATTTTACATATTTGCATTTAGAAACCTAGGTTTTTACTATAATGTTATGAATGATAAAAAAAATAGGGTTAGGGTCCCAAATCTCCAATTCCTTATTTTGGAATGTGTGCTACATCCACACCAAATTCTTCAGACAATTCTAATGACACCCGCACTGGGATTAGTTAATCTACATTTGCAGACATAACCACGGAGCATGTGTCCATCACACAGGCCCCTGGCCAGGGAGGAAGGCACATTTCAACCCTTGGCATTTATGAATATCTTAAGCATATTCTTCGACCTGTTGTTTGTTTAGGCCTTGCACGCATTCTGTTTAAAGGAATCTGGTTGTGCTTTGTAAGAGGATGGTAGGATATTTCTGTTCAGAGATTTTCCCACAAGTTTGGGTTTTTCAGGATCTACATACATTCTTTGTTGATTTCAGAGATTTTCCCACATGTTTGGGTTCTCAAGATCTACCCTGCTAAAAGGCTCACCCAAAACAACCAAAATCAATCAATATTACAGTAATTCCCTCACCCAAAATAAGGGAGCGTCAAAAAAATTAAGACAGGAAGAAATCTTGTACCTTAGAGTGCTTAGGCCCAGGTCAATCATAAAGATTGAGACGTATGCTTGTTCGTGGCTTAACCATGCCTTATGGATGCCATTGGATACCTGATACTCTTCTTACTACAGGATGGACTAAGATGTTCAACAATTTTTTCCATGGACCACAAGCTCCCTTCCTCAAAAGTCAAAAGGATAAAAATCTATAATGGCGCGACATTTTTTAAACTCACATTGTGTTAGGAGATTCCAACTCACCTGGTGTTATCCACCTGAATGGCACCTCTCCATCTTAGTTCCAACATTCCGCATGTTGGCACACAAAAGGACATTTATGGATTGAGGGTTATCCAAAACACTATAGATGGGATTATTAAGAACTACATTCATTATCCATCTAGCTGGTTATTTTTACCTTTTAAATATGTCAAGTCCTGTACATGACTCTTATTATATGCAACTCACATGTTGTACGCGAGTATCGGTTGTTTCATCTCATGTAAAAATGTGTACGCGGGTTACCCATAGAGAAACTCGTGTGTCATACGCAAGTTTCCAGTATTGATACCCACGTACATGTCCCTTTGACATTAAAAATAAAAACACGTGATTACTTGAGATTAGTTAAGAACTTAACCTTAATCACCTTAACTGTCTCAACCTCCTCAACTTTCGAAACTACCTTATTTCACCAAGTATAAATACAAGCCTTGGGGAGGGTGTTAAACAGATACACTTGGAGAGCAAAGTTATGTTGGTGGAGTTTATACATAAGTCTTTGGAGCAGTGGAACTCAGAATCCTTTGGTTGCATAGGAGTCCTTGTCTCAGGAGTTGGGTTGTAATCTGAACTATTTCATTATTGTTAATAAAGAGAATCCTTCTTCCATATGTGTCTTGAATGTCTCTCATATATTCTGGTTTCATAAAAATTTATGTTTCAGCATTTCGTATATGATTTATCTAACCCATTTATATATATGTATCATCTTGTATTTGGAATATTGACTCTTGACAGGTGAAGGAGAAACATCCCTGAAGGATTTGGAGGAGAAGCCGAGCGGAAGAGGACAAGCTAGGATCAACCGTCGTGTATCGGGTGAGTCTTTTCTATCCTCCTGTTTCCTTTACTGCACTCTAGAGCCGATTTCCTGTAAGTTTCTTGAGTATGTTGGTAACCCTAGACCTTCGGTTATAAGGTGTTTATTCCTGTACAATAGAACTGGTGACTCCGCTAGGGAGCCCAGACTGCTGTAGGTTGTTTCTGTCACCCCTGACCAGTCTTTGCTTTGAAATTGGTTTGTGGTCTTTTATCCTGGTTCATACTTATTACAGTGTTTAAAAGTCTTCTGGATTTTTCTTATTTTTTGAGAAAAATTTTGTACCTATACGTGGGTTGCTCTTCTGCACAATCGCGTACAGAGGTTCCCATACGCGGGTTGCTCTCTTGGAAAGTCGCGTACAGTACGCGAGTTTCCCTTATATACAGTCGCATACAAGCCTGGAAATAGGGATTTTTTAGGATTGGGTTTGCTTGTCCCTCTCTTTGTGTAATTCCTGTTTGTTAGTTGGCTTTATTTATGAATACTGTGTTGTTAGTTTGAAGACTTTGGTGACCACACTTTGTGCTTTTTCGAAAGCGCTTGGGTTTCTTTTGCTTGGATTATTTTCTATTTGCATGTTGAAGTAGCTTGGCCTGTTTGGGTTATAGGGTGAAGTGTCTTTGTCCAGATCAGTGATTAGGGTCTTGGGCATTGTTTTTCCAGTCTGTCTTTTGATAGTGGTTGGTTGTCACTTACCTTTATCCGTTTGTAGTGATTTTTTGTCATTGTGTATACCCAAGCTGAGGGTTCCTAGTCTACCTTTGTTGGTTGTTTCTTGGTTCTGTTAGCCTGTTTTACTTCAGTTTGTTGTTTTTATACAGTTGATTAATTCCAAGTCTACTCAAGTTTAGTGCATTTTAGGTGCATGGTAGAGTTTGAGCAAGTTTAAAAGTGAAAAGAAAAACATTGTTAAGCTTTTGCATAAGTAGTTTTCATTTAAGTTTTAAAATATTATCTCAAAAACTACAAAAAACATAGGCTTACTATTATCGTTTGCATTAGTTCATCAACATATATTTACAAAAAAAAGAATTTTTCTTTATTAGTGGTAATTTGCTTTGAAAAATACACCTTTACTTTTATTTATTTCTTATCGAGTCAAAAACACCATAAGTACATCACTCCATTTCCTTTTGAGTAAGAAACAACCCTTTAAAATGAACGCAATAATTAAAATTTACTAGTAATTTTTGTTTTTAGGGGCCTTTCACCTAGTAGCTTAGGCTAGACTTGTGGGATAGGAAGTGTAAACTTCCCATAAGTTTTAAAATTCAGACGTAGTGGAATTTTCTTTAGGTAAATCCTTGACTTTATCGATTGTATCTGGGAAGCTCCTCTCAAACGGGAGTCAAGCACGAGGCCGCGTGGAGGCATTGGACAGAGGAGATAACCCTCCGAATCCTTGTCAAAACGTAAATCAGGACTTTTACGCATCTGGGGATTCTGTCCTAGACAGAGTTTCGGGATCAGCTAGCCTACCCATGCATACGATTCAGGCTTGCGACTGTCCCCCCAGCATGTTGGTATAGCTAAGGTAGCCTTTAGTCTCTTGACATTTAGGGTTCATACCTAGGTAAACCGGAAGGCTATTTCTGGTTCACCTTGAACGGGCTTGGAAGGTAACCCTTGTTGTAAGTGTAGGAGGGCGGTTGGGTGATTCCTCCGCTTGTGCCTAAGAACCACTTCAAGGATACCAAGTAATCGTTCATCAGCTTTCTTCGGGAAAGTATATCTTTTACCCTTGTTTGATTGTTTGAGACTTTAGGATTTTTATAGTGTGTGCTCTGTGGATTTTCCTGTGTTTAGTTGGCCTTAGGGTGTGATTTTTCAAATTTTCAATCATGGAGGACCAACCTATTAGAAGGTCTAGAAGTTTGCGAAACCTTCCTCCTCTTGTCACATTGGAGCCTCCACTGCCACCCCAAAGGCGGAGATTAGACACGGACGGTTCATTTGAATCGGTAGGAATAAGCGAAGTTCTTGGTGAACCAGAACTGATATATAACTGTTTTGATTTTGATACAGTTGAGATAGAAGACTTGTAGACTGACGAGTTTGCAAGGATTTTTAACACCCCCTTGACTGATTTAAATGATCCTATGATCGTTCAGGTTAGACCTTTTGATTCACCTGTATTAGGTGTCCCTATGGGTAGGATCATGTCTTCTGCAGAAGAAAGACCTTTTGTGTTCACCTCAGCCGTTCCGGTTGAAGAGTACTACCTCCCCCGGTAAGTGCCCCTAGATCTAGTATACCTTCTACACCTTTGACTCCAGTGAGCCGAGTGGTGAAACCGTCGGTTCACTCAAACCTAGTAGGTACTTCTGGTGATATGGTTACTGGGATCCCCAATATACCTACCATTCCTTCTTCCTTTCCATATACTACCCAGAGCGGTCCGGTAGGATCCTCGATGTTTGTCCAAGGATTTCCTTGGAATGGGGGGCACATTCCCCCATCCAGTCCATACGTAGGTCCATCACCTTCCTATGTAGGAGTGCAGTTTGGGAACAATACCTCTTATGGGAAAAGTTTCCAAACTCCAATTTCGGTTCTGTTTACAAGATCTCCCTTTTCGTTGTTCAGCGAAGGGATACCGGCTCCTGTCTTCCAGACCCCTATTTCTATGGGGACGGCCCGAACTTCTTACACTGCACCTCCCACACACAATCCTGTAGCTTACGGATGGAATCCATTTCAGAGTAATCTACCTACTTTGCAACCGGTGGCAAGGGGCAACCCCACTTTTACCCATGGGCATTCGGGGGCAGGTCCCTCTAATCCCCAGCTTGGCACATTTAGTTCCCCGGTGCGACCCAAACTTCCATTCCTGGCAACTTTAAACTTGCCAGATTTGTCAAAATTGATGAATGACCCGGTGAGGCATGACCCCTTGTGGCCACCTATTCCCACCAAATTGCCATCGGGCATCCCTAAGTTTGAAGGCAAAGTTGGTGAAGATCCTGGGGCTCATGCCACCACATTCCATTTATGGTGTTCTTCGAATTCGCTGAATGAAGATTCAGTTAGGTTGAGGCTGTTCTAGAGAACCTTAACAGGTACTGCAGCAAAATGGTATATCGAATTTCCTTCTGCTGCTTTCTGTAGTTTCTGGGACTTGGATAGTGCATTTCTTAGCCACTTTCAGCTTCTAGTCCAATATGATTTCGGAACGGACTTGTTGTCTACTTTTAGGCAAAACAAGGCTACCCACATCTCAGACCACATCCAAGAGTGGAGAAGGTGAAAGAGCCTTATAAAATCCACTATCCCTCCTGAGTTCCTTTTAGAGTGGTTCCTTAAATCCCTGTTGCCCTACATATCTAAGGACATATCCACCTCAGGAGTGATGAATGAAGAAGAAGCCATTCTCAGGGCCCAGCAACTGGATTTGATTTATTCACAATATGGGATCTTGTATGAGATCATCCCTGAGGCACCGAGGCCTACGCACGATACGGAGAAGCCTAAGCCGGGACCCCATGTCGATGGTGTGGTTGGGTCCGTTAACTCTCCCACCATAGAGTCTTTGGCTAAGAAACTTCACCAGTTGTCTGTCAAGAAGTCTACGATGGAGGCAGTAAAGGCTGCCCCCTCCCCCCAGAGTGCAAATGTTTTTGCACAAATTTCTCAGAAGGGCAATCAGCAGCCCGGCGGGAAGAAAAAGAAAGGCAAGAAGGGAGAGGGAAATCAAAACAAGAAAAATCCGGCGAACAATGCTGATGGGGGCAAGAAAGAAAATAAGAAGGTCAAGTTCCCGTGTAAGTTGTGCCACGAGGACCACCTTACTCACCTTTGTCCCCTTATGGATCAAGCCCAGAAGCTGCTTAAAGCTCAACAACCGGCTGTCCTGAAGGATCCTTTTCCCCAAGGACAGAACTCTGCTTCAGCTTCTAATGTAGCAGGGGGCACTCAAACTGCCCCTAACCCAAACTATATCAACATGGTTCGATCTTCGACTTTGTTGCAGACAAGGAATAAAAATTATGAGAAAGAGACTCTTGAGAAGGGTAAAGCTGTAGGTGAAACTTCTAACCCTCTCACAATAGAGAAGCTTGCTGAAATTATGCCGAAGATACCAAAAGGTGTCTTCAAGAAGACCTTGCATAACCCTAATGCTAGGGATGCTTCAAACTACTCCGTGGTTGAAGATTTAGCTCAAACTCCTTGTGCAATGTCAGCTTTAGTGGTGTTACAGAGTTGTCCTACCAGCGGGATGCTCTCTTAGCAGCTTTAGGCAGCATGGACTCTTCGAGTCTCATGGCAAAATTTCATTTGTCTGATGTTAAAATTCACCTGCCTTACCATGTAGCCTTATTAATAGAAGTCGTCCATGGTGGTAAGACCATTGGAAGGGCAGTTTTTTATGAGGGGGATTCTATATGTGGTATGTCCTTGGCATGTTGGAAAGCTCTCGGATCCCCAGAGATGGTCCCATCAAACACTTTGCTTACTGTTTTTGATGGAAGATCCTTCCATACGCATGATATCCTGCCGGCTTTTGAAATTAAGTTGGCAGGAAAAGCAGTGTCTGTTGAAGTAGAAGTGATTGATGCTCCTTTGGACTACAATTTTCTTCTGGGAAGGAACTGGACTTATGCGATGTCCGTTATTGCATCGGCCATCTTTCGTGTAGTGGTTTTTCCACATGAGGGCAAGTTGGTTACTATTGACCAGCTTGATTTTACCCGAAAAGGTCGTTTAGAGTCTTATGAGTCCGATGTGCCATTGGTTGATCAGGTCAAACCTGCTGCACAGAGCTTGGGGGGTGGAATGTACACATCACTGATGGGCACATTTGATCTTCCAGTCCCAGTTAATTATATTGGTTCTACTAGTGTGGGGAAGTCCATAGCTACGATTGTTGATAGGACTGATCCTTGGGTTCTCCCAACCCCCCATGAACTGGAAGTGCCCTTATCGACAGTGGAGGTCGCTTATCAAGCTATCACTCAAGCCACCGTTGATCCCATTCCAGATCCTCTAACAGTCTCGGATGATCTGGAAGAAGTCTATTTTCCCGCATGGGCGGAAAACTCTTCGCACTCTATAGATTGTTTAGACATGGTTTTACCTTCTGATGAAGCCATTCTGGAAACCATGAGTGGAAATGGTAAGATTTGTGAGGATCTTCATCATTGATCCTATTTTCTTCCAGAACTAAGCAGAATAGAAAATCAAGAGTTTCATTTGAGACTATCAGAAGATGTTGATATACCTATCAATCCCTTGCCTAGGGAAGGAATGTTTTCCGAGGGGAATATGGAAAATATTTCCGCCACTATACCTATTAACATCTCTATGAACCATGATGTCGTGGAAAACATATATATAGGTGCAAACTGCTCTCCGGAAGAGATTGCTATCTATACTTCCCTTTTTAAGGAATTCCGTTGTATCTTTTCCTGGTCATATGAGGAGATGCCAGGCATAGATCCATCGATTGTTGAACATGAAATCCGAACATATCTTGATGCCAAGCCAGTTCGACAAAAGTTAAGACCTGTTAACCCACACAAAGCGGCGACTGTGAAGGCAGAATTTGAAAAGCTGTTGAAGGCTGGTTTTATCTATCCCATAGCTTTGACTGAATGGGTATCCAACCCTGTTCCTATTGATAAGAAGCAAGGGAATATTCGTGTCTGTATAGAATTTAGAGACCTCAATAAAGCCTGTCCTAAGGACAACTATCCCTCACCATTTATAGACCAGATCATAGATGCTTGTGCGGGAAGTGAGGTGTTTTCGTTTATGGATGGTTTCTCCAGATACAATCAAATTCAAATAAAACCGGAAGACCAACATAAAACTGCTTTCAATTGTCCTTGGGGTACCTTCGCGTATAAGAAAATGCCCTTTGGATTGAAAAATGCTGGGGCAACCTTTCAATGGGATATGAACTTTGCTTTCCATGACATTAAAGCCATTATCGAACCATACCTTGATGATCCGCCCGCACATTCTCGTAAGAGGATCCAACATCTAGATCATTTACGGTTGATATTTGAAAGATGTAGATATTATAAAATTCGCTTGAATCCCCACAAGTGTGTATTCTGTGTCGAGTCAGGAAGATTACTCGGGTTCATTGTCTCTAGTAGAGGCATCTAGGTGGATCCTTTGAAAGTTGAGGCCATTGTAAATCTGCCTCCTCCTCGCTCTCTCAGGCAACTTCAAAGTCTGCAAGGAAAGTCTAATTTTCTTCGACGTTTTATTGTTAACTATGCCAAGATTACTAAAGGTTTCATGCGCTTGCTCAAACAGGACACCCCATTTGTATGGGATGAAACCGCACAACTTGCTTTCGAGGCATTGAAAAAATCTTTGCTGTCGGCACCCTTATTACATCCACCAGATTATTCTAGGGATTTTATATTATATATGGCTGCGTCGGAGTCGACCATTGGGGTAGTACTAGTCTAGGAGGACGATAAGCTTGTAGAGCATGTCGTTTATTATCTTAGCTGTGCTTTGGCAAGACCTGAACTTAGATACTCCCACGTTGAAAAATTAGCCTTAGCAGCTGTTTATGCTGTGCAGAGGTTACGTCACTACATTTTACTGAGGACCACCACAGTAATGGCGGATGTGAATCCGTTCCAATATGTTTATCCCGACGGATTTTGGGGGGGGAATTTAACAAATGTATAGTCATTCTCCAAGAGTTTGACTTGGATTTCCAGTCCGCTAAGTCTAAGAAGTCCTTAGTTTTTGCTGAACTTATAGCAGAATTTCCTACTGAAGAAGATGTAGTGATTGAAGATGACTCATTCCCAGATGAGCACATCTTCTTGATATCCACCTCTGATCCTTGGTATGGAGATATTCTTATATATCTCCAAACTTTGAAGTACCCTGCAGCTTCCTCAAGGGAAGAACGACGTAAATTACGCCTTCATGCAAAGAACTACCTCATTATAGGAGATACATTATATCGACGAGGGGTAGATTTCGTTTTGCGTCGTTGCCTTACCCATGAGGAAGCGGAGATTGTCCTAAATGATTCCCATAGTGGAGCATGTGGGGTTCATTTGTTTAGGTTAGCAATGACCCAGAAGATTCTACGTGTCGGTTATTTCTGGCCCACGATCTTCAAAGATTGTGTGGAAGCAGTGAAGCGCTGTCATTCGTGTCAGCTTTACACCAGGAAGATGTGGTCACATCCTACTCCGCTATTTCCCGTTGTCTCGGTAGGCCCCTTCATGAAATGGGGGATTGATTACGTGACATGAAACCCAGCCTTGGTTGGGGGGCATAAATACATCATTATCGCTGTTGACTATTTTACGAAATGGGCAGAGGCAATGCCTACTTTTAAAGCCGACGGGGAAACAACAACTTTCTTTGTATTCAATCAGATTATCGCATGGTTTGGTATACCCAAAGTGATTTTCACTGACCATGGCAGTCATTTTCAAAATAACATGATGACGGAACTGACTATCATGCTTGAATTCAGACAAGAACATTCTTCTCCGTACTATTTGCAAGCAAACGGTCAGGTTGAGGCTATCAAGAAAACTTTAAAAACTATCCTTAAACGTACAATTGATGCAGCCCATTCTAACTGGCACATCATGCTATATCCTGCTCTTTGGGCCTACCAAACCAATGTAAAAACTACTACGGGTTTCTCCCCTTTCCAACTCGTTCATGGAGTGGAAGCAGTTACTTCGATTGAATGTGAAATCCCGTCTCTAAAGATAGCCATTCATGTGTTACCTAATACGAATGAGCTTGAAGAACGTCTGGTACATTTAGAACACCTTGATGAATAGCATAGAGATGCGCTGACTGCTAATCAAGCTCATAAAAATAGGGTTAAAACTCAGTATGATAAATCGGTCAAACCTAGGGTTTTCTCTGAGGGGGAACTTGTCTTGCTTTGGGACCAAGACAAAGAACCCCTGGGGGCAGGAAAATTCAAGGCCATGTGGCTAGGACCTTATGTCGTATCGAAAGTATTGAGTAAGGGCATGTATGAGTTAGTTGATTTTGATGGGAACAAGCTGCCTGAGCCTAGAAATGGGCTCTACCTGAAGAAGTACTATGCTTAGGCTTAGCACTTTTTCTTGTATTTTTATTGTATGTATTTTTATGTACATTAGGTTGTCGGTTTTGCTGGTTGTTGCAGATGTCTTCTGAAAGGTATATAGGATTCGCTGATGGCACCAACCATCACACTTGTAACCTAGCTTTGGCAGCATGGGTTACTTAT
>LPNX010071819.1:171963-182497 GCA_001517045.1 Pseudotsuga menziesii | reverse complement strand
AAAATATCTGTTCATAGATAGGTCAAGTCTGATCCTCAGATCCCGTCATATACAAAATATACAAAAATGTGGATTGTAGTCCATCAAAATGTCCTATATCTACGCAGGACCACCTTGGTCCCCATGGTCCCTCTGCACCCTGGCTTCCTCATCCTCCTCAGTTTCGACAGCCTCTACAGCCTCTATATATACAAGTACCGCTCTGACCACTCTTCTGAATAGACGTAGCCAGACCAGTGGAACTCCAACTACGAACTCCTGCATGGCAGTCGAGATATGCTCTATCCGTAAGGTAGGTACTCGTTGGGTCAGCCTGGCCATCTTCCCCTCTAGAACCCTGATCAGTCCCGGGTCTTCGCCTATGATAGGACAAACAAACATGCGTGGGTGCCCTTCAGGGTGAACCGGTCCAATATCTGCATTTTGATACATTTATACGATTAAGACTTGTACATATGTATATATCTATCATTTTAAAATTCATAAAAATTTGAAAAATGATAAAATTTAAAAATTACTTACCTAGCTCGCCCCATGCTTCTCTTGGAGGGAGGACAAGGTCTGGGTCACCTCGAAAGTCCATTCCAGCATATGGAAACTGCTCCAGTGCCGGTAGCTGTCGTTCCCACCAGGTATAGAAATCATCATCATATACACTATGTATTGTGTCTCCTCCTCCTTAACGGAGGAAGATGTCTCCGCACCTGCTCAGCCTCGGCTGACGTGGAGACCTAATCGGTGGAGGTATGGCAGGGCTCAATGCCGGTACTCTCGAAGAAGAAGAAGGCCACTAATATGCTTGCATAACCAAAGTTTTTCCGCCTTCCTCTCTTGCAATCGGACAATTGTCTCTTCATGATAGGGACAACTCCCGAGCACCAATCATAGAGATCACCGTTGAAACAATCAACTGCCAGCCTCATTTGGTTCTGACATTTTTTAAACTCACATTGCGCTAGGAGATTCCAACTCACTCTCCATGTTTTCACATTAGAATAGGTTACCATTTGTTAGAGAAGTTATGATGGTAGAGGCTTCATTTTATAATGTGGCAAATAATAAGGTTTTCATAGTAATTGATAGTGAAGGCCACTAGTTTTATTATGAGATTTGAAGTAACCTTAAGGCTATTTAATAATATTAGAAATTTTTTATAACTAGTAAATAATAAGGTTTTCATAGTAGTTGATAGTGAAGGTCACTAGTTTTATTGTGAGATTTAAACCAATTTAAAGGCCATTTAATAACATTAGAAACTTTAGTCTCTATAAACATATAATCATAAGGTGATCAAGTCAAATAGGGAGAAAAAAGGAAAATAAATTTGTAAGAGAGAAAAGAGTACATATTTCAACATATATTTCTTCATGCAATTTAATATGGGTCATCTTAATTGTTAAATAGTAAGTTATAACTATATAAAAAGAAGAGTTGGCTAGGTAGTAGTGTTGGCTTTTGTATTGAGTTGACAAAAAAGTAAAGTAAATTAGTATATGTTGAGGTAACAATGTTGATTATTAATCTAAATTCAAAATTAATTATGATATTTTTAAGTAGTTATGTGGATCGTAACCAACTACTCCTAGTTGATGCATTACTCCGCTAATTTGTTTTTATTATAAGGTTTATTTGTTGTTATTTGTGTATGTGGGTGAGTGTTGTGAATAATCCACATGAATAAAATCAAGAATTTTAATTTACATGACATTATTGTGGCATGGATTTATCATTGACTACCCAAACAAAACGTGACGAATTTGAGTAATGTGTAGAAGGAAGGTATACAATAGCTCATGGACGTTTTATGCACTAAGGTTAACTCAATGCTTAATTGCAAAGGGGGCAGAGCCTTGACCTAGTGTAGTGCATGGTGCAGGGTCTACCATGGTAGGAAGTTGTACGCATAAACCCCAATGGTTAGCTTAATCAATTCAACCATTCATCCAAGGCAATATTTAGGCAAACTAGTCAAATTCAATCAAATACCTCATATACAAGGTCTCTATGTCAATTGGAGTTGGATATTAAATTGTTTGCATAACAACACTCCATTCCAATCACTAAATCACAACTTGGAATCTAATGCTATCAAGCCTACCATGAAACATCAAAGAGAAAATTATATCCAAGTCAGGCCAACTTAGTAAATCCAAGTCCAACAAACCCTTAGTCATGCAGGTTCGTTGTTAAGTCTACCATGTGATGTCTAAAAGCAAAGTAGGTCCAAGTCAATCTAACCATGCTATGTGCTACTAAGTTAGTCTAAGTGAAGCTAACCAAGTGAAACCAAATGTCCAAGTCCAATTTGACACACGTATCTTTCTATGTTATCTATGTAATCCACATTCATAGGAAAGAGATATTAATTTGAAAATACAAATATTAAATTCATTAAATCATGGCAATTTTTAATTTATGTAAAATCTAATTTTTTTTTTCAAATGGAAGATTTTATTTTGTTTGTTTTTTTTGTCCTAAAAGGGTGATAATGATTATTGGGTAAAGATAAATGGCATTGAGTGTAGCATGAAGTTGTGTTGTTTTTATTCCCATGGCATCTAGTAGTTCTATGGAAGTTGTGTTGTTTTCATTTCTTTAGCACCAAATGGTGCTATGTTTATGCAACTTCAAACGATGTTCAATGATCAATATTCTTTCCAATGATTATTCTATAAACCATATTGAGTCTTGTTGTAATGTATGTAGAGCCATAACTTCTTGGCCATCATATTGTACACTTTTTTGTGTTGTTGTCTTTCCTTGTGTCATTTGTTAGCCATATCAAAACAAACATCAGTAAGAAGACTCATCGCCTTCATAACCATGTTGATTGCATGTTGCATGATAGGAGTTGACTACTTCTTGTCCATGCATGACTTATATGTGGCATGGTAACAAACTATGTCAATGGTACATGTACCATGTGTCTATTGTGTGTGGCATGTGTTTCACAATGTGCTACGTGTGGCACTTATGGTGCAACTATGGATTATGTGGTATGTGTGGTGCAAGGGGAACAAAGTGTGTCTATGTGGTGTTTATTGCACAATTTGAGTTTTGTGTTAGGTAGTCTAAAGAGTTGAACTGATCAACTCAATAATTATATTGATTCAACTAACTCTAATCCTTATGGAGTTATCAAGTTACTTAGTTATGTTGAGTACCATGTTGACATGGTCAGATGACATGGGCCACCAAACTATACAAATAAACATTATGTGGAAAATCCATGGGGTTTCGAGTAAAGATTGCTCCTAGGGAGGTGTGTGAGACTCCTATAATGGTTTTTTGGTTCATGCCTAAGATCATTGATAATGATTTAGTGTCTCCCTCCTTGATCTAGATATTATCTACCTAGAAGCAACTTGGGATCATTAAGGAGGAAAATATGATGAATAAATTGATAAATAAATATGACAAGGTCAATAAAATATTATGTTACTAAAAGATATTTTTTTATAAAATATAAAGAAAGTGATATTGTGAGTCATTTAGGTGATATTAGTATGTTGCTCATATGTCATTACAGACATTTAAGTGTCATTGGGATCAATCAGTATCCATAATTATTATCAAACGCACCATCACCGTGGACATTGACGTTGTTGTCATCATGATCATCAATGTCATATGCTACATCAACATCATTTTCATCATCATGCTCATATAGTCAAGTCCCTGGGCTAGTTACCTCTATGAATATTTTAGAACTCACTCGATGTCCATGTCGCTATTATGGTCAATTTAATGCATTATGGTGAATTATGTTTCCATTAGGACCAATCAATATCAAATAGTGTTATAATCACCTGCAGCATCGTTATTGGAATTGATATCATCATTGTCATCAACATCCTACTAAATATTGTATAAAGCATCATTTCCATATTTACCATTGTCAATATATACCAAAATATCCATATTTACCATTGTCAATATATACCAAATTATTTGGCACCAACGGTCTGTTTCAACAGGCTATTTGGCAACAACGAGCTGGTTGAGTAGTCATTGATGGAATTGGAGGATGAAATCTCCATGGGTTCATGGAAACCGACCATCGACCATGAATGTCGTAACATAGGTAGGTGGAGAGCTATTGGGTCGAGATTTTGGTCGACAGTTGAATTTGCATAATAGATTTTTTTGTTTTTGTTATATATTTTTTGTTTTATTTTTATTATTTTATTATATAAATTATATAGATTTTTTTTGTTTTTGTTATATATTTTTTATTTTATTTTATTATTTTATTATATAAATTATGTTAATTGGTTATAGATTATATTTTTTAATAATCATCATATAAGTTATTTAGTTTTATAAATTAGGATTAATATAAAATTTAATTAATTTGTGTTTTATATAAATATAATAATTTGTGTTTTTTATGAATATAATATTTGTTTTAATGGTATTTTTTGTTATAGTATAGGTATATATAATAAACTTGGATCGAGGACATTGGTCGAGAAGAGTTGTGCACATCGTGAATCATGTGGGTGGTCATGACGTCAGATGCAAAATTTACGTGGCCACTAATGCATAAAGGAGGTTTAACTTGATAATGATGAGGAGAGGTCATCAATGCATTATACGTATCATATTCTGTGAGGTCATGAGGCCTGTATTAAGAAGTCGAGGAATCAAAATATTTTCCTAAAACTTCGATATGGGGTCTGGCCTCTACCTTTATACTGCATATGGATCTGAGACTGTTCTGGGGAAACACCCTAGTTTAATTATAATCGAGTATTTGATTGGTTAAAATATTGTTCTTGATGCTTCCATCGGTTCAATTATTATATATTGGATCAGTTGCTACGACGTTTAAAGGAACTCAGCCTAGTGAAGCTATGTTGACTGGTGCAACTAGACGTTCGATGACCACAGATCATGAATATAGTTATATTGAAGTTAGAAAAGCACCTCAGATGTATGGGGCTTGCAGGGACTCTTACATTGTTGAAGGATCAACAACTAGCTATATTGATGCTTCTAGCTAACTATCGATATGGTACTGGTTCTAGTACCTAATTCTTAATTGACGTAGGAACCTAATTTTCCTTTGGCATGCGCTTAACAAGGTTGCCTTCAATGGTGTAGCAAGGATAAATATGGTCAAGAGAAAATTCGTGCAATTGCTTTATTGGATCTTTGAAGATTGAAGTGCATGGCACAAATATTACTAATAGAAGGTAGAAAAATTACAAAATTTACACTTCATTGTCAAATTTGCAATTTTTCGTGACACAATTAAAAATGACTAACATAAATGACTAATTCATATTCTTCTAGCTAGTCATTTTTTATACCGTGACTAAATTAGTCGTTTATGTTAGTCATTTTTAACTCCGTAACTTATTATCTAGTCATATTTGTTAACTGGTGACTAAATTAGTCGTTAATTTTAGTCGTTTATAGTTGGGTCAATCAAAATTGCTCATATTTAGTAGTAAATCACTTGAAAAAGCTGTGGTGACTAGAATTTTTAGTCACCTGGTAGCTAATTCCTCATTTTGTACTAGTGAAGTGATCGTTTCATGGAATTTCTGACTTTCGCAATCTGCAACGGAAGGCAGAACGGTAGAATTCAGAAGGCACAAAGCTGAAAGACTAAGTGGTCATTTTATGGAGTTTCCGATTTCCAAGGTATGCATCGGAAGGATAAACGCAGAATCAAAATTGCGGAATGGTTCTTGCAAAGAAAAGTAGCTTAGTTTTTTTGAGTTTTTGGTTTGGAAAACTATTCGATTGGGAAAAGGGTTTCTAAGTTTTGTTGAGGAGTTGATGAACATTTCATATGACCAGGGTTATGCTTTAAACTCTCTATTTTGTTTGCAATGCCTCATAACATATAGGTTTTAATTTAAATTATCTGCAGTTATATGGTTATAGATTTTTTTTTTTGAAATTTGAGGTATGTTACATATTTGAGAACTTTGATATATTTCAATGTATAATTGAAATTAATATCCCTAATTAATAGTGTATGCAAAATGAAATACAAAATGGATTCCAAATTTGACAACAAATGAGACACAAAAGTGGATGCAAGATTGGACACAACACTATATGTAAAACAAGATGCAAAAGTGGACATCACAATAGACACAAAGGTAGACACAAAAGTGGATGTCACACCATATGCAAAAGTGGATGCAAAATATATCCCAAAAGGGACTCAACACTAGACAAATATGGGTGTCAAACTAGATTCAAAACTAGGCCCAAAACCAAATGCAACACATGACACAACAATGGATGAAAAAGTGGATTCCTAAATAGACATAAAATGGGGCACTAAATTGGGCACAAAACTAGATGTAACACTGGGCATAAAACCATGTGGAACACTGGACGCAAACTTGGATGCGGAAAGATGTAAAATGAGACGCATAATTGGATGCAAGATGAGGCACAACATTAGACATAAAACTAGACACACCATTAGACGCAAAACTGGACACAACACTAGGCACAAACCTGAACACAAAAAATGTCAAATAGGATGCAACACTAGATGTAAACTTCGACATAAAACGGGACACAACACCGAGCACAAACATGGACATAAAAATATGTAAAATGGGACATGAAATTGGATGCAAGATGGAGTGCAACATTAGAAGTAAAACTGGGCGCAAACGTAGACACAATATTGGGCTCAGAATTAGATGCAAATATAAATGCAACATTAGTTGCAAAATTGAACACATAATTGGACAGAAAACGAGGTGCAAAATTGGGCACAAAACTCGACATAAAACTAGGTGCAAAACTAAACACAACAATGGATGTAAAACTAGGTGCAGACAAGGATGTTACAAAGGGCACACAAAATGATGCAATAATAGATGCAAAATTGGGCACAAATAAGAACATTAAAAAACACACAAAAAATGATGCAAAAAATTGGGTGCAAAATTGGATACTAAAATAGATGTAAAAAAGGACGCAAAAAATGATGCAAAATTCACCACTTTACGAAATTGTACAATAGCGCCAGCTTTAGCGCCGGATTGTTCACTACAATTGTAAAAAAAGTTACACTAAAATATGATGCTAATCCAACGTATATTCCAGCTTTTGTTGTAGTGAGATATGGATGGTGAATCAATATCTGAAACAATTTAGAAGATGTGATAAATTATCTTATGGTTTTGATTGGAAGAATTAATGCCATGTGGGAACTTTTTGACAAGTCTTTTCTCCCACTTGGGTTGTTATGTTAATATGTTTATAAATTCAGTTTAGGTTGTTTAAACATTTTTCTTTTTCAGATGTTATTGTAAGTTTTGGAGTTGGTTGAAGTTGAAAACCTACCACATTGTTATTGGTCTTATGAAGAATGCATCTCAATTCTAATATGAATAGAAATACAAATTTTTTTCCAGGGAAATAAATATGGAATTTCAAGCCACTTTAATATAATAATTTAAATTATTTGAAGTGCTACATACTGTTGGAAATATGATTGAAAACATAAAACACATTACAAAATTTCAAACTAAAATGATATTACAAGATTTAAAAAATTAAAAGTAACAATCCCATTAAAGTATACGATGTATATATTACAAAAATATATAAAGAATCATATGAAGCTATAGTGGTTAATTTACATAAAGTTTCAATGATATATTTTCGCTAAAACAATATTTTTGTAATTTCATTTATACTAAATATAATACATTTTTCATATGATAAAATCATGTCATGTAGCTCTTAACCAGAGAAGAATATATCATTGTCCATCTAAATCACTACCCAGCTTTATGTAAAAAAATAAAAATAAAAATAGTCTACATCCTTGTCCAACTATGTATCTACATAATTTGTAAAAGGCATTTTTAACCAGAGAACAATGTATCATTGTCCATCTAAATCACTATCCAACTTTATGTAAAAAAATAAAAATAAAAATAGTCTACATCCTTGTCAAAATATGTATCTACATAATTTGTAAAAGGCAATAAAAGCCCGCAAGTCCTATCTAAAAAGGAAATAAGTATAGCATCAACCATGTAGCTTCCATCCTTCATTTCAACAAAATGACTCCATATAAGTTTATGGCTTTCAACAAAAACATATGTGTTGTTGCATGATATGCCTCATAAGGCATTATAATAATCTTGCCAATTTTTTCAACAATATACATTACACCAATCATTGTTCAACTAAGTCACATCCAACTTTATGTGAAAGCATTAACTATGTGTTCCCAAATACATTCACCAGAATCTATCATGTCTCGAAAAGAAATATAACTATAGGATTAGTCATGTAGCTTCCATCCTTCATTTCAACAACATGTTTCCATATAATTTAATGCTAAAAACATGTTTTGGTCTTCAACAAAAACATATGTGCGACATATTCCTCATAAGGAATTATAATCATCTTACCAAATATTTTCAACAAAATAGTATACAACGATTATTGTCCAGCTAAGTCATTATCTATCTTTATGCGAAAGCATTTACTTTGTGTTCCCAGCATTCACAAATCCTGTAAGTCCTATTCTATCGCACTATGAGAGTAGTATTGTAGCTTCCATTTTCAACATACTACTTCCATTCCCATCTGCTCATCTCTAAATATACTTTCCAAACCTTTTGTAAGCCTTCTCATCCTATATACTTCAATAATCTAAGTAGTCATGAAGTGGCCAGTGATAGTAGCCAATTTCATTCCTTCCTATCTTCCCAATAATGAAACATCTCCCTTCTAGCATTTTTACCCCCTCCTTTGCTAGCCCATCCACTTCATAATTCTTGTCCCTATATACATGTGCAACGTTGATATCCTTCGGCTTGTTTGTAGATCTTCTAGTTTCCTCCAATAATGTTGTCGAGTAAAATATGCACTATCTATTTTGACATTAAATATCCAACCCCGAGGCTCGTAAGCTTAGAGGTGTCGGCACAGTATGTACAGGACTGAAGCCTAAATTACCCTATCCTAACGTAAATCCAGTAATATACTTAAAGAGAAAACACACAAATTGAAGTAGCTGGGCACCTAAGGAAGAAACTTATTATGGAGTGACCATATCTCATGAGTTAGGTAATTAATCTTTCCGTCGGTGACCGCCTGAAAGTTAAAGTATGGAAACCACAAGTGCGAAAATTAAAGGAAATCAATTGAAAGGAATTGAGTAAGGATTATGAACTATCAATCAACCTATCAAACAAACCTACAAATGGCACTGCTTTCTTAATTTTGAAACAAAACAAATAAATTCCACATAAACAACTTGTCAAACTAACCTAAAAACGACATTGCATTTAGACTCTAACTAGGATTAACAAGAAATCAAAGCATTCTGAGTTATTCTACTTCTACTAACTGCTTCATAATTAGAAAAGGAAATGTTATGAAAAATCAATGTTGTACTTTAGCAAACTTCTAATTCTATTCTATTTAAAAAAAGCTTCAAAACTTGTAAGTAAATCTATTTGCAAAGCATCAAGACAAAAATATTCTAAACTCACAACTTGTAAATAGACCTATGTATTGAACATGAAACAACAAATTGAAACTGCTCTGTTTCTGCAGTGAATGGAAACAAATCTTAAACTTTACAGGTGAATCTATATGAATATCAAAAAGCAAAACAACACTACCCTATTTCTACAGTAAACTGAATTGCAAGCTAAACTATTTATTCAAACAGCTAAAGACAATGCAAACTACTATATTTCAAAAGAAAATCTAAAACGAATCCATACTATTTCATAATCAAAGGATGATAATTAATTAGGAATTATTGTATTAAACTAAACTATTTATACTCAAGTCAAAATGTAATTCGATTTCCTTTGCACAATGACTTAATGAAATTGAACGCAATTGTTTTTCAAATGAAGACTATGATAATGATAACTTACTTCTGAATTTAACAAGCACAAAAAGGAAACTAAGGTAAATGCTTTGAGAAACAATTGAAATTCTAAACCCTAGCTAGCTAAAAGCATGTACACAAATGAAAGAAATCAAATGATAAGCCGCGATCTTGATATACATATACAGTGAGCTCACATGGACATGCAATGCATGAAATAAAAGCAAGGGGCATTTACATTTGATACGGAGAAACAAAGGAACAATATTACAGACATAAAATTTGATATATAGAATGTTTATACAACAAATTATAAAAGAGAAATACGGTGACTTATCTGACAATGGAAACAAAAGGAAATACACAACACTATGCACTGCCACTGAGGGGCCCTCTCAGGAAGCAACAGGTGACTTCTACAATTTATTCAACCACCAATAGCAAGATAATAAGAAAAATGAAACAGAGATAGAGCAACAATTTGATATTAACAAAAACGGATTTGTACAATGTAGTGTATTTTTGCATGGCTCGGAGCCTGTATATATAAGAATTTACACATGGGAGAGAGGGTCGACCCTGCTAGTGGTCGATCCCTCTAAAAATAACCTGTAATTATGATATGAAACAGACTCAAAAAATGGCCAACTCAAGAAATACAATCTAGCACAAATTGGAAAAATGCCC
>LPNX010071819.1:150284-171689 GCA_001517045.1 Pseudotsuga menziesii | reverse complement strand
CAAAATTAATTAATATTATTTTATTATTTTAACCATTATTTTATTATTTTAACTATTATTTTATTATTTTCCTTAGGAGGCCCATTTTAGACCCCAAAATTCAATAACTCTCTGGTGGTTGCGATTTTGGCGAAACAAATTTTGGGTGTTGTAGCTGGATAGGTTTACTTCAAACCCATTAGACCTTTTGGAGATATATGCTCCCACGTGCATGCAAATCAAGGCTCAATATGGCAGTTTATAAATATTCAGTGCTAAAAATTTGGGTTTAACATTATTTTGGGCAAACTTGAGTTAAAGAACCCTCGATCATTGGCAGGTGTGGGAATCAAATTAGTGCAAGATGGAGAACATGGTCCATGTAACATGATCAAGTAACAAAACCCATGTTCCCAACTGAGCCATAAATGTCTCCACATAGGAAATCGAACGATTTCCAAGGTACGTTTGGCGGTTTGAATGGTCATGTGAATGCGACTGGAGGTTCGAATGAAAACCATAGCTTGCGTCAACAAAACTATATGCCCAAATTGTTCCAAAATGTTAATTCATCATATAAAATAATAAATCTATGAACATCATATGGAACTTAGTCAATTATATTAATGGGTACCTGAATTACAAAGGATGTCAAATATGAAAGAAATGTAGCTTGATATCTCTTAATGTGTTATTGCATAGTCAGCTGTAAGCATGGTTTATATGCAGATTATAGAAAAATTGGAACAAATTAAGGAAAAATTGGGGCACCAACACTCCCCCAAATCGAAGATATGGCATGCCATCGGGCTATCAATAAATTAAAACCGATTTGTATTGATTTATGTTAACATTCCATATTAACAAGAGTCTTTAGACAATTCTAAAAAGGCATTATTATTATTCTAAAGAAAAAAAAAAAAAATTAGAAAAAGAAGGATGAATGCTAAGTGATAAGATTTTGAGATTAAAAATATCTCATACATGTTTACTAATACCATATGAGTTGGTTATGGAAAAAAATTAGTTTATATGGATGGTCTGAAAATCCTATAGGAAACAAATCCAGGGATAATTTTAGGGGCGAATTTTAGCCCAGTGGGCTATTTTTCCATGTTTTCTCCCAAAAAAGATTTGCCATTTTGCATTTTTTGAAGCCCTGTTTGGCCCAATTTTGATGGGGTAAAATTTTTTCACCCTAAAAATCGCCAAATTATTATATAAACGATATAAAATCCTTGGAAATTAATTTTTTTTTTGAAAAATATCGCCAATCATTTAATAGTTGGCATTTTAAGAATTGGTAATATTCGCCAACATTTATGCACTTTTAAATAAGTATGGTTCCTTAAAATCATCCCTGAACAAATCATCCTTGACTCATTTTTTAAAGACTTATTTCCATCCAAGGAATAAGGATAAAGCTCACATTTTGAGTTTGTTAAATTTCTACAGTTATGGGTCCCACTTCTAGGATCGTAATATCCTAGATATAGTTTGAATCAGATAACAGGGTCTAAGTTCAACTTACAGCTATTCTCTAATGCCAAATGAATGACTTGATTAACCATGTATATGTACACTCAGGGTCTTCGTTTAATTGATCCATATGCATAGCAATATGTTTACTATGTCTCTTTTAGTCGGCATCACCCCGCTGCCAACGAGCCTATTTAGTACCCCGATGGGCTTACCTTAGTACCATACAAGCATATCCCCGCTTCCAACGAGCATGTTTAGTACCCCAACGTGTTTCCTTGTATTTACTGAACTTCCTTATTTATGATTTTACTCAGCATGGACCCACTGCTAGCAGGCCTATTCAGTACCTCGACTTGTTTTCCTCGTAACTATATAATTATTCAAAAAGATATTAAGTTTGCTAAGCATATAACTCAAGTTTGGTACTAGAGTATATTAAGTTTTCTAAGCATATAACTCAAAATTTAAATTTACCCCATGAGTAACATTATTTATAATAGCCTGAAGTTATAGTTCATGCCAAAAGAGAATGACCTAAAGTTGTCCTCTAGTCCCTAAGTCTATCTTCTTCATATAAAAGTTCAATAGTGTTCCTCCATAGGTAGAAATGTCACTTACTCTCATGCTACTACTTAATAAAAAATACTTAAATAACAAGCTTTGATGATGAGTCTAGGACATACAAGTGACCTCTAGGTTTTAGATAAACCTTAAACCTATGGTAAATACCCATGATATTTAAAGTTGGTCTTAAGCAATAGTTATAATATGCATGTATGAAAAGAAATAATGATGTATAATTGTTTTGGTCTAATTATTAACATTATCTTCTTCTTAGTTCTTTTATTTGAAAAAGAAAACAAAAACATAAGTTGCAGTAATTTCTAATATAAACAAGCAACTCATTATTTATATACATATTTTCCTATCTAAGAAAAAAAAAATTATTCAAGTATACAAGTTCTTCCAATTTAACCAAGTGCGAAGCAATCTAGAAAATATACCTTTATCCACATATGAGAAGGTTGTTGTAGTGATTACCTGAATGTGGAATACCAACCAACTTACCTTTTTATGCATCACAAGGCGTCGAAGGAAGGAATGGTATTGTGGTTGGATTAACTCTTGAAACCAACTTTCGATGTAGTCTTGGTACTCACCTTCCTTCATTATATCATACATATCCTCTTCTTTTGAATGTTCAGTTGCTTGAGTACATGAAACATCCGTCGATAGATATGTGGAGAACTCTTCAATTTCAGGTCTCTCTCCGTCAAATGTAGTCTCTAGGTTTCTAGTTTCCTTGGCAGATTGGCAAGGAGAGTTGGTTTGTAGCTCATGGGAATGCAGCTCTTATATTATTTCTAGAGAGGTAGATAAATTCTTGACATCTTTCAAGATATGTTCTTCTTGAGAAGAATAAATTGAGATCCCAGCTGACGCTAGGATTTGAGAGAGTTATCTCAGACTAATAGTCACCTTTGAATCCATGTCTTGGTTGGTAGGTCCTGCTTCACACAAGGATTAGTGGTTGGGGTTCTTACCACACCCAAAAATTTGTTTTTATTTATTTATTTATTCCTTTTCTTTTAGAATCTAATTACAAAACACATCACACACTTGAAAATTAAAGACCTTATGATAAACTTAAACACACCTATGAAAAATGAATCGAACTTAACAAATCTGAATGCAACACCTAATATAAGGAAACACAATCAATTTTTGCTAAAAATAAACATTCTAAAGAAACACACTCAAACTTTGCAGAAAATACACACTTAGAGGAAACTAAAATACAGGAAAATAAACACTCTTGCGAAAGATAATCTTGAAGAATGTAAAACACACTTGCGAAAAGGAACAACAAGGATTTGGGGAAACCCACTAAAGTGGATGCACCATCCTATTACACCATAGGAATCCCATAGTGAATTCATCTTTGGGTCTTATCATTTCCCCTACCCCTTGTTGTGTAATGTAAAGGCAACCTATCTACCCCTATCTACCTAAACTCCAACCCCTTTAGCACCTCCTCGACAACGACGCCAAAATGTCGAGTAAAATATGCACTATCTATTTCGACATTAAATTGTCAACTTGGGGGCTCGTAAGCTTAGAGGTATCGGCACAGTATGTGCAGGAATGAAGCCTAAATTACCCTAGCTTAACGTAAATCCAGTAATATACTTAAAAGAAAAAAAAAACAAATTGAGGTAGCTTAGCACCTAAGGAAGAAACTCATTTTGGAGTGACCTTATCTCATGAGTTAGGTCATTAATTTTTCCATCGGTGACCACCTGAAAGCTAAAGTATGGAAACCACAAGTGCGAAAATTGAAAGGAATTGAGTAAGGATTCTGAACTACCAATCAACCTATCGAACAAACCTACAAATGGCACTGCATTCTTAATTTAGAAACCAAACAAATAAATTCCACATAAACAACTTTTCAAACATACCTAAAAACAACATTGCATTCATACTCTAACTAGCATTAACAAGAAATGAAAGTATTCCGAGTTATTCTACTTCAACTAATTGCTTCGAAATTAGAAAAGGAAATGCTATGAAAAATCAATGTTGTACTTTAGCAAACTTCTAATTCTATTCTATTTAAAAAAAGCTTCAAAACTTGTAAGTAAATCTATCTGCAAAGCATCAAGACAAAAATATTCTAAACTCAGAGGTTGTAAATAGACCTATGTATTGAACATGAAACAACAAATTGAAACTACTCAGTTTCTGCAGTGAATGGAAACAAATCTTAAACTTAGAAGTCAAATCTATATGAATATCGAAAAGAAAAACAACACAACCCTACTTCTACAGTAAACTGAATTGCGAGCTTAACTATTTATTCAAACATCTAAAGACAATACAAACTACTATATTTCAAAAGAAAATATAAATCAAATCCATACTATTTCATAATCAAAGCATGATAATTAATTAGAAATTATTGTATTAAACTAAACTACTTGCACTCAAGTCAAAATGTAATTCTATTTCCTTTTCACAATAACTTAATGGAATTGAATGCAATTTTTTTTCAAATGAAGACTACGACAATGATAACCTACTTCTGAATTTAACACACATAAAAAGGAAACTAAGGAAAATGCTTTGAGAAACAATTAAAATTCTAAACCCTAGCTAACTAAAAGCATGTACACAAATGATAGAAATCAAATGATAAGCAAAAATCTCCGTATACATATACAGTGAGCTCACATGGACACACAATGCATGAAATAGAAGCAAGGGGCAATTACATTTGATACAGAGAAACAAAGGAACAATATTACAGCCATACAATTTGATATATAGAACGTTTATAAAACAAATGATAAAAGAGAAATATAGTGACTTATCTTAATATGGAAACAAAAGGAAATACA
Source organism: Pseudotsuga menziesii (assembly GCA_001517045.1). Lineage (NCBI taxonomy): Eukaryota > Viridiplantae > Streptophyta > Pinopsida > Pinales > Pinaceae > Pseudotsuga > Pseudotsuga menziesii. The sequence goes on along the minus strand of LPNX010071819.1, from coordinate 166,827 downwards.
CAACACTGTGCACTGCCATTGAGGGGCCCTCCTAGGAAGCTGAGGGTGACTTCTACACTTTATTCAACCACCAATTACATGAGAATAAGAACTCAAATGAAACAGAGACAGAGGATCAATTTGATATTATCAAAAATAGATTTGTACAATGTAGTGTATTTTTGCATGGCTCAGAGCCTATATATATAATAATTTACACATGGGAGAGACCCTCTTATAATAGATTGTAATTATGATATGAAACAGACTATAAAAATGGCCAACTCAGAAAACGTAATCTGGCACAAATTGGAAAAATGCCCCCTCGATAACTCTCTGATGGTTGTGAGTTTGGCCAAAAAAATTATGGGTTTTGTAGCTAGATAGGTTTTCTTCAAACCTATAAGACCATTTGGAGTGATCTACTCCCATGTGCATGCAAATCAAGGTGCAATATGGAAGTTCAGAAATATTCACTGCTAAAAATATGGGTTTAACATTATTTTGGGAAAACTTGAGTTAAAGAACCCTTGATCACTGGAATGTGTGGGAATCAGATTAGTGCAAGAAAAAGAAAAGGGTCCATGTAACATGATCAAGTAACAAAACCAATGTGCCCAACTGAGCCATAAATGTCTCCAAATAGGCAATCGAATGATTTCCAAGGTACGCTTGGTGGTTCGAATGGTCGTCCGAATGAAAACCATAGCCTGCATCAACAAAAATATATGCCCAAATTGTTCCAAAATGTTAAATCATCATATAAAACAATAAATATATGAAAAACATATGGAAATTAGTTAATTAGATGAATGGGTACCTAAATTACAAAGGATGTCAAATATGAAAGAAATGCAGCTTGATATCTCTTAATGTGTTATTGCATGGTCATCCGCAAGCATGGTTTATATGCAGATTATAGAAAAAATGGAACAAAATTAAGGAAAAATTGGGGCACCAACAAATGCCTCCAATATGATATTGTGGCATCTCTTCCCCCCCCCTCATCTACTTAGTGACCAACATGGAATCAACAAACACCTGTAACCTATTTATTCATTTTTCTAGTGCTATCCATACTAGAAACTTAAGTACACTTAATTATGTCAGTTTATTTGTTCATGGCCAACACCCACTTTGAATTTATATCTATGAGTCTCAGTATAATGTAATACTATTCCTGCTCCACATGTACCTTCTTGGGAAGCTCCATAAAAAAGAAGCACAAGGAATTTCCTTATTTATAACCTCTTCTTTATTCTATCTATCTGCAACCAATCTTATTTTTTGAGGGAAGTGTTTTAGTATATCCAAGCTTTGAAATGCACATTGTATTGGGGTGATGTTTTTTTCATAAAAAATACGAGCTTTCCTCTCCAATCACACTCCCCAACATATTAGAAGAGACATTGATTTGTATTCATGCACCTCCTTATTTAAGAACCATTTTTTAGATAGTCCTTCCCACAAGATTTTGACTAAAGGTCCTTTTTTCCAATAATATCTTCAAACTCCTTCCATACAAATCTAGTGAAAGTGCATTCCACCACCAGGTGTAAGTTTGACTCCTCGTTTTCATTAGTTAATGCACTTTCCTAGTCCCTCTACTTTCCTTTTTTGTAATACGTCCCAAGTCAAAACTTTATTTAATAATAGAAATTGCATATATATTATGTTATGGGTAGTTAAATTTCCATACCACTTGCCACCACCAAGCCGAATCAGGTTCTCCATTCTCCTCCATCAACTCAGTGATTGTAACCCACCTTTGGTTTACATATCCATTTTTTTTCATTTATCCAGACTAAAGAGTCCTTTCCATTTTTTATTCTTACATTGTTGGATTGTAAATTATCCGGGTATTCTCCCCATCTTCTTCTATCGACTTCACCTATAAAACCAAAGCAATGAGTTTGTATCCATCCATGTCCCCTTATCATGGATACTGCTTCCTTTTGCAATGTGATGAAGTGTAAATCTTCCTTCTTGTCTGAAAGTGTTAATCATGTGAATCAATAGAAAATGAGCCATTCCACTTCCCCCCATGGATCCTCCCCATCCAAACAAAATGCCCATCTCCTACTCTTCAAGCCAAACCTTTTATGATCAGAGAAAAATATTGGACAACTACTTTCCATATTATAGAAACATTTTAAGTTGATTTTTGTGGACACCTGATACATTCCATGATGGACAATGGTCATGTATATATATGTTGAACCTCCTCAACCCATAACCTCTTTCCTCCTATCATCCTCTACTTTTTTACACCCGACCCCCCATTATTTTAACCATGCCATCTACCATCCATTTTATCCAAGCCATTCGCTTTTGATTCATTCTTCTTAACCATAAAAACGAAGAATTGACTTTCCTTATATTTTCCAAGACTCCTCTTGGAATCTAGGATAAGTTTCATTACTCTTTTGAATAGGAAAGCCTTGATTTATGTGTAAACAAAGAGATGGTAAGATAGTGTATCTAGTCCACTACCACAATTGTTTTGGATTTTCTCAATTTCAACTAACATGCATCAACTCTTCATGACATATTTTTGCATCATCAAGAGAAATTGTCAATTTATGCTCATTTAATCACGTATACGCATGTTTATGACGGATAAATAAAGAGAACAACCATAGTTATCCAAGTGAATATTCATGGTATATTACTTAACTATTAAATTATTTTGGATTATATAGTCTATTACAAATTATTTTTGAATATTCATGGTATATTATTATTCATGGTATATTATTATAGCCAGGGGATATATATGATTTGGTTAGTTGTATTAATCTCAAGCATTTTGAAAAAAAATTGAATTTAGACTAAGGTTCTTGTATAGTATAGGGAAACATTTATTTGGGATTTTTTTAATTATTGATTTTTTAAAATTGTCATTGGTTCTGCCAAGGTGACTTTTGCTTGGATTTCAGTGCCCCAAGACTCAGCGACGAAGTGATGTCAACAATTATTTAAATACATGTCAGTTCTTATTTTAATGTTGTGGCTTTGGTAGTTCTTCTTTTAATGTTGTTTCTTTGGTATCTCAGATGACTAGGTGGCAAGGTTATGACTCCTCATTAAGAAATTACGAAGCCATTTTTTGTACTTCCCAATACCACTTACAGACTGTCAGCTGCTTGCATAACTTTGTAGTGACTTTGAGTAGACATGTTGTTGGCATGCAGCCTCAGGGTTCTCGTCATCAGTCGCTTATTTGATGCCTTCTACCTTGTAAACATAATTCTTCTTATTCAACCTCAGAATGAATGATCCATATGGATATCGGTGGCCACCCACCTATTCCACTAGCTTAAAACCATTCTCCATTGTGGCAGTTTCCTAGCTATTTTTCTACGATTTTTCGGGGCCCAAACTTCTGGGGTTGTTTTGAGGCCCTAAACAATGTTTTTGGAAATTTGAGTGGCAAAATTTTTTCCAATGGAATACATTTGGCCACAGTTGAAAGTTTTAAATCTCAGATAGATATTTCCAACGAGCTATCGAGCGCCAAAATCGGAGATCGTATGCAAAAGTTATGACCTTGGGAAGTTGACTGTTCAACTTACCACATTGGGGCCGCAAACTTTATGATGGTTCATCTTCTAGGGTTATGTTTTGGAATTTTGGGGTTATTGCCCTCATCCTTATTATAAATAGGCACCTCTGGCCTTATTTGTCATTCATCTTGGAATGGATGAGCGTAGCAACCATGTCTCTTCTCAGAGATAGCTACCACCATTCTAGCAATTGTATTATAGTCTATTCTATTTCCACCTTTTAATAGAATATGTTTTTACTGTATCGTTGTTCTCTTTGCAAAATGTCTATGATTATTATTATGTATTTTTTCTTTCATTTCGTTCACACATAAATCCAAATCAGTGGTACCAAAGCAATCTTCTCTTTGATTGTTTCTCGATGCATGTTCCCGACGAAGCTTGGGTATAGAGAGTTTGATCTCGAACTAGTTTCACTTTATCACTCTCATCGTCCCAAACAAACTCCCATGGCGGAAGAAAAAAGAGATTACAAATCATGAAATCCTATCAAATTTTTGCTCAAGGAAGCCCTCGCGCGACATAGGAACGAGAGGATGGATAGTTTTTCCCATATCCTTCTACAGATGTCGGCAGTGGCAAGCCCATCTTTAACAAGGAGTCGGTTCGAGGATGCAACTCCCTTCAAGGTACAAGTTAACTTTGATATTCCTTTATTTGAAGGCTAGATCGATGTCGATTCCCTAACTATGTGGTTAAACGTTATGGAAGGGTATTTCTCTGTCCACAATTTTTCCAATAGGGAAAATATCACCTTTGCGCTCCTTAAGGCAGTCCCCCATGTCCAAAATTGGTGGGGAACTTATTGTGAGAAAAACTCAGCAAACGATTATGGAATGTTTGAGACAAATCCCACTTGGGCCTCTTTCATAGATGTCGTCAAGGAACAATATTATCCAGTGGGAAACTATGAAGACCAATACACAAAATGGACCATTCTGTGTCAAGAAAGGGACCAGACAGTGTCGAAGTACACCAACAACTTTTATACCTTGCGCATAAAGCTAGGTGTCAAGGACTCCGAGCGGCACCTGATTCTCAAATATCGTAGTGGTCTACATCGATACATCCAAACTGAGATGGACTTACTTGACATCTCTTCACTTGGATCTATCTATTGGTATGTTGTCAAAATCAAGAATATTTTTCAACGAGAGAACAAGCCAGACTTTGGACCTGTGAACCCACCGTAGAAGCAAGGCAAGAGATACCCTGGCCTGCAAAACACAAGACAAGGAAAGGACAACTAGTCCCCACCACAAGCAAAGAAGGGGAATGGAAAGACAAAGAAGGACAATGGGAAGTGGTGCGAATTTCATAAAATACCTTGGCACAACACTAATGAATGTCACTCAAAGCAGTCATTGGTAGCTGAGATAAAATCTTCAGAATCAATTCCCAATTCTGATTCAGAACCCAATTCCACAGCTGCAGACCATGGAAGGAAGATTATTAATGCAGACCCCACTACCACTGTTGCTATTGCACATATTCAACCAGATGATCCTGAAGAGTCATAGGCAGAGGAAATCCTCTTCCACTCCCAGATGTGGGTGAAGGTCATCCCACTACATTTTATTGTTGACAATGGAAGCCAAAAGAACTTGATCTCAGCAGAAGTCATCAAGAGATTGGAGCTTCCGAAAACACCACACCCACAACCCTACAAAATCGGTTGGCTAAGCCAAGGACAAGGTATCCACATTACTCAACAATGTATCCTACCATATGGAATCAATCCTTTCAAAGATGAGGTATTGTGTGATGTGGCCTTAGTTGAATTATGTGATGTTCTTTTAAGACAACCATATATGTGGAAGTGTCATGCTGTATAAGAGTCACAGTCTCGCAGTGTCATTTTTACTTTGAGCGAAAAACTCTATCAGATCCTAGAGACATTTGCACCTGCCACAATCTCGCAGTGTAGGAAGATAAGCTCCCACATTAGGAAATTATCCCTCTGCATAATTGCGTTTAAAGGAGAACATCAGATCACCTTCACACCCTCTGCACAAGGTATTTATGCTCATTGGACACAAGAAGAAAACAAATTCATTGTTTCCCCATCCATCCGAGTACCTCTACGATGCAATTCCATGCATTCAAGGTGCTCCTCCAGAAACAAATCATCCATACAACAATTACAACCCTCTCGGGATGTCAAAGAAAGGAAGCCTCTTCACTTTAGAAAATAGGCCCCTATGGCCTCATTTTGTATTCAGCTTGGCACGGATGAGAGTAGAAGCCACATCTCTTGTCAGAGATAGCTACCACCATTCTAGCAATTGTATTACAGTCTGTTTTATTTCTGCCTTTTAATAGAATATGTGTTTATTGTATCTCTGTTCTCTTTGCAAAATGTCTGTGATTATGATTCTGAATTTGTTCTTTCATTTCATTCACACATAAATCTGGATCAGTGGTATCATAGCAATATGCTCTTTGATTGTTTCTCGGCGCTTGTCCCCGATGAGGTCTGAGTATAGAGAGTTTGATCTCGAACTAATTTCACTTGATCACTCTCGTCATCCCAAATGACCTCCCATGGCAAAAGAAAAGAGAGACAACAAAGTAGGAGATCCTATCAAATCGTTGCTCGAGGAATCCCTCGCACGACAGAGGAATGAGATGATGGACAGTTTCTCCCAAATCCTTCTACGAATGCCGGCACCGACAATTCCATCTTTAACAAGCAGCTAGTTCGGGGATGCAACTCCCTTTAAGGTACAAGTTAACTTTGATATTCCCTTATTTGAAGGCCAGATCGATTCCAATCCCTTAGATACATGGTTAAATGTTTTGGAAGGGTATTTCTCTATGCACAACTTTTCCAACAAGGAAAAGATCACCTTTGTGCTCCTTAAGGTAGTCCCCCATGTCCAAAATTGGTGGGGTACTTATTGTGATAAAAACTCAGCAGATGAGTCTGGGATGTTTGAGACAAATCCTACTTGGGCCTCTTTCATAGATGTCATCAGGGAACAGTATCACCCTATGGGAAACTATGATGACCAGTACACAAAATGGACCATTCTGAGTCAAGAAAGGGATCGAACAGTGTCGGATTACACCAACAACTTTCATACCTTGTGCACAAAGCTGGGTATCAAGGACTCTGAGTGGCACATGATTCTAAAATATCGTATTGGTTTACAGTGGTACATCGAAACTGAGATGGACTTCCTTGACATCTATTCACTTGGATATTCCTATCGGTATGCTGTCAAAATCAAGGAGAAATATTGACAAAAGAACAAGCAAGACTCTGGACCTGTGAACCCACTGTAGAAGAAAGGCAAGGGAAAACATAGCCCTCAAAACAAAGGATAAGGAAAGGACAACCAGTCCCTGCCACAAGCAAAGAAGGGGAATGGAAAGACAAATAAGGACACTAGGAAGTGATGCAAATTTCATAAAATCCCTTGGCACAACACTGATGAATGTAACTCAAAGCAGTCATTGGTGGCCAAGATAAAATATCCAGAATCAGATCCCAATTTCGATTCAGAACCCAATGCCACAATAACATACCATGGAAGGCATATCATTGATGCAAACCCCACTACCACTATTGCTACTGCACATATTCAACCAGTGGATCCTGAAGATTCAGAGGAAGAGGAGCGCCTCTTCCACTTGCAGATGTTGGTGAAGGGAATCCCACTACATTTCGTTGTTGATAATGGAAGCCAAAAGAACTTGATCTCAGTAAAATTCATCAATATATTGGAGCTTCCGACAAGAGCATACTAGTAACCCTACAACATTGGTTGGCTAAGCCAAGGACAAGGTATCCACATTACTCAACAATGGCTCCTGCCATATGGCATCAAGCCTTTCAAAGATGAGGTATTGTGTGATGTGTCCCCTGGTAACAAGACCATAGGTCACCCAAATACAATCTAAAAGTTAGGAATAAAATTTTTTCTTAATACAACCGAGGAAACAGGGGAAAACCTCATGGGAACCCCCCCTCAAAATAAACAGAAATACAAATTTTGAAAAAAACTTATGAAAATTGTTGTTGCTATTTGTAGCACTATGCAGCAGTAGTATCTTGGTTCTTCTGTGCAGGTGAACCCATGAATCCAAAAAAAGTGCTTATGTCTGGATGAATCTTCCTCTTTGGAAGAAGAATAATGTGCCCAACAGAATCATGAATATAGACAGTTGCAGGATGAAAACTGGACCCATTTAGAGCAGCTAAAATCAACTAATGAGAGAGCAAAGGTGCTTGATAATTGGAACCATGTGAGGAACACCAAATAATATGATATATGTCAGCCTTGAAAAACAAACAATGAGTGGTAAAATCAGCCCCGAGTGTTAGGAGCAAGTGTCCAGGCGGATGTAGGATGTCTCCAACTTTACTAGTTTTGTGAGGAGATGAGCATGTGACAAAAAAAGTCGGTAGAGAAGCCCTGGGAATGTGGAGAGCGAATGCTTGAGATCCATAATCTGATTTAGCTTCATAAATAACCAATATTTCACAAAATCTAATATCAACAAACTCATAAGAGAAAACTAACATCGAATCCTCAACAACAAAATTGAAGGAGACTTGCGGTGCTTGATTTGTCACACCAAAATTGATGAAACCTGTTACAAGAAATACTGTAAGCTTTTGAATATTAAAACCTGAACCAAATATTATCAAATCAGAAAATAAATCAGATCCAAATAGGTTCATATCAGATCCAAAACTGTGCAGTGAAATCAAATCCCCGACAGCAATTTTGAAGGAGACTTGCGGTACTTGATTTGTCACACCAAAATTGATGAAACCAGCTACAAGTAGTACTGAAAGCTCATGAACCTGAAATATTGAACCACATAATATCAAATCAGATCTAAATAAGATCATATCAGATCCAATAAATTTTATATCATATCCAAGAATTTGCTCCACCGAGATGGGAGATGCATAATTTTCTCCTTCTTCAAAATTCTAAATATTGGTGCATGCAATCATGTAGAAATTTGCTGGAAGCTCAAGATCAATGAGAATGATGGATCACTCCTACAACTTGAAATTATTTCCAAAATTTCCAAATATTTACAAAATATAATATCATCAAAGTCATGAGAGAAAACTGACATCAAATCCCCAGCATAAATTTTGAGATTTTTGGTACTTGTTTCTTCAGACCAAAATTGATGAGAACAACTACAAGCGGTACTGAAAGCTATTGAACCCTAAAACCAAGTAATATCCAATAATATCCAAATAATATCATAATATATCCAATAAATTTCATATCAGATCCAAGAGTGTGCTCCACCGAGCTGGTAGATGCACATTTTTCTCCTTCTTCAAAACCTTTGAAAGAGATTTTTGGTACTTGTTTCTTCACACCAAAATTGATGAGAACAACTACAAGGAGTACTAAAATATCTTGAACCCTAGAACCAAGTAATATCAGATCATATCTAAATAATATCATATCAGATCCAATAAAGTCCATATCATATCCAAGAGTGTGCTCCACCGAAATGGTAGATGCACAGTTTCCCCCTTCTTCAAAACCCTGAGTATTGGAGAATGAAATAATGTAGGAATTTGTTGGAAGCTCTAGATCAATAAGAGTGAATGGATCACTCCTAAAATTTGATATTATTTCCAAAATATCCAAAGAATTACTTATCTTCACACCAGCAATATCATTAGAGACAGAGAAATCAAATTCCTCACCCTTTCCTGGAGAAATCACCGGTAAACTATGCACATAATTTATAATAGAAGAATCACTGGAGAATTTTTGCATAGAATGGAAGGAGACATTTTCTTCAAAAACAGAGATTTGAATGTCTTGTTCTAGATCAGCCATGTGAGGAGATGAGATATCAGAGATCTCATACACTTCCGGAGTAGTAGGAGAAGGAATCACTCCAAGGAGAATTTCTTCAATTCGAATTGATTGTGAAGAAGATTCTACTTCTTCTTCATAATGAACAACTTCATCATGTTGATGTATTTGTAACTTCAGAATGTATTCATCTATCTATCTTATGTCTTGTAACCCTATGTTTATTCTGGGATGTATCTATTATGTAATTGAGTCATGTTGTCGTGCCCCGATGTTCGATCGGGAGGAGCTATAATGTAAACAAGTCATGTCAAGTCATTGTGGGCCGTAACCCTCCTATTGTCTAAGGGTTAAATTCCCCACAGTTCTAGGGCACTAGGGTTATTAGAATCTCCTAGAGAGGTCGGCCCTAGTAGGGTTTTAATCATGTCAGGATTAGTATAAATAGAGAGTTGGACTCTCTATTTAGCACACATCACATACACACTCAAGTGTAGCGCATAATTGAGGAAGGAGAAGACACTGGGTCTAGATCAGAAGAAGGTTACTATTGTCGGGAGATCACTTACTTTTTTGGGCTTTTCTATTTTGGTGCTAATTCTATCTCTGAGGAAGTTGCGGGGTTTTCTCCATTTATGGTTTTCCCGAGGAAAAACACTATGTTCATTTTCTCTTGTGTTTGATTGCTGTGATTGTTATTCTCTCAGTTAAAGATCCTAATAATGCTAGCTTAATGTTGAAAAACTAACATGGAATCAAAGCTAACCTGAGAAGAAGACACTGTGCAGCTACAGGAACTAGGGCTTCCTATCTTGTGGATCTTCCTCCATAGATTTTCAGCAAAAGTAAGGTGGAATAACTCTCCTCCTCAGGGTGCATCTTTCTATCAAAGTAGAATCCAATTCTGAGGTTTTTCAGTTTTGGACCCGACACTGCTGCCAAAAATTAGGGCTTTTCATAGAAGAGGAATTTTTCAGTGAGCCCAAATCTGGATTGATCTCCTCCCCAAAATCAAAGCTAGGGATAAATTTCAAGGCATTTGGGTGGACAGAACTCCGAAAAAGCAAAACCCTAATTTGCTCCTAATCCAACGCTACAGGATTTCAGCTCCAAATCCAGATCCAACATCTTGACCTGGTAAGATCTAAATATTTTGTATTTCCATTTGAGGTTCTTAGTTAAGATGTCTCATCATACCAAGCTTGATGAAAATCTTGAGGGAGTTGATAACTTCCAAGCCTGGAAGTATAGGATCTCCCTGGTCCTGGAAGAAAATGAGTTGGACTCCTACATCCATGAGGAGGTTCCAGTTCCAGAGGGAGATGAGGCTAAGGCCTTACATAAGAAGAAGTTGGTTATGGAAAAGAGGATCATTGTTGATTCTATCAAGGATCACCTTATCCCACAAGTCTCCTCTCTCAAGACACCTAAAGCTATGCTTGATGCCCTAACCAAACTGTTTTAAGGGAAGAACATAAACCAGAAGATGACTCTGAGGAGTCAACTGAAGAATGTGAAGATCTAAAATACAGAGACTATCCAGTATTAATTCACAAGGGTTTCTCAGATCAGGGAACAATTGGAAGCAGTAGATGAAGAATTGGAGAATGCAGAAATTGTGATGACCACCTTGAAGGGTCTCCCTAGGACATGGGACTCTTTCATTCAAGGGATCTGTGCTAGAAAGAAGTTAGTCAAGTTCAGCAGACTGTGGGAAGAATTTTCTCAAGAAGAAGCTCGGATAGCAGCTCGAGAAGAGAAGATGGGAAGTGAATATCAATCTCTCACAGTACAATCCAAGAAATCCAGATCCATCCATCACAAAAGTAAGTACTCTCATCATAGGAATAAATCTATAAATCCTAGAGATAGGTCTAAGTACATTTGCTATACATGTGATGAAAAAGGATACTTTGCTAGAGATTGTCCTAAGAACAAAAGTAGCTCTCACAAGAAGAAGGGAAACAAAAGAAGACATCATGCTCATGCTGCAGAGGATGATGAACCTTCATCAAAGAGAGCCAGATATGAAAGTGAAGATTCTTCAACCGAGGATGAATATGTTTTGATCTCTGCTCTCACGGGAAACATTACTCATGGAAGTGATGATTGGCTTATAGACAGTGGGGCTTCCAAACATATGACTGGATTCAAGGAATCCTTTGTGAAACTTTCAGAACATGAATCACCTCACAAGGTGAAGCTAGGAAATGACTAACAATATCCAATAAAAGGTAGTGGGGAATCTGTTGAAATATTGTAACTTCGAAGAATATTATATATGTATCTTTTGTGGTCCCCGATGGTCCTACCGGGAGAACCACTTGTATTATCTTGTACCCTGATGCTTCTAATCGGAAGAACTAATAAGAGTCATGAGGTTGTCCCCTCTAATTGTAAAGGTGGGTCATTAGCACCCCAGTGTGGTTACTTGAGCCTACATGTGTAACTCGAGCCTACATGATTAACTCGAGCCTACATGTCGGATGAGTTAATTGAAGTGAACAGATGAATATAAATAGAGGTGTAGCTCTCCTCATTTGAGCACACACTCTCACTTGTGTAGCACATTAGTGGAGAATAGAAGTAGCTGGAGAAGGAGGAGGATCAGGCTTTGATCTCCTTGCTGGTTTTATCTTTTATCTTTTTGGGGCATCTATATTGAGGAAGCTTTTGCTGGTTTTTTCCCTTTAGGGTTTTCCCAGGATAAATATTTGTGTTCATTTTGTATGGTTGTGCTTGTCTATCTTTCAGTGATCCTGTTTACATGCTTTTGTTATGAAAATGAAATGAAGTACTGATGTCTTAGCTAAGCATATGAAAAGTTAACATGGTATCAGAGCCACCCTGAAAAGAAGACATTGTGAAGCTATAGAGTCTAGGGCTTCTTACTTTTTGGTTCTCTCTCCACAATCGATCAGCAAAAGAAGGCTAGGCTGACTCTCCATTGAAGGGCACATCTTTCTGTCGAAGCGGAATTCGATTCCGAGCATTTTCAGTTTTCGGTGTGGGAAATTAGGGCTTATTGCAGAAGAAGAATGTTTGAGTGAGCCCAACATAGGATTTCTCTCCTAATCAAAATCAAAGTTTAGAGACCTGGATCAATATTTTTGGTTGGGTGAAACTCTGGGAAAGTCAAACCCTAGTTTGACCTGGAGCTAGAAAAACCCTAAATACTAAAACTGCTAAGTTTTGGTATATTAACTATATCCCAATATTAGCGAAGGTTCAGTAGCTGAAAATTACAGATACCGAAGATATAATCCTGATGAAAACTGTGTCCAAACTTCAGCCTCATATTCACTATATTCTAGGAGATATGATCCCTCCAAGTTAGGGTTCCAGCCTCTTCCATAATTCATCCCTAAATAGGACACCTAGGAAAATTGCTATATCTTGGGTTACAGAGGTCCAAATGGAATTCCTGAAGATGTTATAGAAATACCACATATTTTAATTTATGTGGTCCGAATTTCAGAACCTGAAGATGAACCAGTGACACGTGGAATTCCGTACAACTTCACTATTCTGAACAGTCCTGTAACAGGTCACCTTGGGAAAATGATCATAAATACCAATTGGTGAAACCAATTCTGATGAAACCTATGGTGTTGGATCAAGGACATGCGAGGATACCTCAGTGAAAAATTTCAGACATATAGGAGTAGTAACGTCAGAGATAGTAGAGTTTCAGTAACAGTGATTTCTGTAGAAGAAATTGGAAAACTAGGGCTTCCTGTTCCGGGAGCTTCCCTCCACTGTTTTTAGAAAATGAGTACATTGGACAGATCCATTTGAAGAGATATATCTTTCTATCCAATCAGATCTAAATATTCCAAGTTTTGAAAATTAGGGTTTCTCTGACAAACCCTAGATCAGCCAGCTCCGGAAGTAGGACGAACACCTAAAATCGGTAAGATCTAATCTTTTGCTATTTGCATTTGAGGTTCTCATTTCAAAGTGATCTATCACATCAGCTTGATGATAAGCTTGGTGAAGTTGAAAACTTCCAAGCATGAAAGTATTTGATCCCTCTAAAGAAAATGAATTGGACACCTACATGAGTAGAGAGGTTCCAGTTCTAGAGGGAGATGAGCCTCAAAGCCTTACACAAGAAGAACTTGATCAAGGCCAAGAAGATCACTGTTGATTCAATTACGGATCAACTTGTACCACAAGTTTCTTCCCTAAAGACACCGAATATGTTTGATTCCTTAATCAAGCTATTTGAATATAAGAAGATGGATTTGAGAAAACAGTTGAAGAATGTGAAGATCCAGAATGCATAACATCTTGAAGCGATAGAAGAAGAAGCAGAGAATGCAGAAGTGGTGATAGCCACCTTGAATGGCCTCCCATGATCATGGGATTCATTCATGCGAGGAATGTGTGCCATAAGGAAGTGATTACTTTCAGTTGAATTTGGGAAGAAGAACAAGCTCGTCTCATAAGAAGAGAAGAAGAAAGATGGGAGCAAATTGAAGATCAAGCTCTCACCATTCAAAGAAGATCCCTCAAGCGATGAGGAATATGAAGAACTCAATTCTTGATGAACCTCTTATCCATCTTATCATTTGGATAAGAAATGATGATTTCATGAATGAAGAAGATGATGAAGGAGAATGATCAAGAAGGATTCTACCCACAAAACAAACAAAAGATAAGTATTAAATTGTCATTTAAGGATATTGTTTTTTTATGCATATTTAGTTGATGTGTTATGCATGATAGATTGTTTGCATTAATGATTGTATACTACTAATATGCATGTGATTGGCAAGTATCTCATGGTGCTATACATCTCTCCATTGCTACTTATCTAGAATGAAACCTCTTTACATGACATATTGGATTAATGCACAATCTCAATGATGTCATCTAGAAAGTTTCCGTGAGATATGGATGAATGTTGTATTGGCTAAACAGTTGCATGATGCATAAGAATTTGTTGTTATGCATATGTTTTATGAAATAGTTCTAACCATGCAATTAGTGCATTTGAATTGTAGGAAAGGTCATGAACAACCTCCTACAAGAAAATAAGGATGAGACTTGTTCCGAAGAACAAGTGATGACAATTCAATAAACGTGAATTTGAAGCTCCCAGGGTCAGAGACACCATGATGAAAGAAAGATCTTCAGAGAGCAGTAGATCCACCTCAAAGGATGAACACCACCATGGGTATAAGAGATAACTCAAGATGAAGAAAATAATGCTATGATCAAAGTATAACAGTTGATCATGGGGAATGATGTATACGATATGATTTCGAGACATAAAGGGAAGTACGTAGTATCTTCCATATGGATCTACAAGAACAAGTGTACAAAGCAAAGGTTCATGATTTTCCTCAGAAAGAATAGACTATGACATGACATACTCTATTTACAAGTATATATCAAGCATAGAGCCACCTGTACAGAATGAAGAGGGAAGATGATACTCCACTTCAGGGGGAGTGACTACAGAAGATATCTAAGTTCGACATGGTACAACATGATGGATAGCTTCCTGCTGGATCGAGACTTTACCAAGAGTAAAGAGGGTTCCAACCTTCAAGGTTGAATGTAGAAGACTAGGATATGTTGATGACACGACAAGACGAACTCATGGAAGATGTTATGATGAAAGAATCTAGAATGATGTTTGGGATACAGTTCCCAAACCAGAAGGAAAGAGTATAGTATCCTCCAAATGGATATGCAAAATAAAGCATGCAGCTGACAGAAGTATTGAGAAGTATAAAGCAAGATTTGTGGCTAGAGGTTTCTCTCAGAAAAAGGGAATTGATTATGAAGAGACATTTGCCCCATTAGCACGGTATACTTCAATTAGAGCTACCATGGCACTTGCATCCATGATGAAGTGGGACTTACACCAGATGGATGTGAAAACAACTTTTCTAAATGGTGTGATCAAAGAAGAAGTATACATAGAACAACTACAATGATTTGAAGTTGAAGATAGACATACTCACGTATGCAAGTTGAAGAAGGCATTATATGGTCTTAATCAAGATCCTCGAGCTTGGTATGAAAGAATAGATGGTTTCTTGTCGAGCATGGGATTTACCAAACGTAAAACTGATCCTAACCTTTATCTCAAGGTTATAGAAGATGAACTTGTCATCCTGTTATTATATGTGGATGACTTATCCTTGACAGGAAATGAGAAACAGGTCATGGAAAGCAAGAAGAAACTAGCAGAAGAATTTGAGATGAAAGACCTTGGGTTAGTGCATTATTTCCTAGGTCTGGAAGTATGGAAAAGTTCAGAAGAAATCTTTCTCAACCAGGGAAAGTATGCGGTAGAGATATTGAAGAGATTCAATATGTTGGAATGCAAAGTCATGGCCACACCCATGGACTCCAACCTGAAGATATTAGCTGATGACTCATCATAGTTAGTGGATATGACTCATTACAGACATATCATTGGGTCATTGATATACTTAACAAATACTAGACCAGACATTTGCTTTGCTGTGACCACCTTAAGTCAATATCTTGTTCAACCAAGACGGGTTCACCTAGTAACTGCAAAACATGTGATGAGATATCTGAAAGGGACTATAGACTTTGGTTTATATTATGATGGCAGCCATGAGTATAGATTGTATGGCTACATAGATGCAGATTGGGCTGGAAGTATCTCAGACAGGAAAAGCACATTAGGTAGATGATTTTGTTTGGGGTCTACTATGAGTTCATGGTTTAGCAGGAAACAGTCCAATGTTTCTCGTAGCATGGCTGAAGCAAGATACATAGCAGATTGCTCTGCTAAGTTGTGAATCCATATGGCTTGAGAAGCTGATATCAGGTCTCTTTGAACTGAAGATGGATACTACAATGATTCTATGTGATAACCAGAGTTGTGATGACAGAGAACCCTATGTTCTGTTGTAACACATAGAAATCCGGTATTTCTACATACGAGATAAGATGCAGATGATGATGTTTAAGTTTTCCCATACTGAAGATATAGATGATGTTTTAGTATTTACATACTGTAGATGCAGATGATGGTGATCCCGTATTTCTATACTGAATGTAGAGATGATGATGCTTTCAGTATTCACATACTGGAGATACAGATGGTGATAGTTCAGTATTCACATACTGAATATGTAGATGATGATGGTTTGGTTTTTGATGTGCTAACGAAGCCTCTGTCTCGAGTAAATTTTGAAC
>LPNX010071819.1:124940-146227 GCA_001517045.1 Pseudotsuga menziesii | reverse complement strand
CTGTAGATCCACCTCTGGAGAAGAATCCTCATAAGAGGAAACCTGCTTGGGTACGTGAAATTATCCAAGGTGCGGAAAGATATGGGGCTCCATAAGAGAATCATAGAGAAAGAAAGAGGACCAGATCCTGCTCCGGGTATGTAGCTTTACTATGTGATTTCATTGATAAAGAACCTTCCAGTTATGAAGATGCGGTAGAACAGAAAGAATGGAAGGATGCTATGATCGAAGAGTGCCAATCGATCATGAAGAATGATGTTTGGGATGTTGTCCCAAGACCATAAGGGAAGTTAGTTGTAACTTCCAAATGGATCTACAAGATCAAGTATGCTGCAGATGGTAGCATTGAAAAGTATAAGGCAAGATTTGTGGCTCGGGGTTTCTCTTAGAAAGAAGGAATAGATTATGAAGAAACCTTTGCCCTTGTAGCCAGATACACTTCCATCAGATCAGTACTAGCTCTGGCTACAGTGATGAAATGGAAGATACACCAGATGGATGTCAAGAATGCTTTCTTGAATGGTGTAGTAGAAGAGGAAGTGTATGTAGAACAACCAGTCAGTTTTGAGACACATGACAAAGAGTCTCATGTATGCAGATTGAAGAAAGCCCTGTACGGTTTGAAACAAGAACCTAGGACTTGGTACGGCAGAATTGACAGCTTTCTATCTAGTTTGGGCTTTACCAAAAGTAAAGCAGATTCCAACCTTTACTACAAGGTTGAATATGGCAACCCAGTGATGCTCCTACTATATGCAGATGATATATTTGTGACAGGTATGGATGGGTTGATTGCTGATATGAAGAGAAAGCTTGCTGCCGAGTTCGAGATGAAGGACGTGGGTATGATGCATTATTTCCTAGGCATGGAGGTGTGGCAGAGTGTAGATGGAATCTTTCTTGGACAAGGGAAGTATGCAGTAGAGATCCTAAAGAGGTTTGGGATGATGGACTGCAAAGCCATGACCACACCTATGGCATCGAACCTGAAGCTATCGAGTGATGCTTCATCAAAGTCGGTTGATGCTATGATGTATCGTTAGATGATTGGGTCCTTCATGTACCTGACAAACACAAGACTAGACATTTGCTTTACTGTGAACACCTTGAGCCAGTTCTTAATAGATCCGAGAAATGTTCACTTGATTGCTGCAAAGCACATTCTGAGGTACCTGAGGGGTACAGTTGATTATGGGATCAAGTATGAGTCGAATCGAAAGATTAACCTAGAGGGTTATGTTGGTTTAGATTGGGCAGGCAATATCATCGATAGGAAGAGCAATTCAGGATGTTGCTTCAATATGGGATCAGGTGTAATCTCTTGGTTTAGCAGGAAGCAATCCTGTGTGGTACTGAGTACAGCTGAAGTAGAGTATGTCACAGCTTGTTCAGCTAGTTGTGAGGCAGTATGGCTGAGGAAGCTACTATCTGATATATTTGATCTCTAGTTGGATGCTACTTGCATACATTGTGACAACCAGAGTTTTGTGAAGTTGTCATAGATTCCAATGTTCCATGACAAGTTGAAGCATATCGAGATTAAGTATCACTATATCAGGTATATGGTGCAGAGGGGAGCAGTGATTCTCCAGTATGTTGCGACGAAGGAAAAGATAGCTGATGTATTGATGAAGCCATTGGCTAGGCTGAAGTTTGAGTACTTCAGGGAGAAGCTTGGTGTTCTCCATATTGAGGTTTCCTCTAAGGGAAAGTGATGAGACCCATAGCCATTCTGACATGGTGAGAGGATTGGTTCCTTCCATGGTCAGATGTAAGGGCTGAGCCATTCTGTCATGGTGAGAGGATTGGTTCCTTCCATGGTCAGATGTAAGGGCTGAGCCATTCTGTCATGGTCAGAGGATTTAGGTTCCTTCCATGTCAAATATGAGTGCTATTGCCATTCTGGGAATGGAGGTGCCTGGTCAATTACTAGGAAAACTTAGTCTAGGACTGAGAAGCCATTCTGATGTGATAGAGGGATGTGTTCCCACTTGATCAGATGTAAGGGCTGAACCATTCTGTCATGGTTAAAGGATTAGGTTCCTCCCATGTCAGATGTGAGTGTCAGCCATTCTGACGAGTAGGTCAGATGTAAGGGCAACTGCCATTCTGGTAATGGAGGCGCCTGGTCAGTTACCAAGTAGTTCAGTCTGGGACTGGGGGCCATTCTAATGTGATGGTAGGATTAGTTCCTCCATGATCAGATGTGAGTGCATGCCCTTTCTGATGTGGTGCTCTCGAGCATGGTCAGATTGTAAGTGTAGATCCCTTTCCGATGCGGTGCTTTCGAGCATAGTCGGATTGTAAATGTTGAGCCCTTTCGATGCGGTGCTTTCGAGCATGGTCGACTATAAGTGCTATGCCTTTCTGATAGGATGAGGTTGGATGTAAGTGCAGAGCCTTTCTGATGCGGTGTGCTTGCACATGGTTGGATATAAGTGCTGATCCATTCTAGCGTGATGTGTTTACACATGGTCAGATGTGAGTGCCGGGCCTTTCTGACAAGATGAGGTCAAATGTGAGTGCTAGGCATTCCTTTCTGACAAGATCAGGTCAGATGTAAGAGCTGGGTGGGCCATTCTGAATTAAGTGTCAGATATAAGCGCTGATGAATACCTACATGAAGGGTAGGCCTATAGGATTGACTCTGTAGAACTTCTTGTGACAAGAAGAATCAAGATACCACCATTATGAGATAGCATATGATGATGATCCAGATCAAATGATCCAGATGTGTTGATCCAGACTTGATGACGATCCAAATCAAGTGACGATATAGTTGTGATGATGATCCAGACTCGATGATGATCCAGATGTGATGATGATCCAGAATTGATGATGATCCAGATCGAGTGATGATCCAGATGTGATGATGATCCAGCAGTGATGAGCCAGTAGTCATGATGATGCAGATCCTGTGATGAAGAAGACTTGAAGACTCGAAGACGAAGAAGACTTGAAGACTAAGAATACTTGAATATGAAGATGACGAGATGATCCAGTTGATGCAGAGAAGAAGACCAGTGCTAAAAATTGTGTCGAAAGAATACCTTCCTAGTTAAGAGGGAGCGTTGATGTATTTGTAACTTCGGAATGTATTCATCTATGTATATTATGTCTTGTAACCCGATGTTTATTTTTGGATGTATCTATTATGTAATTGAGTCATGTTTTCATGCCCCAATGTTCCGATCGGGAGGAGCTATAATGTAAACAAGTCATGTCAAGTCATTGTGGGTAACCCTCCTATTGTCTAAGGGTTAAAGTCCCCGCAGTTTCGGGGCACTAGGGTTATTAGAATCTCCTAGAGAGGTCGGCCCTAGTAGGGTTTTAGTCATGCCGGGATTAGTATAAATAGAGAGCTAGACTCTCTATTTAACACACATCACATACACACACTCAAGTGTAGGGCATAGTTGAGGAAGGAGAAGACACTGGGGCTAGATAAGAAGAAGGTTACTGATGTCAGGAGATCACTTGTTGTTTTGGTATTTTCTATTTTGGTGTTGATTCTATCTCTGAGGAAGTCGCGGGGTTTTCTCCATTTATGGTTTCCCCAAGGAAAAACACTGTGTTCATTGTCTCTTGTGTTTGATTGCTATGCTTGTTATTCTCTCAGTTAAAGATCCTAATAATGCTAGCTTAATGTTGAAAAACTAACACATCAAAGAGAGTAGAGGCCAAAATTTTTGAGTAAAGAACTCTTGTGGTTTTGTATGTGCTCCCCAAATTGCTATAAACATCCTCATTGTGCTTCCCAAAGGTTCTATCCAGTTCTGTCTAGAGATCCTTTGGGTATTTTGTAGACTCATAAGGTAGCGCAAGCTTGGAGAATTCCAAAAAGCCATGCCTAGTGTTCCAAAAGATCTATCACCGTCATTTAGCCATTCATTCTCATCCTTATAATACTCTTTACCAATTCCAATAGATACCTCATAGAGACCTTATCTCTTCATATATGCAATCATCTTCAACTTCGATTCTAAATATCTTGTGGATGGAGTAAGAAGAGGAACTGATAATATCAAATCCATATGAAGTTGAACCTATTAAATATCACTGCAAAACTAAAAATATTCAAACTATGTTAGAATCATGCTTTTCCTCTCGACATGAACATATTTTTAGGGTCTATCATGCCTTCTCCGATGTTTTGAATAAATCCAGAGCTAGCAAATCATTATAGGGGGCTTCTATGGAAACCCAGCTGCTTATTATGTTTGATGAGGAGAAACAAGCATGAAACCTGCTTGAGAAGGCTCTAATACTATATTAGAATTTGAATTCTATTTAGATCTTCAAGCAGATAGTTCTAATAATGTTTGTAGTAAATGGAGAATGAAGATACAAACTGAACAAAACAAACCATGAAGGAAACAGGAAAGTATTGCTCAGGAATTTACAGTATCATTCACAATAATAAAATCCGGTGTTACAATAGTTTACACAGGAAAATAATTCGAAAGCATTAGGTATAAATTCAAATCTATCCACTGGATATGACTATATCTAACTGACCATCTAACTCATGGTGTTTCAATCAATATCAGATTCCAATAGATCAACTCCTAGATATCCAACAACTCAATCAATCAATGATAGGTAGTTAACTCAGTGCAACTGAGTGTGGTAGGTGGGAAAAGGATCCTACTCCACATGCAGCCATGCAAAGCTTGCACTAGCTAACTGATTGTGAACTAACTAAAAGTAACTGGGGGATAACAAATACTGACTAGTACTAACTCCAATTAACTGAAGTAGGTTGATTCCGGGACTCCCAGTGGCTCCTAAAATGTAGGGTTTGGTCTAGGAGGCACCCAAAATTATGCATGCACATGCAGTATGTGGTATCTAACCTCTAGCAGTGTTCCCCACACTCTAGTGACTAGTACATGTGACCCCATTAGGCCAAGTGGACCCAATTGTACAAGTGGACTCAATTAATTAATTAAGGTTCCTAAGTTAGGCTAAATAATCTAATAGATAGTATGGTCAAGGGAGGATTAATAATACTAACAAGGACAAACAGTCCCCGCCACAAGCAAAGAAGGGGAATGGAAAGACAAAGAAGGAAACTGGGAAGTGGTGCGAATTTCATAAAATCCCTTGGCACAACACTGATGAATTTCGCTCAATGCAGTCATTGGTGGCAGAGATAAAATCTTCATAATCAAATCCCGATTCTGATTCAGAACCGAATGCCACAGCCGTAGACCATGGAAGGAAGATCATTGATGCAGACCCCACTGCCACTGTTGCTACCGCACATATTCAACCAGAGGATCTTGAAGAGTCATAGGAAGAGGAGCACCTCTTCCACTCGTAGATGTGGGTGAAGGGAATCCCACTACATTTCATTGTTGACAATTAAAGCCAAAAGAACTTGATCTCAATAGAAGTCATCAAGAGATTGGATCTTTCGACAACACCACACCCGCAACCCTACAACATCAGTTGGCTAAGCCAAGGATGAGGTATCTGCATTACTCAACAATGCCTCCTACCATATGGCATCAATCCTTTCAAAGATAATGTATTGTGTGGTGTGGCCCCACTTGAAGTCTGTGATGTTCATTTAGAACAACCATATATGTGGAAGCGTCATGCTGTATATGAGTCATGACTTTCTAGTGTTATTGTTACTTTGAGAGGAAAACACTATCGGATCCCAAATATAGTTGTACCTACCACAGTCTCACAGGGTAGGAAGATAAGATCTCGCCCCAGGAAATTATTCCTCTGCACAATTGCATCTGAAGGAGAACATCAGATCACCTCTACACCCTCTACACAGGGTATTTATGCTCATTGGACATAAGAAGAAAACAAACTCATTGTTTCCCCTTCCATCCAAGTACCTCTATTATGCAAGGCCATGCATTCAAGTTGCTCCTTGAAAAAAAAAATTCATACAACAATTACAGCCCTCTCGGGATGTCAAAGAAATGAATCCTCTTCACTTTAGCTAATGTCGCACGAGGAGATCATCTCAACACAATTCTAGATATGACACGGGATTTGAGGAAATGGAGACCACTGCTTCCTAAGGAGGGAGCATTGATCCAGGTGGAGATCAGTGTCCACCCACCTATTCCATTGGCTCAAAACCATTGTCCATTGTGGCAGTTTCCTAATTATTTTTCTACAGTTTTTCGGGTCCCAAACTTCAAGGTTGTTTTGAGGCCCGAAATGACGTTTTTTGGAAATTCAGGTGGCCAAATGGTTTCTAATAATGTACATTTGGTCACAATTGAAATTTTTAAATCTTTGATAGATATTTCCAAGGAGCTATCGAGCGCCAAAATTGGAGATTGTATGCAAAAGTTATGACCCCGGGAAGTTGACTTTTTAACTTACCACCTTGGGGCCACAAACTTTATAATGGTTCATCTTCTAGGGTTATGTTTTGGACTTTTGGGGTTCTCTCCCTCATCCTTATTGTGCCGCGAGGCACTCTACAGCCCATTATGGGGGAGATCTTGTAACGTGATGTAACATTTGTAACATGTCGGCAAAAAATAATAGTGATAGTGAATATTATGGGAGAGATATTGTAACGTGATGTAACGTTAGTAACATTTGTAAGATGTTAGAAAAATATAATAGTGATAGTGAATATTATGGGAGAGATATTGTAATGTGATGTAACATTTGTAACATGTCGGCAAAAAATAATAGTCTCAAATTCCAGTTAACATTGTACCAAGAGGGATCAAATCTCTCTAAGTTTGCACCTCTAGAGATTTGCAGTAAGCAACATGGTGTACGAAGCAAGCCAAAGATTTAGAAATCTTGTACATGGCTGTGTAGGAGTTATCAGTGATCTCCAGAAGAAAGTAGCAGAGCTGCAATCCCAATTAGCTTCCACACAAATAGAGCTGGCTAACATTAGTGTGCAACATGCTAATCTCTTAACCCTATCATTATAGGATATCATGAAGTTTCAGATCCCAAATTATACAGCGCGTCATTGCAGGAAAACGGAGACAAAGATATGAGTTTGCCTATTATAGAGTATGTAGAGCCTCTGCCGTTATGGGAGAAATTATGGACATAAAATAGAATGGGTATTGTTATCCCTCATCGACGAATCGTTCATCAAAATGATCTTAGAGATAGCGCCTCAGATGGAGCAGAGCGGCAATTGGTGGAATTGGTTGTAGGTCTGATAGGTGAACACATATCTGAAATAAATATGGGGCTATACCATGTAACGGAGTAGACCGCAAGTGTTGAAACAAGCCATGTCCACAGCTGAAAGAATTTGTATAGATCATAAAAGGCAACACGTTTCTTTGGTAATTATTGTGTCTATTTTCTAATAAGCCCATTCTATAGCCCAGTTTAGCACTCTATTCTTCTATTTTAGGCTTATTCTATATTTTAGTATAGGGATCTGTGTAACTTTTTCGTATCTTATCTTAAACCTAATTGGGAGAAAAATGAAACGGGTTCTTCTTTAATTATGGAAAAAAACAACGAATGAATTGTTGGGAGAAAAAGGAAACAGGTTCTTCTTTAAGCATGGAAAAAAATAGCGACCGAATTGTAGCCATAGGTTGTACAAGATTCAGAAACAAAACAACGACTGAATTGCAGCCATAGGTTGTATGAGATTCAGAAACATCTCTTACTGTAGTTGAATGTACTCCAAAGAAAGTACCCAGAGCTCTGTAATCTATAGTTTTATTTCATAGAAATAAAATACATTTTGTGTTGAGATATTTATTTCCAAACAGAGATTTCTCCACATAAAAATATATGACACTATATGCTTAGTGTAGAGCTGTGTTTTTTTGTTATCCTTTCAATGGTATTCAATTGAAAATATTGATGGCAAGTACAGTAATTTAGGGGGTTGTATGTAAATTTCATGTTAGTGTTTTCTATTTGAAGCTCTGCTTATTGTTCACTCTGTTATTTGCATTTTCTTTCCTACTATCTACATTGATTGCGGAGGCACTGGAGACATGAAATAGTGTGGAGATTCCTGGTTCAGAGGTGCAGTAATAATTGTGAAAACTTACTACAATGTGATAATTCAGTACACCTCATAGGATAATTCAGTACACCTCATAGGATGTTTAGTACATATGGATTATTTTTCCAGATTAAGTACAACATCTATCCAATTTAGGCATTAGCCATTTTCTCACCAATGGAACCCATTCTTAGTCTTCTGGGATGGATCCAATAAATTTGTCGCAGTTCTGATTCTAACAATCCACACAGCCTACAGCCTGGAGCTATGCATTCCAATATATATATATATATATATATATATATATATATATATATGACCATGTTCAGACACCCTGCAAAATAAATATTTATATACTATGAATTGACATGCTTAGTAGTTGCACGTCAGTCACTGCAGTCTTCCCTACTCAAGATGTTGCTCTTCCATGGAGCAGTATAAACACTAACCAAAACGCCCCCAACCCACTGAATCAATTTTTGTCTAAATCAAAATTTAGAGTACTTAAATCACAATTCCAGCTATTGGGGTTGTTTTAAAATCATGGATTTATACTGAGACAATCAAGTACAATTGCAGAAATTGAAAAATTGTGAAAATGAACATTCTCCAGCTGAAATTTGATCGTATTTTATCAAATATAGGCCAGAAAAATAGAGTGATTTAGTTGTCTTTTATCCTACGCGCTTTGCCACCATAGCGTTTTCCATGACAGGATTTGGTATCATACAGTTTTCAATCCAAAACCTTTTTCAGTCCAATATGTCCTAAGTTTTAGGTGGATCTTGTGTATCTCAAGTGTCAATTTTATAGAAATTTGGATTTGTCAATTCAATCTACAAAACTGTTTATAGAAATTTCCTAGGGCAATTTTCTTTGTCACATGTGTGAGTTGCGACGTCAAACATATTGGTTAGGTTAAGTTACCAAATATTTCTACCTCAAAATTCTATGTTAATAACAGGCCACAAGTAGCAAAGGATCAAATGGAAGTGCATGTCATTTTAAAGCTTATTTATTCAAACTTTATGTATTAATAACAGGCCAATAATATAGGCCACAAGTAGCGATCAATAAAATGGCAGTGCAAGTCATTTTAAAGCTTTTTATTCTAACCATTATATTTATATTACTATTGATTCTAGATATCAAGGAAAGAATTCATGAAATAAAATTCATTGCTTCTAGAATCTTGAGAAAGGAAGGCTTTGCAATAACACTATTATTATTATCAATCTTTCCACAACATGGTAAATCTCTACACATATGGAAAATCTTCATGTCTAGTTGTCTTTGGCTATTATATAAGATAGTCTTTATTTTGTAACATATAATCTAATTCGGGTGCAGTTAGGCCTAGGGCCGAATCCTGTAACTATGTTTAACTTTGTAGTTGGAGGATGTGGTTGAAAAGATGTCAGTCGCCAAGTTTGTAAGCATTGTTAGGAGAAAAGCCGAGAAATAAATAATAGAAAAGGGGTCAAGAAAGATCCACTGGGGTCCCCAAGTCTATGTGGAAGATGCAATGGGAGAACAAATAAAGATGGAAACATCATATGCAATGATTCTCACAACAAGCCCATGCTCGTAGCTTTGCAAGTTCATCCCTGAACTTCCTCCCCTAAACTGTTTCTTTAGGTATTTTTATAAGTAAAAAAAAATGCATTTATATGTGTGCTACAAAAGCATTCCATGAGCTCCTCAAAGTGCATTCTGTTAATTTAATGAGAAAAAAAGAAACAATGGCCAGCTGGAAGCTAACATACATCTAGGTAACAAAAAACCGGTCTCCAACGGTCCAACTCCTCCAATCATGTTGATTGTTATTCAATGTTGGATGCTCCTCCAAAACTCCATGAATCAAACCAACAATAATTCCAAATGCTCACAAACATCTTACAGTAGAAGTGTGAGGAAAATAGAGGGGCAGGGGTTCATCTTATGGCCTCAGGTTATGGTTAGAATAAGAAAAATCTTAAAAATAAAAAATAAACATGTTATTTTGGAGTCTGCATTCTTGTGGGTGTCTTCCATCGCTGACTCGACTGACTCGGGTTACAACTCGGTCAACTCAGCTGACTCGACCAACTTGGACCCTAAATCGGCCAACATGGACCCAACTCGACCGACTAAGTATAAAACCGGCCATCGGAGTCAAGTTGTAGGCCGAGTCAGCTCGGCCGGGGGTCAACTCGACCAACTTGGACTCGACTGGTTTTCAAAACATTGGTTTGACAGGATGGTGGTATTAACAGTGTCCACACATTTCCAGTAAAAACCTATTTATATGTGTATTTAATATATTTATGTCTTAAACTTTAAAATTTGTGTGTTGTTTTCATTTTAATACAATGGTTAAAGAAATATTGTCGAATACAAACACAAGTTTCCACATCAATGAGGCAATGGTATTGTAATATAGCATTTAAATGCGAGTTGATATTCTGGTGGAAAATGTGTGTTGAATAGATTGATTGTTGACTTCCTTCGCAGGACATGTGGAATGTGACTCCAGAACCACATCTCTTGGTGGAATTACCCCAAGAACACACTTTCCAGACAGCATTAGCTGATTTAATTGTATGCCCATTTTTTATTTCATAGAGTATTTTGATATTTTCCATTCATGTCAAAATGACCACTTGTGTATAGGTCTAGGAATGGATTATTTATTTAATTTATAAATTTAATTGCCAGGCAACACAATGGTTTTCCGTTTATTAGGACAACTCTTTGCAAGCGGTATGGGCCAATGGACCTGGCAAAAGGCGATTGATAAGGTAAGGGTTCTTGCATTGCCTACACTCTCCCTAGACATTAATATTTTATATGACTTGCTTGTACCGTGCTTGTACCTATCGTATAATATAACTTTGCTATTTTCATTTCTAGCCTCTTCATCATTCTTCCTATCCAATGTTTGTATAGAAACATAAAAATATCAGACTTAACTGTCTTTGTTGTGTTATTGTTGTACCATTCCCTACTTTTAGCACTCTTATGTTCTCTCTGTGCATTTCCTGCCTCTGTTTTTTAACCACTTTCCCTCTATCATAACTGTTTATTTTCAGCTTTTTGCTCCATTCCTTCATTGCTTCTTTAAATTGCTATTCAAAATTGTGTTTTATTTTTCATTTTCTACCAAAAGCTTGGAATTTTTTGTTCTCGTTTATTTTCTACCAAACCAAAATATTGCACGAGAATCATTTTTTGGGTGGAAATGGAGGTTCTTTTCTTGTCGTCCAAGATTCTTCCAGCCTTCTCATGGAGAAGAGGAGTCTCGAGTTTTAAAACCTAATAAGACCAATTATCCTTTATCCTCCATCTCTGAAGATACAAATATCTAATGTCTAGCTTAGGATTTTCCTATTGAAGATTTCTTAAGTGGATCTAGTTATTAAGGAGCAGATTGAGTTTGAACCATTCAACCCTATCTAGTCTTTAATCACTAAAGCCTCCATGAGATCCTCAATTGACCCCATCTGCCTAACTTGGATTTGTTAGGCACTAATCACAACTTTTATGCCATTTTAAATGTTAATTCATCTTTCATTTTTTGTTTTATAAGATTTGAAAATTTCTGTCATTTACATGTATTAAACTCATCCCTAAAACATCAAATCGCATGGTAGGTTTGCCCCAGTTTGTGGTTGGAAATTACCTTCTGTAAATTTGCTCTGTAGCGCTGATTAAATCTGGTCTAAAACATAATTAAAAGGTTGATTTGCAAGGTTGAAAACTTAAGATTAATAAGTGAAATTCCTAGATCTTCCCTAGATTTAGCCTCATGTGTACCTTATTTCGAATCTAACTAAAGGTTAAAACATTCTATTGTCACAAATCTTGGTTGCTAGTTGGAAAAGACATATCATTTTCAAGTTTGTAGTAGCCTTTAATTTATTAATTCAGATCTCAAATTTGAGGATATTTTCACATATACACTAATAAATTCTCAAACCCTGATTCTTCACTACTAAAATCACTTGTAGCATCAACTAGTCCATTGATCGTATCAATCGATTTAACATTTTATTTTGGAACTAGATATTGTAATTACAAATGATGCATCTCAATAGAAGCTAGAGACTAGAACCTACTGCCTTTACATGACAAATATGGTGTTAACACTTTCCATTGCAGATAACATTGTAATACCTACAACATCTATGATATAGCCCACTTGAATGGTGGTAGAGAGACTTATTGTAATTTTCAGTTTATGTTATTTTATGCTTGGTTTTTCTTTTTGTCATTGTTCTTTTCTATCACCTTTCTGTCTGCCTGATAAAAAATTTGGAAGTTCATAGGATGCACATTGGACCCAGATGAAACCATACAATTTTCATATGCACAGAGGTTGTGAATAATACCATTCTGTAAGGACCCTATTTGGCTATGATGAATAGGTATGGAAATATTGCAAGTAATTAGAAATCGACATGGAAATGTGTACATCAAACCAATATACAATAGATGTTATGCTTTTAATAAGTGCTTACAAAATTTAATCTAGGCATATAATCATGCCACTAGAAATAATTGAATGGGATAACTTATCCAAGGTATTGATTTATCGACTGCTAATTCTTGAAGTGTATCTGTGGATTCTCTTGTCCATAGACACAAAAAATCCAAGAGACTGCACATCAATCACAAGCACTTATTGAACATCCAAAACCATGGAAAGGAATGTGCCTTTCCACAGTTTATATTTTTTTTTGAAACCTCCAGGTTTCGTCGCAATATAGACGAACTTTCATCGCGAGTATTACAAAACCGTCGAAACCTCGAATGGATTTCCACGAATACCATCGCTATAGAGACGCGGTTTCATGGAAAAATTACCGTTCAACTTGCAGATTTAGTCGATAGAGATTGGTTTTCCACGGTTTTGTGTGGAAGAATTTTTTTTTCAAATTCCAGACTTCGTCGATAGAGAGACAAACATTCGTTGAAACTGTTCCATGGTTTTTTGTGGAAACAAAATTTTGCCTAGCAATTTTTGGCCATATTTTTCTTCATTATAGGGACGACAAGTTTGTCGATATATTGGTGAAACGTAGAAAATGAATTAAAAAAAATCAATTTTAAGGCCACCATATAGAAGACACGTGGCGACCATTTTTTGTCTCTATATTCAACGGGTTATAAAGTTCGTCATTATAGAGACGAAATAAGTGCCACGAAACATCGCAACCATTATTGTCGTAATTGAGACGAAGAAACGTGGAAATAGCAACGAAAAACCATCGTAAATTTGATCATATGTATTAGTGTTTGAATTCAAATGGGAATGACTCAATTGCATTTTTAAGAGATTTTGGCAAAATAGATAACAATTTCAAATTCAATATATATGTACAAGTTAAGAAGTTGAAAGGTTTTAGAAAAAAAAATGTGTTTGATTATATTTTTTGGCATCTTTGTTCCGGACTTATTTTCGTTTCCAACGTTCCCTTATACTATTTATTAATAAATTGTAATATTCAAAACTATTTATTAATAAATTATAATATTCAAAACTATATAGAGAGAGGGGGATTTCGACACCTTATATGAGAGAAATGTGTAATTTTATGCTTAAAGTGGAATTGATATGTGGTATATATATCATTTAAGGTGATATTGAAATATATTTTTGTTATTAATACACATACACACAAACTAATTGAAAGTAAATTAATCTGAACTCTACGTTTTTATCCAAGAAAAAAAATCATATTCAATTCCAAAAGGGATGAAATACAATCTTCAAGTGCATTCACAACACAATTTTTCAATAAGCCATATCAAACTTACAAAATTGTTTCACTTTCAAAGTTTACAAAAACGACTCTTACTATAAGTTTTCCCTTGAGTTTCCAATGAGTTTCAACATGACTTGGATATTCATACTAGAGAAAAAGGAAACTTTTGCTTCATATTTCACATAAAATTTAGTCTAGATGGTGTCATTTGTATACTTTTCCCCCGGAAGGTAGATTGAATCAAAGTGCCTTGAGTTAGCTGTAATCCCTGGTTCAAAATTAAGGCATCTTGAGAATTTAATTCTCTCGATATGTGGATGATGATGAATCTATTGAAAAGCCACACTATATCCTTAAGTCTATTTCCTATATTATGCAAAAAAATAATAATTCCTGGGCTAATTTTATCATTCATCCAATTTACCACCAAAGCAGAATCCCCATAGATCTTTATATATTTGATTCATTCCTCCTAGGTAAGCATCAATAATGTATACAAAGCCATCAATTCAATTGAGTTATTTGTACCACACCCCACATTAGCTTTGAAAGTAAAATCATTCTCATTCGAGATAAAGCAAACCCATCCAATTCCTATGCAGTTCTCAGGTCATTAGCAAGCGCCATAAAAAACCTAATAGGAGCATTTGTCGATCCTGAGATCCCCCACCATTATGATATCTAAGGGTCTTACAAACTCCTTGAAAAAAGACATCATTGATTCAACATAAGAGAAAGGTTGAAAAGTTTGGATTTCCCACTCCTCAAACAACAATTGGTTTATGGCCAACCAAATGAACCAATAAAATAGTAAAGGGACAACCTTCAAGTGCCTAGAATCCAATTCCTTAAACCATTGACATAGACATGATTCATTACTATCCTCCCTCCATTTTTTTATAAGCTCGAACCATCTCACTAGATCTTTCCAGATATGTTGGGTATAATTTCAATGGACCAACAAATGATCCATTGTTTCCTCCGCTGCTCTAAATAAATAACACATGCTCAAACCCCATTGTTTCCTTTTCCAAAAAAAATCCCATGTGTGAATATTCCCATTCATTTCCATCCACATAAAGATACGACATTTCAGGGGCACCTTGACCCTCCATAAGCATCACCACCTACCAGTTTATCTTCACATTTTCCTCACACATTTGGATACTATAACCCAATCACATAAAATACTTACCTCTTGCTAGATTGCTAATGTAGAATAACTTATCAACAATATTTATAAGTTTAATATGTTCCTGATTTAATCTTCCAATGGAGAGGTCACATTCCCTGGCACTATCACCCTAGACATTCAATATTGTGGTAGACTTCCATCCTTGTTTACATATATCAGTATTATTATCATCTCCCACTTGAGTCAAGAAAAGAAAACGTATTTCATTTAGAAAGGCTGAAATATTAGTTGGTAGAAAGCTCCCCTTCCCACATCCAATCAATGGATCCAAGACTAGTCTAACCAAGCTCCCATTTCCCACCATCCAGGCTAGAAAAAGGACCAATGATAGGGAATGTTTGTACCAATACTTTCCAANCCCACCATCCAGGCTAGAAAAAGGACCAATGATAGGGAATGTTTGTACCAATACTTTCCAATGATTAGACACCCCCCCCCCCCTTCAAATATTTTGGCTCTCTTCGGATCCGATATATAATTTTACCCAGACAAAAATATTTAGCAGCAATAACTTTCCATGAAAAAATAATCCCTGGAATGAGTCTCCATACATATTTTTCTGTCAAAGAACGACTGAAAATAGTGACATCTTTAAGACCCAAACCACCTTCACTTTTTAATTTGGCCAGGGATTTCCATCTAGATAATTGAAGGCCCCTTTGATCCTTCCCGTCCATAAATATTTGAAAGAAAGTATTCTTAATTTATCCATGATCCCCTTTTGAATACCTGCCATGATATGGATGTAGATCGACAACACTTCCAAGGCAAATTTATCCAAGGTTAGTCTTACCCCCTTATACATGAGCCGCTAGTTACACCATAAATCTATTCTTTTTTCCACTCACAAAATCAGCCAAAACCATTCTTCATTCCTGTAACCACATGGATTCAATAAAAATCCTAAGTACTTGATCCATGCATACATATCAATAGTTTTATAGCCTGCCATAGCTTTCAAAATATGTTTTGGACCATCTTCTACCTTTGAAAAAATGAAAGTTGATTTTTCACAATTTGCAATCATGCATGTATCTTTATAAAAAAGAGAAATAATACCATTGATCATAGTACCTTCAAGGATCGATCCATTAGTTATAAGAAGAACACCATCCACAAAAAGTAGACATGTCATATTCAGACCAAATTCGAAACCAATAGCTTTAATGCTCCCATTGCATTTGGAATCGATAACAAGTCGGATTAGGCCATCTACCACCAAGAGAAAAAGAAATAGCGAAAGAGGTAATCCTTGGCGAGACTCCTAGTAGAGACAAAGAAATTTGAGGCTTCCCCATTTATGAAAACAACATATGGAATTGATAAAATGAAACCCATCACCTAGTTGACTATCTCAATAGAGCACCCTAATTGTAAAATAACTAATCATATATAGAGCCATAAGGACCAATCGTATACTTTCAAGATGAGTATAGCTCATAATCATAGAATACTTCTTTCTAGACTGGATTGTATGGAGTAAGTATTCTTCTGTCCCAATAGCATCACGTATTTGCATACCGATTAAAAACCCAAACTGCTCATGGGAGATAAACTGAGTAAGAAATTTCTTATGTATTTCTATTAGAATTTTAGCATTTATCTTATAACGAACATTGCAAAGATAAATGGGCCTAAAATCCCAAAGTCCTTTGAGGCATCCACCTTCGGAATGAGGGTCAAAATGGTTGATTTGATTCAAGAGATCATTCTACATGTTATCCAAATTTATTCTATCACCCATAACAGTTATTCCCCCAATAGATCGAAAAACCTATAAAGAATTCTATAGTCCATCCATCTGGACCTGGACTCTTATCTTTCTCAAATTTATTGAGAATACCTTTCATTATTCTAAAGAAATTGAGGTGAAAATCTTGATATTATCATTCAACTCCACCATTTTTGGAAATAGGGAACACATACCTTGATTATTTCCTCCATATTTTGGTCTTTAGGACACCGATTTAAACTAGAGAAATAACAAACCCCCAGATTCGCTATATTCTGAATCCGTGCACTATGGATCCATCGTCTTCCTTGAGTTCCCAAATTATGTTGTGGTTCTTTTTTTGACTTACCAAGCGATGAAAATATAATATATTTTCACCAACTAGGAAAACCCAAACTACTCTACTTTTAATATGCCATTCAACTTCTCGATCACAGAGTAACTTGGCCTTCCTTCACATTGAGTTAGCAAGTGTTGCTCCTACTCCGTAAAAATCCCCTCTCGATTCTCTTGATGAATATTATTTATTTATTCTTCCATCATATTTAATTCCACGTCCCTAGATCGAAGTCTTCCCATTGACCAACCCACTGTCATCTTTATAACCTACTTCAGAGCATCTACAAATTGTCGACCTACACCACCATTCAGTAATGGATTAAACTTATCCCATTCTTTAATTATTATTTCCTTAAAATCATGCTCGTTCATCCATCCCAGATTAAACTTGAAAGGGGTCGAAGGTTTTGGCTCACTTAAATCCATTTGTAAGAGGATCGGGTTATGGTCCGAGCCTCCATCTGTTGTAACCGTGATCTCATTCCCTTAACTACCTTTAGCAATAACTATGATACAATAAACTTGTCAAAGTCATTTGGAAATACCTGCTACAACAGTCCTCTTACTTTGCTAGGTAGGAATAATTTCTACAGGTTTCATGTCCACCAAACTTGCCAGCTCAATTTCATTAATGAATAACTTTTCCAAAATATTGACTCTTGAATGTATCCACCAACATTCTCTTCAACTTACTGTGAAATATAGGTCTCCCCTGACAATTACAAAGTGACCTTTAAGAATCTACAAATTGAAGAAATTTTGTTGAAATTATTATTTATGATAATATGGGCCATATACATTGATCACTTAAATATTTATATCAAGTTCTTCACACCTGAAAAATGCACAAATAACACCGAATATTCACTAGTAGTTAATGAGAGGAAACATATGTCTCCATCCCAATAGTAACCCCGTAGATAATCCCACCACGCCCACCTAAAGAAAGTTCCAACTTTTAAAAGATACGTAATTTAGGCAAGTTTAGATCCCCTTTACACATCCACTCCTATACCAGAAGGATATCAAGAGCCTCCTTCTCCACTAAACTATTGAGGGCCAAAATATTGTTAGGGTTGGATATACCCCTAGCAGTCAAATATTAAACCTTCATTATTCACTCCCCTCGAGTGTAAAAAAAATCCCTCGAAGAGCCTTAACAATTGACAGTTGTTTACTAGAATTCGTATCCAAAACAACCTTCAATTGAGAAGATCTAAAAAATGACTTCCGTCCAAGGCTACAATATCTTCCTACTAACCCCCGCATGGGAGTCATGATGGTTGGGATTCATCCGTTGGATCTAAAATCGTATGGAACCTTATGACTCTCTTATTAATAGTTAGTGTTAGGGGTCAAGAAATTCGACTCCTTATGAAAACGATAACCCAAGAAACCACAAGTGGGAGGAGGAGGATTCTGATCCCCACCCAAAAGAGTGCACACCCTCTGTGCACCCAAAGGACATCCACTACCATTGCATAGAACTCCATACTGGGGAAATAAATCATCCACAGAACCCCCATCCCTCAAACAATATTTTAAATTAAAGTTTGGGGAAAAGGAAGGCTTACCTTGAGGTAATATATGGTCAATCCTTGTTGCTACTGATTTTGTTTCCCCAAAATGATTCAAATTCAATTGAGTCAAATCGCCATCCAATTGCAAGGGATAGAAAAGAGACCCCACATTGCTAGGATTCTATTTCATCGTCTCTTCCAAAACTGCAAAATCCAGAATGAGGTTTGATTCCGCACATAAGTGTTCTGAAAAGGATCCAATTCCCAAAGGTTATAATCCAAAGAATTGCAATTCTTGTCCCTTAAGTAGGACCTGGATAGAGTAAACACCCCAATCCTCTAAAACAAGGTGCAAAAAACTGGTTGACTTGGGTGTTATGAATGTTCTTTTTTTTCCAAAAAATGATAAAAGAAGTATCCAAATAATCTTTAATAAAAGCTCCCATATCATTGTCCTTTAAATTAACTTCATAAAAAATCCTTTGAGATCTAGAAACCTCCATCTAATTTTGACACAAACACGTCCTAATCAAAACTATGAGACGAAATTGACTTTTTTCGAATCCAACCCTGTTTGTGGAAACCTTTAACACATTTAACTTCTATATGACCGTGAGAATGGAATCGAGCACACTTGAAAGGTAAGTTGACATAGTCCAAAATCTGTATATAAATGAAAGCCCATACTTCCAACTCCATATATTCTGCTAGTCCATCATCCAAATTCAAATTGA
Source organism: Pseudotsuga menziesii (assembly GCA_001517045.1). NCBI lineage: Eukaryota > Viridiplantae > Streptophyta > Pinopsida > Pinales > Pinaceae > Pseudotsuga > Pseudotsuga menziesii. The sequence goes on along the minus strand of LPNX010071819.1, from coordinate 126,979 downwards.
CTACACAACCATTTGTTCTTAGCTGTATTTGAATAAAGGATCCACAAATAGTGGTTGGAAAAGAGTGTTCCCCAATTCCATTAGAAAATCCTCCTTCCAGATATCCACTAGTAACCCAGGAAGCTTGACCCACACTCGAACTTTTGGCGGAGTTTCGCAAATTGGGTCAAAGAAAACATGCCAAAAGTTAAGAGAAAGAATATTGGAGTTCCAGAACCACCAACCATGAAGGATCCTGACTACATCAACCTCTGAATTAAATTTAAATCCAAGTCATCCTCTCGTCATTATGTAGAAAACTAGATAATAGTTAAGTTCTGGTTCCTGAACCTTCTTTAGCCAGCTTTTAAGGGACACTTAAAAGATTCAAATACCATAAAATCTACTAAGAAGAGTTTTCCCCCAAAACTCCATGATATTTCTCACTCCGAGATATCCTCACCGAAAATTAGCTTAACTCGCTTAGCACATTTCTTCATAATCTTCTTTCTCTTCAAAGAACCACAAGAGACATCCCCCAAAACAAACTCCTTAATAGGATTCACAAACCTTGGATCTAGAGCCAGACATGCATGCCTAGCCAAGAGCCCAACCCACAAAACCCAATGAGTTCCCTCTAGATGCATAAACCTTGTCATTAGGATCAAAATCACAATTATATAAATTCTTGGAAGTAAAAGGTCCAGTTGACACCTCATTAGACACCTTTCGAAAATATTTATGGCCATTGAGAAAATGACATCATTGTTCTAAAAATTCGTCTTTGATTCTAAAATATTAGGATCAAGAATTCCACGTGGACAAAGATCTAACTTCTTGGCTCATCTAACAAATAAAATTTTCACGAAATTTCCTCCATTTGTCTATACATAAAAGATAGGATTTTTTGAAGAAATCCCCTTAGATCCCAAATTAGAGTATTTTTTCAAATGATTGTCTCCACGAAAAATTTTAGAGACGAAATTTAACTCATAGGCAAAATTAGAAGGTTTCAAATTTTTTATAGGAAAATTTTTTATATAGAAAAGATTTTTGAAGGTTGATATTTATTATCTCATTATTTTTTTAAATATTCAAAACAGGGTGAGCCCAAACGTATTTGTGAGAAATAGTGAAAAAAATGAATTTCGCCCACTTAAATTTGCCTGGAATCACCCATTCATCCTCGATTTCTAGCATTTTTTTCCTTTATATGCCCCATTCTCCCCCGATTTCTAGCGATGGTAGTTTTTTAATCACCATTCGGCCTTGGTTTCTAGCGAAGGCTGTGAAGTCTCTCTTTGACGCGACTTTGAGCCTCTGAATTGCAAGTTAGTCTCTTTCAGTTGATCGGGTATAGCATTAATAATTAATTCTATGATTTGATTTGCTAGATATATGATGTGTAAGAAAATACAGGGCTATGTTGGTTTTTTTTGTTGCGTCCTAGTTTAGCAATGAAAAATACTTTATAACTGAATGCTTTATAAATGGGTTGTTTTGATTCTCGTGGATATATGTGTTATTCAACATAATAAGAATTTATTTGTTCTTTGGGGAGGTTCGTACCTCACCCTTGTTATGTTATTTTACTTCTGTGATATTTTTATTTATTTTTAAATATTTTATAGTTGTCATGAGTCTTCCTTCCCTTGGAAATTTGGGGATGTGCTCTAGCCATACACAATACCTGTCACCCAATCCCAGTTGTGTAGATTAGTTTATAATACTTATTTTATTTACAAATATGCATCATTTTAATACTTTTTGGGGGTGGGGGTTAAAGACCCTCCCTTAAGGTCCTTTTCAAGGCAGTTTTAAAAAAACCATCATTAAATGTCATGAGAATCTGGAATTTTATGGGTGTTGGTTATAAATCCACTCTCAAAATTCCAATTGTCAGGACCTTTCTGTGGTGGGTTTGAAAGTGTTGGTAATAACTCCCGATTCAATTAACTATTCCAATGCAAAAGCCTATACTTATACAAATCTCATGGCGGTTGGGTTTCACCTTCCGCTCAGCCGGTTTGGCTTCCTATCTATTCATATTCCTATTTTTG